>FXXK01000707.1:147436-219685 GCA_900184695.1 Betula pendula
CCAGTACTTTCATCAAAAACTCCCAGTCAATCGTATCATAGGCCTTGGTCATATCAATCTTCATCATAATATTACACCCCCCAGATTGGTTTATTAATGTCTTGAACCAATTCTTGTGTAAGACTGATGTTCTCAAATATACTTCTGCCAGGCAAAAAAGCTCCTTGCTCTTGAGAAATCAAACGTCCCAACACCGTCGATAATCTAGTCACCATCAGCTTGGCACATATTTTATACACAACTGAGCAAAGGCTAATCGGCCTAAATTTGTCAAAGGAACAAGGATCCGGTATTTTCGGAATCAAAACAAGGAAAGAAGCAGTGTAATACCGCGGAAGCACAGTACCTTCAAAAAAATCTCGGACTACCTCGACCAAGTCTGCCTTAACAAAAGCCCAACAATGCTGAAAAAAACCAGAAGTAAAGCCATCTGGACCAAGGCTGCTGTTAATCGGTATGTCAAACAAGGCCTCTTTAATATCCTGCTCCGTAGGGCTCCGACATAAATTCAGATTTTCAGATTCCCTTACCTCTGCTTGGATTATATCTGATAAATTAAGCTCTGACGCCGACGCCTTGCGACTCAAGAAATCATCAAAGTGAAGAACCGCTTCATTGTGAATCTCTTCCGATGTAGATAGTATTCGACCATCCGATAGTTTCATAGAGTTAATAATGCTCTTCTTCCTAGTCTGCAAAGCTGCAAAGAAAGAAGCATTAACCTCCCCATGCCCTATCCATGTATTTTTAATTTTTTGTGCAAGTCTTGTCTCCTCTTTTTTCAACCAAGAATTTAATTCTGCTTGAGCCTCTAACATTTCTGATTCCACATCTTGTGAGTAGAATTCTTGCAATTGTATTTCCTTTTGCTCAACAATTCCCTCCAGACGTTTTAAATGCATCGTAGTCCAACCGAACACCTCCCGATTCCATCTTCTAAGAGCATTTTTAACTTTTTTCATCTTAGTAGCGAGCTTCCACAAACCAGCTCCTCCCACCTCCTCACTCCATAATTTATAAACAAAATCCCAAAAACCTTCATGCATCGTCCACATCTGCTGGAATCTAAAAATGCTAGGACCGTGCTTCGTATTAGAGCTCTCCAACCGAAGAGAGATAGGCACATGGTCAGACGATTTTCGAGATAAGTATTTCATGGATACTGTCGACCATTATCTAAAAGTCTTGTGTTGCACAAAGCCCTATCCAACCGAGCCCAACTACGAGCCAAACCTCCACGACCATTACACCAAGACAATTTATTGCCAGAAAAAGGCACTTTGATCAATCCACCATTTTGAATAAAAGAGGAAAATTCTTCCATAGCCCTTGGCAAACGTGGACTACCGCCTCTTCTCTCCCCATCATGCCGAATAGTGTTAAAATCACCAATTATCATCCAAGGCATCTGTAAAACTCCAAATGATAGAAGACCATCTCAGAGTTGCCGTCTCTCCATGTAATTACATTTAGCATAGACAGCAAAAATAAGCAAGGAAGAATTAATAATAAACGTGACATGTTGATTCGACTCCTGAAGAATATTAACGTGTACCTCATTATTCCAGAAGATCCACAACTTCCCATCAGAGTCACCATTCGAATAAGAAGCATCAAATTTCAACATACCCTGCCAACGTTCCAGCTTACAATCCTGACGAAAAGGCTCCGCCACAATTAATACTTTCGGTTTTAAAACTTTAAGCATAGCACGTAACCGTACCTTCGAGGAACCGATACCTCGACAATTCCAATAAATAAGGTTGTCTAACATTTAATAAACCTTCCAGGCCTGCTAGGAGCCTTTGTGGAACTGCGTAACTTCATACTAGGTTTCAACTTCTGTTTTGATATTTCCGTATCCGAGGCACCATCTTTTTCTTTCGCAAAATGTGGTAGCTCACCAACTCCCTCTGAATCAGAAACAGCCCCTGATCTCCCCATCTCATGTCTGTCTAGGTTCTCAACATTCCTCCACCCAAGACTCTCCTTAGCCAACTCCTCAACATTAACCTCTATATTCTCAAAAACCACACCCTCCAAAATTCCACGTATAGAAATAGCACCACCATCTTTTTCAAAATTCAGTAGATCATCCCCTCCATCATTGCCCGAGACACCACCAGTTTCAACTGGTATCGTGTTACATTCCATAGGATTATTAACGTCCATATCAGCTCCCACCATGAGCAATTCGGCACCCATTATTTTAGTTGGTCCTTTAACATTGATAGCCATCAGATCCAGCTGAGTCTTAGACAGCACTGCCTCACTGCTTACCAACACAGTATCCCCACAATACGATTCCATTTTTTCATTCTCCACGAGAGACACTTCCTTATTCACCCCATCATTATTAACATCCAAATTATTGTCCTTGACCTCCAAAATAGAACCCACAGATTCAACCAAAACAGAGGATTTATTTTTTTCCCCAATCTGATTCACCATCTCTTCCTTATTGTTGTCCATCAAATTTAATATATCCCCTTTGCCAAAGATCGCCATCTTCTCTGGTTCTTTGAGCTTCTGCGGCTTCCATACAAGACCTGAATCCTTCTTTTTTCCTATGTCCTTCACCAACAGCTTACAAGTGCCAATATTATGCCCTTGTGTGTTACATTTCGAGCAAAAGGCCAGAAGAGTTTCATAAATAATTTTCTGATGAACACTGGAAGTCTGGCGAGGCAACCCAATCCACACAAGTTGCACTGGGGGCTGAGATACATCCATCAAAACACAGACCCTCGCCCCGTCAGTGCGTGTCACACATTTTGTTGCATTGTCTCTCCGAAGGAGAGTACCAACCAGGGCTGTAATGTTGCGCAGATATGACTCTTGATAGTAATTCGGAGCAAGCCCTGGCAATTTGATCCAAACAGGATCTATCACAAGTTCTACATCTTCTGAAAAATCCACAATCCATTGAAAATTTCTGTAATTTACCCCATCAATTTCGTTGCTTTCACGAGACATCGCCTTGAGAAAATCTGCCTCCAATGAGAATCTCACAAACACGTTCCTGGGCTTCCGCATAGCTGAAACCACCGGTTGAGCAACAAGACCCCATCTTCCATTAATAAAGGTTCTGATCTGATCTAGTGATGGTCGTTGCTTCAAGAATTTCAACACCATAGCAAATCGAAAAGGAGCAGCAGATCTCTCGATTTCTTCTTTGGAGAATTGCACGCAGACCTCTCCATCCACTACTTTGGGAGATCTAAACGGAACCAACACCTCAGGGATTGGCTGAGGCTTTACTGACACCATCTCCGCAAACGACCTCGTCCTCTCTGCCACCGTCGGCGAGCCCTTTGAGCCCCCGGCGGCCGCCATCTGATTCTGGAGACCCTAGCGGAAACAGAGCCCCAAATCGCCTGGTTGCATAACAGATCAAATAGTCAAAATCGAGATTCAAGATAGAACCCAATCTGATCCGCCAATGGATTCAAGATAGAACCCAATCTGAGGGCTTCCGGTCATAAGAGATTGGCGGCTTCACCGTCAGACCTCCAGTGATGCTCCTCTTCGCGTCCTCTGTTTTCTCATTCTCAAGCGGCTTCACCGTCAAGGCTCACGTAGTCCTCTTTTTGTTGGCTTCCGGTCGTAAGAGATCAGCGGCTTCACCGTTAGAACTCCAGCGATGCCCCTCTTCACGTCCTCTGTTTTCTCGTTCTCCGAAACAGATAAGTCCTGCAATCCTTTCTTCACCTCTAAGGTTTCGTTTGTTTGTTTTGAAATTACTTATTCGAATGGAAAATCACTAAAATAACTTTCTACTCTTGGTTATCATTTTCGCTTAGTCATTTGTATAATTAAGTTTGTAAAATCCGCTAATCATATCTCAGGTATAACATCCCTCCCTCCTTAAGAAAATTTCGTCCTCGAAATTGCTTATTCATACATGTATACGTACAACCAACTCAAAACTCATTTCAGATATTACATAGCAAACACAAGTTCCATTAACAACATGACGTACCTAATTACTCAAATAGGTGCGGATATCGATTCCGCATATCAGACTCGAGCTCCCATGAAGCTTCTTCAACACTATGATTTTTCCATAACACCTTCACAAGGGGGATGGTTTTAGTCCTCAACTACTGTTCTTTGCAATCCAAAATCTGAACTGGTTCCTCTACATAAGTCAAATTCGGTTGTATATCGAGTGGTTCATAACTGATTACGTGTTGTGGGTCATGCACACATTTACGTAGTTGTGATACATGGAACACATTGTGAATACTAGCCAAGCTAGCTGGCAACTCGACTCGATAAGCCACGAGGCCAACAACATTAAGTATCGGAAAAGGCCCAACGTAACGTGGACTAAGCTTCCCTTTCTTGCCGAAGCGCACAACGCCACGCATGGGTGACACCTTGAGGTACACAAGGTCACCAACACTGAATTCCAATTCGTGGCGACGCTTATCCACATAACTTTTCTAACGACTCTGAGCTGTGAGCATTCGCTTCCAAATGATTGCAACTTTATCCTTCGTATCTTGAATCATTTCCGGTCCAAGTACATGCTTATCACCAACCGCATCCCAATACAATGGCGATCTACACTTTCTACCATACAAAGCTTCAAATGGTGCCATACTAATCGAAGCTTGATAACTATTATTATAGGCAAACTCAACTAAAGGCAAATATTGAATCCAATTGCCTTTAAAGTCAAGCACAAACAATCTCAGCATGTCTTCAAGTGTTTGAATCATTCTCTCAGATTGCCCATCGGTTTGTGGATGATAAGCCGAGCTAAAACTTAACTTGGTTCCTATTGCATCTTGTAATCTTTGCCAAAACTTATAAGTGAATCTAGCATCATGGTCAGAAACAATGGAAGCTGGTACTCCATGAAGTCTGACAATTTCTCGTATATACATACTCACAAGCTTTTCCATAGAATCTGTAATCTTGAGTGGCAAGAAGTGGGCACACTTTGTAAGTCTGTCAACTATCACCCAGATTGCATCTTGACCTCTAGGTGCCTTAGGCAAACCAACAACGAAGTCCATGGTAACATGATCCCATTTCCACATAGGAACATCCAAAGACTGAAGTTTTCTAGCTGGCCTTTGATGTACAGCTTTCACAAGCTGGCATGAAGGATAACATGCTACATACTCAGCGATACTGCGCTTCATACCTGACCACCAGTAGTTCTTCTTTAAGTCTTTATACATTTTTGTATTGCCCGGATGCAAGGTGTACATCGTCTTGTGAGCCTCATCTAAAATCTCTTTTCTCAATTCTGCATTGTTTGGTACAACAGCTCTACAATCACCCATTCTCAAAATGCCATCACTTGCCAAATCATAACCAAGAGCTTCACCATGACTAGCTTTCTCTTTGAGTTCTTGCAATTCAGGATCTTTCTCTTGAGCTTCTTTAATTATATCAGCCAACATAGGAACAATAATGAGGGCTGATAGTTTTGCATCGTCCAGAGTATGCCTTGCATCTAATTGTAACATATCCAATTGCTGAGTAAGCAATTCTGTAGATAATGCAGAAACAGAAGCTTCACCTTTGATTTTCTGCTCAGTGCATCGGTAACAACATTTGCCTTACCCGGATGGTAAAGGATATAGCAATCATCGTCTTTTATCAATTCAAGCCATCTTCTTTGCCTCATATTCAAGTCCTTTTGAGTGAAAATATACTCTAGGCTTTTGTGATCGGTGTATATCTCAAACTTCTTCCCATACAAATAATGCCTCCATATCTTTAAGGCGAACACTACTGCTGCCAACTCTAAGTCGTGTGTAGGATAATTTCGTTCATGATTCTTCAACTGCCTTGATGCATATGCGATTGCTTTACCTTGCTACATGAGCACACATCCCAGACCCTTGAGAGAAGCATCACTATACACAACATAGCTCTCTCTTTCAGAGAGAAGAGCAAGACTTGGTGCAGTCACTAATCTTCTCTTAAGTTCTTGGAAACTTGCTTCACATTCATCATTCTATACATAGCTGGCATTCTTCTTTGTCAGTGTTGTAAGAAGCTTGGACAGCGTGGAAAATTCTTCCACAAATCTCCAGTAATATCCAGCTAATTCCAAGAAACTATGAATCTCTTGGACATTGGTTGGCCGTTCCCATTCAACGACAACTTCTATCTTTTTTGGATCTACAGAAATCCCATCCTTAGAAATCACGTGACCAAGGAAGGATACACTCTCCAACCAAAATTCACACTTCTTAAGCTTTGCAAACAACTTGTTTTCTCTTAGTACGCCTAACACTGTTTTCAAATGGTTCTCATGCTCACGATGATTAGCCGAATAGACTAAAATATCATCAATAAACACTACCATGAACCAATCCAAAATATCGATGGAATACACGGTTCATCAAATCCATGAATACTGAAGGTGCGTTAGTTAATCCAAACTGCATAACCACAAATTCATAATGGCCATACCGAGTGCGGATAGCTGTCTTTGGAATGTCTTCATCGCGTACTTTCAACTGTGGTATCCCGATAGCAAGTCGATCTTCGAAAAGATTGAAGCACCCTTGAGTTGATCAAATAAGTCATCGATCCGAGGCAAGGGATACTTGTTCTTGATCGTTACTTTATTCAACTCATGATAGTCTATGCACATCCACATAGCACCATCCTTCTTCTTCACAAACAATACCGGTGCACCCCATGGTGACACACTAGGCCGAATAAATCCACGTTCCAATAGTTCTTGAAGCTAATCCTTCAACTCTTTCAATTCTGATGAAGCTATACGATAAGGTGCCTTGTGAATCGGTTGAGTTCCCAGCACTAAGTCAATGGCGAACTCAATCTTACGATCAGGAGGTAATCCTGGAACTTCAGCAAATACATCTGAATAATCATGTACAACTGAAATGTCTTCCAACTTCATTGTTCTTCCGGCTTAGCTACAACATAAGCCAAATAGGCATGAGCACCATTACAAATACATTTTTTAGCTTGCATAGCGGAGAGGAGGGGCAGCGTCGCTTGTACACGAGTCCCGCAAAATCTGAATTCAAAACCATCACTAGGTCGAAATGTGACTTCCTTCTTTCTACAATCAATGCTAGCACCATAGTTTGATAACCAATCCATTCCCAGAATGACATCAAAGTAGATCATACTAAACACTATAAGTCTTGCTGGTAGTGACTTATCACCAATGACAATTGGACAGTTATCCACATACTTACTACAAGTGACTGTATAACCCGTGGGTGTAGATATTCTAACACATTGCTCTAATGGTTTCAGACTCAAATTGCATAGCTTTACTTATGTAGATGATATGAATGACTTAGTTGCACTAGAATCAAATAGAGTGCAAGCCAGGCTACCAAAAAGAGGGATGGTACTTGTGACGACATCGGAGTTATCTTCACATAAGTACAAGTCAACAACATATGAGCATTTATTACACTTGCCCATGCACGACTTAAAACTTAATGATTTATTTTCTCTTTAGGCTTTTAAGTTCCTATAGCTCCGACACTATACTCTAGACTTAGACATTCTAGACAACCTATCTCTCACAATAGCCCTTAGAGCAAACTGCTCTGATACTAAAACCTGTGGCAACCCGATATCATCACACATTTTTTTTTTTTTTTAAATGAACCTGAATAGACACAGAGGCTCATATAAAGCCTACATCATCAACTCATAATCTGAGCATATCACATCAGAGTTAACAGCATACACGCAGCGAAAATCAAATAACATCACATGTGACAGAAACATAACTTGGAGCTAACATAAACTATATACAACAGTTTTGTACAACAACTATACAACAAAAATAATGGCTAACAAAAAGCCACATACGGCTTAGCCAAATACATCAACCTGTTTATATAACACATCAACCTGTTTATATAATACAACACATTGATGTAACAAAAGCTAGACTACTATAAGAGTCTATACAAAATATACCCAATGGGCGTACATCGCCCTCAAACGTGATATCCCAAGTAGGCAGCCACTGGATCTTCATCAAGATCCACTGTACCTGCAACAACATTAACATCTATGCAATCATAGAGATCATCCATGATTACATAGGAAAAGGACAGAAGAAAGGGTGAGTCAACAGTTCATAAAGAATGAAAACTCCCCCAAGGGTTTTCGCAATGAGCCAAACTTTTATTTATGTAATCGCTTACAATATCAGCCACTCAACTTCATAAAAATATTATCCTTTCATTTATCAAACTCAATGTAGCTGATGAAGTAAAAAACACATTCATAAAGCATTTTGAATCATTATATATATATAACTGTGAATGTATACATATGCTCCAAAATACGTTTGGATACATATACATATAAACCATCTAATGCATATCTTATACTAATAAAAGTCCATAAAACATCATATGCAATCCAGCTGTAAACGTATACATGAGTTCTTTCCCATTGAGAATCTTATGCATACCAATACATCTAGCACGAAATACTTCTTAAACCAATACATATAAATCATCAAGAACAATGCAATGCATGCTTTAATCTTCCACTTTTCTTTACTTACATAATGTGTACAGCATGCTTAACGGACTCAGCCCGAGCAAACTGCACACACCGACCTCAGGGACAACTCCCTAGCCTTGCGCATAACGGGCCTAGCCCTAGCATTTTTCATAACTTTCGTAACTTTCTTTACTTACATCATAATGGGCCCAGCCCTCTTCTTTAACTTTCATCTTATGAGTCCAACCCTCTTCTTTATCTCTTGAGTATTAGCCTATGTTCATGCTCACACATCAATGCACATGCTCATGTCAATGCACTTACAAATCTCAACAATCATGTCTCAACAACTTAAATTAAATCAATTATCATTCATCATAAGCTCAAAATCTCAAAGCAACAAAGTAATCAATAATCATAGTATCCCTTTCATATCTTAAAACTTTCAAAATCACAACAACAATATCAATCATATCTCATCAAATATTTCATAAAACATTGAAAGTATCAAGTAATGATAAATCATTCTCAAACAACATATGAATGGCTCAACTTTTCCATAGTTTTAAACAATCTTTAAATGCATTAAAATTATATTCTTTCTCAACTTGTTTAGCATCTTTAAAGTATCTAAAATCATTTATAAAATCATTCGAAAACATAAAACGTAATTCGTCCTCAGTGAGTAAAAGATTACTCACCTCAATCCTTTGATGCTATAATTTGGATATAATCAACCTCTAAACCACAAGAAGCTGCAATATCACATTACATGCAAATCTTAGACACCATCTATAACTCAAAACTAAATCAACAAGTGCTTATAACCACATAAGCACTTAACTCATAATACCTAAGGCTTAATGGAACTCATAACATGATTCCATAAGCTACAAGAGTTAATCCATGACAATTTACTAGGGATTAACAAGCTACATAACAAAACTTAACTAAAATCACAAAGCTAACTTAATACTTACCACAATGAATGAAGACCTGGATGAAAGAACTTTGATTCAACATTTGAACTCCACAAATGTGTCAAAACCCTAGACAAAAATTCGTGTTTCAGCCTTTATATATCGCATTGCTGTTCACAGCATTCGGACCTAGCTGCGGACGGGCTGCAGGCAGAACCTACTGTCTAAGAGGCAGCAAGGTTCGTCCGGACGCAACTGTAGACGAGCTGCAGATGACGCTTACTGCCAGGCTGATTAGACCCCCAAAAAGATCGAATTAGAAAAAGTCATAAACTACAAAGTTGTATCATTTTGAGTTAGCTTTTCAATGAAATAAATTTTTCCTCAATTGGAGTTCTGAGTCAAAATTTATGATCATTTTACTCCAGAAAGGTCAGTCTGAAATTACTGAACCTCTTGAAACGTTTTCTGCGGATGATGCAGATTTGACCACCAAAACGACGGAATTGTAAATTTTCACAAACTACAAAGTTGTTTTATTTTGAGATAGCTTTCCAATGACATAAATTTTGTCTCAATTGGAGTTCGGAGTAAAACTTTATGACCAGTTTACTACAGATAGGTCAGTCTGAAATTACTGAACCTCTTGAAACGTTTTCTGCGGACGAAGCAGATTTGACCGCCAAAACGACGGAATTGTAAATTTTCATAAACTACAAAGTTGTATTATTTTGAATGATCTTTCCAATGACATAAATTGTCTCAATTGGAGGTTGGAGTAAAAAGGTATGACCATTTTACTCCAGCTCAATCTGAAATTACTGATTCGAATGGAAAATCACTAAAATAACTTTCTACTCTTGGTTATCATTTTCGCTTAGTCATTTGTATAATTAAGTTTGTAAAATCCACTACTCATATCTCGGGAATAAAAACCGAGGTTATTGGACAACCGTGGAAGTGCGTGGTAGAACTGGTGGTGATCTTCGGCGAAGCATGGAGGCGCGTGGAGTGACGTTGAGAACTGTTAGAGTCTACAGGAAAGAGGCTCTAATACCATGTAGAAGTTTGTGTGGAATAATAAATATGGAAATAATAGTGGAAGCAAGAAAGAGAAAGGAACACAAATAATTATGGGTGGTTCAATATTAGACATCTACATCCACCACTCTGAATAGCCTTAAGTGCTACATTATGCTCTTATTAACTTGATTGTATTGTCCATATTTATAGGGTAATGAGTGAATACTAGTACGGTAATCAAGAGATTTGATTACAATCAACCCATAAATAGAGAATATTAAAATATCAACCAATTATGGAATTTACGGAAAATATATTTTATTTTTTGTATATTCTAACATATTCCTGATTGAAGAAAAATGAGTTACTTGCAGTTTTTTTTTTTTTTTTTTGCTATGGTGAAAGGGGCTGAATGAGCATATAACTTGGAGTAAGCACAATATAGAAAAAGAAAAACGAAAACACAGAGAAGAGAGAACATGGGAGAAGAGAAAAGAAAAAGAAAAGAAGGGAGAGAAAAGAGGGGGGGAGCCGAGAGGAGGAAAGATAGAGATGCATGAGAGAAAGAAAGGGAAAAAAGAAAAGAAAAAGAAGATAAGGAATCAGATGAGAAGGAGAGGAAAATAAAGAAAATGCGAAGAAGAAAGAAGAGAAATAAAGAGGTGTAGAAAACTAAGAAAAGTAAGAGTTGAGATAATTTTGTGGAATAGATGAAAAGTAATTAAAGAGTGTGTTATAGGAGAGCTGAAACAATGAAAATATGTGGTAAAAATTGGAGATGTAGAGTACCATTGGAGATTGTCTTCAAAGAAAAACTTATACTCAGTAGAGGTACAATGAGAATTTTATAATGAAAATCATGGTGGACTAACTATGTTGAATTATGATTTTATTGTATTAGAGGATTTAAGAGATTTATATAAATGTACACTTGGATTAATGGTTATTAAATTAATAAATATAAGAATTTAAGGCCCAATAAAAGCGGAAATTGACTTTTAGGAATTTTATGATTTAAAGAAGGTGCATTTTGATTTTAGGTGTTAACATTTAATTATTTTTGTATTTAGGAGCAAGTAACTCAAATTGAGGTGTGATTTTTTTCTATGAAGGTTTCATAGATAGTCATAATGCGATACTGTCATACTAATATGGAGTTGGTAGATTTTTGTATAGTGGTTAAAGTAGCTTTTGTTCTTTGCTGAAACAAACTTTGTAATGTGATTAGTTGTTTGTTAATGGAAAAGTTACCCATTCATAAAAATAAGTTATTAACAAATTCCTTAAGGCAAAGAATTCACTATTTTGGGTGATGAAATGCTGATAAACATGTGGTGTTTTAGTGTATAGACTTGTTGCATTCTTTTATGTTTTTTATTTTTATTTTTTATTTTTAATGTTTGCTGGATTTGTAATGTTGTTGGATTTACATTTGCACAACTACACTTTGTAATTTGCATGTTTACAGTTTTTGGGATAAACCCATCATGAGGTGTTTGCATTTTCTTTGTTATTTTTAAGTTGGAATGTGAAATAGATATGGATTTCATCTAAAACAATAGGGCTTAAAAAAAAAAAACACTAAAATATGCCCAAAATACTAAAAACATATTTTCAAAATTGTTTAAAATAAGTCTTAATAGATACACAAAGAAGGTCCAAAAGGCATATTACCTCATATTCGGATAGCGGATAATAACAATATTTAATAATCACAATAACCGTGCCAATGCAAATATTAATCACATGATGCAAATGAGAATGTATATACCCAAAGTGATAATCACATTACACAGATAGGAATGCGAATATTACCCATAACCACATCCAAATTTCTTTCACGCGGCTTCACAAAACCAACCATGAAAATACATGAGATGTCCGATGCCCACTTTGATGCTTGTGTATCTTTCTTTTTGGCCGAATAGTAGACATATAAAGAGACCTAAAGATAGCATTCATAGCAGACTCTCTATAACCCATTCCCTTACCTAAATATAGGAAAAATCTCAACAACAAAAAAAAATCATTAAAAGTTGCCCACAGCAGCTTCCCAATCAGTTCTCTAAAGCTTGGGTTTGCTACAGTTGAACCCAATTCATTGGGTTATACTGTAGCGAACTCAATTCTTATGATAATCATAAAAAACGTTGATAAGTGCTGAATGTTGAACATTCAAGCCCCTTAACTAGCATATGTTAAGCCTTAGTTTGTAGTAATTTAATATTTTGTTTTGTTTTAGTGTGTATCTTATTTTGTAGGGCTTAATAAAGAACACAAACAATTCTATCAAATTCAGGCTGAAAATACATCAACTTTTGCAAAGCTGATGACCAATGACCTTTGCGCACTCCTTTGATCATAACTCTTAGCTCAAAACACTGATTGAGGCAAAGTCAAGGGCATTGGAAAGAGGACTCAAAGAGGAACAATTCATCAAGCAAAAGCTGAAGCCGAAAATGGACTCTCGAGTGCCCAAAACGAGGATCGAGAGTCAGCAGCCTGTTTTCGAGCGTCAAAAAGTGGCGTTCGAGCGCCATCGCTTCCAGATCAGTTCCGTCACTGACCTTCGCGTACTGTTTTGACCATATCTCCCAGTACACAAATCGGATTGAGTCAAGGTCAGGGGCGTTGGAAAGAAGACTTCAAGACGCACAAATGATATTTTATGTGAAAGATCAGATTCGGACGTCTTGGAGGTCAAAAAATGCCAGTAAAGTTCAAGAATCTTCTGGAAACGCAAATATCAGCAAATATCTTAAAACCCAGAAAAGTTATCAACAATTGCGGCTTGCCAGCTATGGTGGGCGCCGAAATCACTTCCTAGAGGACTCCTAAACAGCTGGATGATAGATTTTTAGCATTGATCTTTCCTTAAGAAAGATCAAAGTCCTTAGCCCTCTATATATGTGTTCTGTCCGAGACGAGAAAGAGAGAAGAAGCAGTGGGCTTCTGAGTGTTCTGTAGCTCGTTTTTTTTGCTTTGTACAGAATACTTTTTTTTGTTTATTTTGTTTTCTTTTACTTTAGGCAGTAGCTAGAAACTTAGCCCATAACTCCAAATTTCCTTTAGGAAATGGATTTCTCCAAATCATGGAGAAATCCAAATCCTTCATGAGGAAATGAATCCCTTTTAGGGTTTGATGTAATTCTTCCATGGGGTTATGAGTTAAGGTTGATTGTAGTTAGTTTTGGATTTTTGTATAAATGGTATGATGATTGCAATTGCAAAGGATTTGTTCTTAATGATTATACTATTTGAGATGAAAATTGTTCTTTGTCTATGAGGAATTGTTTGAGTCTTGAATGATTTCCATGCTATGCAATGATGCTTTTTGACATGATTTTATGTAAGTTTGATAGGGTATGCTAGGGACCACGACTCAATTCACACTTAGAATAACTTAGCATAGGTGGAAAGTGGAGTGGAAACCTATGATACTTTATGCTTATGTCATGAAATTGTGTAGGCTATTGAGAGAATTTATATCGCATGCTAGGGAACACGAGTTATCTCACATGTAGTTTAGATTGATGTCATTTAAATTTATGTCATTTAGGTGAGGGACTAGTGCGAACTATGATGCTTTATCATTTTCTTTCAATAGTATTTTCATGTTGAGATCGTTGTAAGGATTGACAACCTTTACACGCTCGTATTATGCCTTTGTTAAAAATCTCATGCTAGATACAATCCGCATTCTACCTTTATCTTTATTTTACATGTCATTTACATTTCTGTCATTTACATTTATGTCATTTCAATTATGTCATTTAAGTTTATGTCATTTATCTTTAAAGTCATTTAAGTTTATGTCTTTTAGATTCAAAAACCAAAACCTATTTCTTTTCACGAGTCAAGCTAGAGAAAACCTCGAAAGCTTGATAAACTGACCATCACAGTCCCTGCGGACGATACCCTCTTTTAGAACTATCCTACAAGGATACGATCTATCGCGAGCGGTTTATTATAAATTTTAAAATCGGTGCGCGCTCGCGTACGTATCAAACGTTCTCTCTCCTCTCACACTTCTCCATAAATGCAGTCCCCTAGGCTTCTTCTTCTTAGTTAATCAACCCACACATCGTCTCCCTCCTTTACTGGTCTGCCCAGCAGAATCGATGCAATATTTGAGAGAAAATTGGTGTTTAATCAAAACTGAGAATGCCAAAAAGAAAGAAGAGATCAACTGAAATAATCTATGGGTATTTGTGACAAACTCATTATTAGCACCCTATCTCTAATTTGGTTCTAAAGCAACAGAACTTTTAGAGAAGAACAAATGGGTAACGACCAAAGAAAGAAGAAATGCCTTAATTTGCTGTTTTGTTTAAGTTCTTCAACCAACACAAACCAATTGAAGGTGAGAAAGGAAGAAATTTGTGAGTGAGTGAGAGAGAGAGAGAATCGAAGGAAAAAGAGAGAATGCGTGAGGGAAATAAGAAGGAAATATGAGGGAGAGAGAGAAAGTCTTGATGGTAAATGAAATGAATACAATTAAATAAAGAAAAATTAAAAAAGTAATATTTTAACAGTATAAGGAAAAATATAATGAAACTTTTGTGAGTGTATTGAAATAGGGAAGCAAAAAATTGTTTTGTTTCCTAAATTTAGGAAAAATCAATGGAAAGCTGCTATGAATGCTCTTGATATAAACAAAATTGGTGCCTACTTGATAGGTCAAGGCACACCTTACGCCATCATCATCAAGTCACAATTGCACATATTTCATAGTAAATATGCTCATTTTTTGAAAAGTTCATAATTGCACATATTTCAAGAAATTTGACCATAGCATCTGAAAAAAATAAAGACTTTTCTTTTACTCAACGTAACCTATAAGTAACCACATTTACTTTTTTTTTCTACACAATTAACCATACTTAGTTAGTAACTTAATATATATTAACTTAAAAAAATTTGGTACCCATCTCTTAATAAAAAATTTGGTACCCCTAGCCTTTCTCTTTGTGCAATGGTAGTTACCATACTAGTGCCAATGGAATGCACTTTTAACCATTTTCAAACATTAGGAGCAATAAGTTAGAAAATGACGGATCTCCTAAGAAATTTGGTTCCACCAAAGCACTTAAGGCTACTCCATAAGGCTTTAGCATGTTTACTGTTTAGTGCTTCCAGTTGGGTTTTTGTATCTTGTGATTCATCAAATTTGCTACTCTATTCCATCAAAAGCTCATTAAGCTTTGGCTTACCAATTCTTAGTATTAACATACTAATTAATAACTTGTTAGTTAATAAATTAACATATTAACTAAGTTAATATATAGAGAAATGCTAATTTAGTATGGTTAGGCTTTTATCGATAGAAAACCCTAGCCACTCCAGAAAGAGAAACCAAAAAAAAAGCATCGGCCAAGGGAGGAGGGATCTCTTCACTCTTTCCTCCTCCCCCTCGTCTTCCTCTTTCTTTTGCTTCTTTTCTTTCTCCCTTTTGTTTTTTTGTTTTGCTCCTCCCCTGCTGTAACGTCTCGCCATCCCCACCATGCCATCAGCCTTAGCCACCTCATCGCTCGCTTCCTCCATCGTGTTGCTTGTCAATGCTGGTTTGGTTCTTAGATCGGTTTGTTAATAAGCTTGATCTACTTTCCTCTGTCAGCCTTGGCCCTCAACATGCCCATTCACTATATTTCTCGGCTCTCCAACTATCCATCGCAGGCCTCTGCACCTCCATGCAACGTCCCCATTGTCGTGCATGATTCTCACGCGTCAGTGAGTGGTTTTCACTCACCCACGCTTGGTCCTCACATGCTTCGGCTGTAACTTCGTGCCGCCTTCCACTGCCTCCTCGACAGCCGGCGTCGTCGTGTTTTGGGGTTTTTTTTGCTACTTTTTAATTTTTTGCTGTTTTTGTTGTTTTTGTTCTTGTTGTCCTAGCCCTTCGGTTGAGGACGGTTTGTTTCCTGACCTTTAAGGTCAGGGAGGAGTAGATTGGTGTAGGAAGTTATCTCTCACGACCGGATAAATAAATTTTGTGTGATTTTGGGCTACCCATGTCTTAGATCTAGTCTGCTCTTAGCGGAAGATGATGTCATATATAGGTTTTCTCTTTTTCTTTGACTGTGTGAGTTCATAGCGTTGTGTTATGGTTATCTGCACTTTATGTTACTGATGTAGTTAAAGCTCATGATTTGTAAAATTTTTTTGCTCACGAATTGTTATCAATGGATTATGGAAGATTCACACTCAATATATATATATATATATGGAAATGCTAGGAGTACCAAATCTGTTACCAAGAGATGGGTACAAAAAATTGGAGAGAATAAAAAAAATTAATGTAAGAGAAATACTAAGGATGCCAATGAATAAGCTCCACATCATTTTGATACATATTGTTGTGCAAATATCCACCTAATTAATAGGCTTCTATTTGTACGTTTTACTCTCAAGTACACAAGATCAAAACGATAGTATAGAGAGCAAGTACGAGATTATTTCCACAAGAATTGGTCAAAATTATGCTTAAAGAGAATTTCCTATATAGATATCTTGATTGAACGAAATAAAATAGCAGAATTGAAATAATAAGAAGATAAGATAGGACTTCGATATCCACCACTAATCACACTCCGTTAAGAAGGCGATATGCACAATACTGCAAAACATATTAAGATACTCACTGTTTGTCAACCTAAGGGCATGACATCTACTCCAAAAGCCATTGATTTTCCTAAGCAACGAATTAGGCATGACGTCTGTTAAAATTGGTGTCCAAAACTCCAATTGATCATAAGATTATTTTTGTTGTAATGAATATTGATTGATTATTTCCTGATTGATTATAGAACATTGGGCATATCCATTAAGGTTTTACATAGCATATATGTATTTTGAATATTCACCCGATATATGTATGTAAAGATCCTTAGGTTACATTGTATTTGACTATGGTGTGAGTAAAGTATTTTTAGCACATAGGAAAATCATAGTCAAAGGATCCTTGTAATCTATAAAGTATTTTTGGTTCGTTGTCATAAGGAAGAACTGGGCATTCTACCCTAGACTATATCATGGTCTACTGTGGTGATATGTCTTGATCCAGTGAAGCGAGGATCAACTTCAGGTTGACATGATGGTGTAATAGCAAGGTGGGATATATATACAGGGCTATACACTGAACAGGACCACGTGAGTCATTATTATTTTTAATAACTGTCAGAAAAAATAAATGTACGTGCGTGATAACTTATAGCTATTACTCTTAATCCTGAGAAGTTAGTGAACCAGATGTTTGAGTTAATATCACTTTGATGTATTGTGGAGGGAGGACCAATTTTCTTGGTCAACATCTCCATACGTCAGGTGATTGACATGAAGCATTGTGGAAAATCTCTCTTCAAGAAGGAATCCAAATCCTTTGTGGATAAACAAAAAGATAAGGAACATTTTCCTTGTTTTAGGATTGATAAGAATGTTTTATTTTCTATCTCAGGCCTGAGTGAGTTTCGATGGAATTTACTTCAAACAGATGTACAAGGGTGATAGGAATCTCACAAGGTACAATGAGATAAAACATAAAGTTCAATCTGGTGACTCAAGGAAAAAGATATAGTGAACAAAGTGAAAGTTAATCATCTTTGTTTTAACTATGAAGTAAGTTCCATGGAAGGGTATTATGTTTAATAAGTATGTCATGAAGGATTAATTGTATATTATCAAAATATAAATTAGAGTGCAATCACATTTGTTTAGTGGAATCATCTGTGATTTTTAGTCAGATGTGATGAGTCATTGAGTGATAAGATTTCACAAGAAACTAAATAGCTAATTCTATTTTCCTTCAGGCCCTTTCTTGAGTTGATATAAATTGACTAAGGTAAATATGTTCATCAGCTATTTTATTAAAAGATTTTTTCATTTAGGTTGTTTTTATTTAAATAAAATTGGGCTTTGAATTTTATTCAAGCTTATTTTATTCTATTAAAAACTTGGGTTAAGAGAATTTATTTCTAAGAGCCTTGTATGAAAAGGTTTGGGCCAAATAAATTAATTCCTAAGCTTGGTCCAAAGGGAAATGAGCATTGGGCCAAAGAGGTAAAACCAAGGGGCCCAAGCTAAGTCCATGGAGATAAAGGCTAGTGTGACCACCCGATTCATCATTACACTGTAGCTATATATATATATATATATATATATATATATATATATATTCTTAAAAACATACAGTAATCATAAACCAGATTGATCGTCACAGGGTGATAGAAACATCTCTGTCATACATATATCTCACAACGTGTCATGAGATTACATCTATTACATCAGAGTCACATATCACATTTAATATAAACTGAGTAGAAGCATATACTATGGGAGTAATCAATACACATAAAGCTAACAATGAAAATTACTAATGACTAAAAGCTTACTGACGGGGTCAGACAACGTGCATCACCAAGACATGGGTTGAATAACTACCGCATTGCTGTTTTCGTTAGAGTAGAGTCTAAGTTATTTTATTTTGAAGTCCTAGTTGAAGTTGTAATAGGAGACTCTTTCCTAACTCTATTGAGAATCCTAGTTAAAGTCGTAGTTGGAATTCTTACCAACTCCTAGTAGTAGTCTGTTTTGTTTTTACTTTTAAATAAGTGGTAGTGCTATATAAAGGGGATGTACATGTAGACAAAAAGATAGAATATATTTGAGCTTTTTATAAACTTTGTCTAGAGATGAGACTTCTCTAAGCCTTGGTGAGACTCCAAGGTTGGTTTGTTTCTTGCGTAGAGTCCTTGTTTCTCTGCATCTCTATTTTCCATCCACGGTGGTTTGCTTCTTGTGAGAGTCATTCTTGTCTGAATCCTTGTTTCCACCCACGGTGCTGCGTCAAATTGGTATCAGAGAACAATTGATTGCTTCCCATAAGCAGTCAACGGTCCATACCTTCCAAAAGGTTTCCCACCACAAAAAGACAAACCATACAAAAGCAACATCCTTCAGATCAAGACAAACTCCACCGAGAAATTCAGCCAACCACAACTTCAACCGACACCAACCCACCAAAGTCCATAATTCTCAAGGAATTCCCCACCGTGACAGCAACCCACTTCTCCAGAAGATCCAGCCACTAACCATCAGCGTAGTAGTTCCTTGTTACGATTTTCACTCACCATGAATACACGAAGCGGGAGAACCTACGGGCAGAACCGTATTCCCCAACAACAGCGAGATGATCTCTCGGACGTGATCAACCAAATCAGCATCCTCTCGAAGCGTGTTGATGCTATCTGTGTCCATCTATCTGATAAAGCCAGTGGGTCAGGAGAGCTACTCAAGGGCGAAGAGTCCAACAGCAAGGAGACAGAAAAGGAGAACCCCTTGGATAACTCCACGCGCAAGGAAACTCAACCCAACTGCATATCCTCATTCCAGGAGTCCCGGCATAATCCTCATTCCCACGGATTTGATTATATGCCTCTTACTTATACAGGAGGTCCCAATGCTTGGAATCATCCCCACAACTTTGATCCTCGCAGTGACGATATCACGAAGAGGATTCGAGTCGATGTTCCGGAGTTTCATGGCAAACTAGACCCACATTCCTTTCAAGATTGGCTTACCTCGTTGGAGGATTATTTTGAGTGGTTTAATCTATCCCCAGACAGGAGAGTCCGGTTTGTCAAGATGAAATTAAAAGGTCAGGCACGGGTTTGGTGGCACAGCGTTGAAGAGCAACTCCACCGACTGCGGCAGCCACCTATCACTGAATGGGACGAGATGAAGCTAAAATTACAAGAAAAATATCTTCCCATCGATTATGAGGATTCAGTGTTCGAAGAATTGTTGGCCCTTAGACAAAATCATCTCTCTGTTGAAGACTACACACACCAATTTCACGATCTAACTGTTCGTAGCCAAATAGCGGAGACGGATAGGCAGACGCTCACTCGGTATAAGGCGGGTCTCCGAGATGACATTCGTAGGGAGCTATTGACCGTGCGAATGGTGAGCATTGAGGAAGCATTTCAGTTGGCCTTGCGAATTGAGCACCAGCTCAAGGGGTTCAGCTCACGCAGGATGACATCAAATAATTGGGGCAATGCTCAAACCCGTGGAGTGTCAGGCACGGCTACTAGGATGCCACCTATAGCTCCTGAAAAGGGAAGCATGCGATCTAGTTCTTTTTCTGACCGTAACCAGCTAGAGAGACACGACAATAGGGGAAAGTCTGTCATCGGTGGAAGGGTAGAAAGAGGCAGTGATGAATGTTATAAATGTGGGGGTCGTGGCCACTTCGCAGTAGTGTGCCCCACTAGAGAGACACGTTCCTCTCTTCTATGTGAAGATGAGATAACCAAGATGGAGGGCAACCAGGAAAATGACGTGGAGCAGCAAGAGGATCCCACCAGTCCAGAGGAAATTTTGGAAGGTTCCAATCTCCCTCTCTGTGTCATACGACACATATTGGCTGGGCAACGTGCTGAAGAGGACGAAGACCATGATTGGATCTGGACCAACATATTCCACACTCGGGTGGAACACAACGGTAAATCTCTTAATTTGATAATTGATAATGGGAGTGGGATGAATGTAATTTCACAGGAGGCTGTGCAGAAGCTGAAGTTGTCCACAGAAAAACACCCAAGGCCATACAAAGTCAGTTGGGTAGATGACACTTCCATCCCTATCAAGCATCGAAGTTTGGTGTCCTTTTCATTAGGCAAGAGTTATAAAGACTCTGTTTGGTGTGACGTTATCCCAATGAGAGCTTGTCATATTCTCCTCGGACGACCATGGCTATATGATAGAAAGGTACACTATGATGGCTTCCGCAACACGTATTCATTTATGTTCGAAGGGAAAAAGCTCCAACTTCAGCCTTTAAAAATACATGATTTCGAAGTGCCAAAAGATGAGAGTCGGGTACTAGCTATGAGACCATTTACAGAAGCTTGCGAGGAAAGGGGTTTTTTGATTGCATTAATTACCCATTCTACAGCAACTAGCATCACTGAAATTCCGAAAGTTTGCGTACCGGTCGCCATTCAGGAGCTACTTCATGAATTCAAAGATATAATGCCTGAAGAGTTACCCTGTTCTTTACCACCCATGAGAAGCATTCAACATGCTATTGACCTAATGCCTGGGGCATCCCTACCAAACCTACCTTTTTACAAAATGAGTCCAGCGGAACACCAGGAACTTCAACGACAAGTACAAGAGCTCCTTGACCACGGTTTCATCCGAGAGAGTTTGAGCCCGTGTGCTGTGCCAGTCCTACTAACACCAAAGAAAGATGGAAGTTGGCGAATGTGTGTGGATAGCCGTGCAATAAACAAGATCACAGTAAAATATAGATTCCCCATTCCAAGACTAGATGATATGTTGGATGTATTGCATGGAGCAACGTTATTTTCCAAGATTGATCTTCGAAGCGGATATCACCAGATACGTGTCCGCCCTGGTGACGAATGGAAAACAGCCTTTAAGACAAGGGATGGTCTTTTTGAGTGGCTTGTTATGCCTTTTGGCTTAACTAATGCACCAAGCACCTTCATGCGCATCATGAATCAAGTCCTTAAGCCATTTATTGACAAATTTGTTGTAGTTTACTTTGATGATATCTTAATTTTCAGTCGCAGTGTAACGCCCCGGTTTCTATGCAATAGAACCGTAAGCAGAAACCTCCGGTTTCCACGTGACATTACTACCTCAGAGATCAGTCTCGCAGCGGATATATATTTTTTCTTTTNATCACAGTAAAATATAGATTCCCCATTCCAAGACTAGATGATATGTTGGATGTATTGCATGGAGCAACGTTATTTTCCAAGATTGATCTTCGAAGCGGATATCACCAGATACGTGTCCGCCCTGGTGACGAATGGAAAACAGCCTTTAAGACAAGGGATGGTCTTTTTGAGTGGCTTGTTATGCCTTTTGGCTTAACTAATGCACCAAGCACCTTCATGCGCATCATGAATCAGGTCCTTAAGCCATTTATTGACAAATTTGTTGTAGTTTACTTTGATGATATCTTAATTTTCAGTCGCAGCTTGGCAGACCACATCAATCATCTACAACAAGTACTACATACACTCCGTTTTGAGAGCTTCTTTATTAACCTCAAGAAGTGTACCTTTGCACAAGATAAGGTGATATTCTTGGGATTTATTGTCTCTGCTAAAGGCGTAGCAGCTGATCCGAAAAAAGTACGCGCCATTCATGACTGGCCCACTCCAAACAATGTACATGAAGTCCGGAGCTTCCATGGACTCGCCTCATTTTCTCGAAGGTTCGTGCGTGGTTTTAGCTCAGTGATGGCTCCTATTACCGAATGCACCAAGAAAGGCCCTTTCCTTTGGACCAAAGCGGCACAACAGGCCTTTGATACAATCAAGCAATTACTTACAGAGGCTCACGTCCTTCAGCTACCCAACTTTGGGGTGCCATTTGAGTTTGCTTGCGATGCTTCACACAATGGCATTGGAGGTGTCTTAAGTCAAAGCGGTCACCCAATTGCATATTTCAGTGAAAAATTAAATGATGCTCGCCGACGGTACTCCACTTATGTTCTTGAACTTTATGCTTTAGTTCAATCACTTAAACATTGGCGTCATTATTTAATTCATAGCGAATTTGTCCTATTTACTGATCATAACTCACTACGACATTTGAATTCACAAAAGAAGCTGAATGCCAGACACGGCCGTTGGATTGCTTATCTTCAGCAGTTTACTTTTGTTCTTAAACACAAAGCAGGTGCTGACAACAAGGTTGCAGATGCTCTTAGTCGTAAATCTCTACTACTCACCACACTCATAGTTGGCATCACATGTTGATCCAGATTTTGGTTCCACCTATTGTAAGTTGCGGGACTCCACAATTTCTCACACTGGTGAGTTTACACTACAGGAGGGATTCCTCTTCCATGGATCTCAGCTATGCTTGCCTCGCACATCTATCAGAGAATTTGATGTTCGTGAACTACATGCTGGAGGTATGGCGGGTCATTTTGGCCGCGATAAAACAATAGCTCTAGTAGAGGACCGTTTCTACTGGCCCAGCTTAAAGAAAGATGTACTCACAATCATTAAACGATGTCGCGCGTGCCAACTGTCAAAAGGAAACCGCACCAATGCAGGTTTGTACAGTCCACTACCAACTCCAAAAGGCCCTTGGGTGGACCTTAGCATGGACTTTGTTCTTGGCCTACCTCGGACTATTCGAGGCTATGACTCCATTTTTGTGGTAGTGGACCGGTTCTCAAAGATGGCTCATTTCTTAGCTTGTGCCAAAACATACGATGCATCTCGTGTTGCTACTCTTTTCTTTTCTGAAGTAGTTCGACTCCATGGACTGCCCAAAACAATTGTCTCTGACAGAGATGTGAAATTTGTTAGTTATTTTTGGAAGACTCTGTGGGCAAAAATGGGTACTAAATTGCAGTTCTCTAGTGCTTTCCATCCCCAAACTGACGGGCAAATTGAAGTTGTCAACCGCAGTCTTGGGAATCTACTGCATTGCTTGGTAACTGACCATCATTCGTCTTGGGATCTCTTACTTCCCCAAGCTGAATTTGCTTACAATAGCTCTGTCAATCGAAGTACGGGGTTGTCACCATTTGAAATTGTTACGGGGGTTAAGCCTAAAGTGCCTATGGATCTCACGTCGTTATCTACTCCATCTCGGATTAGTGAGGCAGCTGAAGATCTTAGCCAGCATATTCAACAAATCCATGAGGAAGTTAAGCGCCGCATTGCCTTAAGTGCAGAGAAGTATAAACAAGCGGCTGATTCTCATCGTCGCTATGTGGAGTTCCAAATTGGAGACTTAGTGATGGTACGTTTACGTCCAGAACGTTTTGCCTGCGGTACTTTTCATAAGCTCCATCATCGTACTGCAGGGCCATTTAAAGTCCTCAAACGGTTGGGTCCAAATGCATATCATATTGAATTACAGCCCGATATACATTTTTCTCCTGTGTTTAATGTTGAAGACCTCCATGCCTACCCCGGTCATTATGAAGCCGAAGCAACCCCTTCACCGTCTTTCCATATTCCTACCTATGCTAAACCTCGAGAAGAAATTGAGGCAATACTGGAAGATCAAATTGTATCTACCCGACGAGGGGGTTACCAAAAGTTTCTAGTTAAGTGGAAAAATCGACCTCTCTCTGATTGTAGTTCGCTTCAAACCGAAGAAGTACAACGCCTACACCCCGATCTTTATGATGATTACATTGCACAACACTCGTCGGAGATGAGTTCTTTTCCGGTGGGAGGGAATTGACGGGGTCAGACAACGTGCATCACCAAGACATGGGTTGAATAACTACCGCATTGCTGTTTTCGTCAGAGTAGAGTCTAAGTTATTTTATTTTGAAGTCCTAGTTGAAGTTGTAATAGGAGACTCTTTCCTAACTCTATTGAGAATCCTAGTTAAAGTCGTAGTTGGAATTCTTACCAACTCCTAGTAGTAGTCTATTTTGTTTTTACTTTTAAATAAGTGGTAGTGCTATATAAAGGGGATGTACGTGTAGACAAAAAGATAGAATATATTTGAGCTTTTTATAAACTTTGTCTAGAGATGAGACTTTTCTAAGCCTTGGTGAGACTCCAAGGTTGGTTTGTTTCTTGCGTAGAGTCCTTGTTTCTCTGCATCTCTATTTTCCATCCACGGTGGTTTGCTTCTTGTGAGAGTCATTCTTGTCTGAATACTTGTTTCCACCCACGGTGCTGTGTCACTTACATTGTGACATATACAAAAAGAAAGGCTAAACAAACTGTGTCACATGCGACACTAGCCAAATATACAATGACATTGTTTGTGAATACAACACAACAATATCCAAAAGAATAGACTAAGTATGAAGTCTATACAAAAGAATGCATCCCACGACATCAGTCGTAATAGCAAAGATAGTAGGCAATGAGATCATCATCTACCGCTTCAAAACTTGCATCAACATCTATGCAACCATAAAGATCATCCATAATTACATAGGCGAAAAAGAAAAGAGTGAGTCAACAGCTTCAATGAATAAAGATCCACTGAGTTTTTACAATGAACTGATTAGTTGGTGTACATGAGTTTACAATAACAGCTACTAAAAGTATCGCATTTGTTTTAGAAATATAAAGTAATTGATGAAGTAAACATTGTAGTCATAAAAGCATCTAAAATATAATAATAGTTGAGTACATATGGAGATGTTCTAGTCTCCCGCCTGTACTTATACACATACGTGCTCAACTATGTTATAAATATATCATATAACTCAGCTACATCTATATACAAGTATTCCCTCCCCGTCCGGCGAAACACAAGCATATAAACATATCTAAACAATAAAACATAAATCTCATATGCAACTAGCCGTAAGAATATACATATGTTCCGTTCCATGTGAACTCATATGCATACTAATACGTCTATAATAAAGTCTGATAAATCATATCATATGCAGCTAGCCCTAAGAATATACATATGTTCTGTTTCATGCAAATTCATATGCATACTAATATGTCTATAATAAAGACCATGTAAATCATATCATATGACATCATAAAAATACAATATGTTATGCATGTTCTGGGCACACGGACTCAATCTCCTGTGGCTAGGTTTCTCTGGTGCACACAGACTCAATCTCCCGTGGCTAGGTTTCACTGGTGCACGCGAACTCAATCACCTGTGGCTGGGTTTCTCTAGTGCACACGGACTCAATCTCCCGTGGCTGGGTATGTTCATAGGCACACGAAAATCGACCCCCGCAGCATAGTCCATAACTCATTTTCTATGCTCTTTTCATAGACATGCTCATAAATCTCATGCAAACATAATTGCCATATTCTTTTCTTAATACTAATATCAATAAAGCATCATAAAAACTCAACATATCAATAAATCCACCATAATCATAAATCATCAATAAACCATCAATAACTCATCATAAATCACTGATCAAAGATTCATAAATCACGTGAAAATAGTCGAAAGCATAAATCGCAAGTTATCATAAAATAGCATCGGTTCGTTCTTTAATATTCACATTATTTCATAACTCATTTGGAAATTATTTATTTTGTTTAGTAAATAAAAAACATTCACTAAACATTTAAAACATCAAACATTTAAAGGATATATCATTCTCAGTAAGTATAAATACTTACTATTTCCTCTTGTTGAGTTAACTTCTAGACCGAACGTTTAAGCAATGCCTGCTGCATAAACACATTGCTAAAACATTAACAACTATTCACTAATACTTTATACCCAACACCAATGATACTTGAAAGTATAAGTATCAAAGTAGCCATAAGCAACCCATAGAATTATAGGGTTCCAAATAGCATGTAAGTAACCCCCAATGTTAACCTATAGAGAGATACTAGGGTTAAACATCACAAAAACCCAAAATACAAAAATAAGAAAAATCTAGGGTTTAGGCTTCTTACCTTAAATCTTGAAGAATCTGAAGTTTGTGCACAACGGAACTTCAATCCGACGTAAAGAAAGCTTAACCCAATAAGAATCATAAGAAAGTACTCAATATTAAGTTATACATTCATGAATGTATGCTAAACACTGAAAAACTAGAGTTTCAAGAATTTTTACCTTGAATTGATTGGTGGAAATAGGTTTCTAACACCGAGAGTCTTGATTCCAGTGTTAGAAATGTGATTGGAAGCTCTCAAAGATCAATACCCAAGGTTTGGGCATGACTCGTAGGAGAGAGAAGAGAGAAAATGGCGAGAGAAAGAAAGAAAATCGGAAAAATGAGCTAGAAATCGCATCCCAGCTATTTATAGGTGCTGAAAATGGACTGCCATCCGAACTGTTAAATGAGCCGTCTAGAAGAGAATGTAAGTGGTCCGTCCGGACGACGTTGTAGACGAGGTGCGAACAAGACTTATTGACTGAACAGTAATCCAAGCTCGTCCGGACCATCTTGCGGATGGTAGCTACTGACTGAACAGTAGCTGAGCGCGTCCACACCGTTGTAAACGATGCGCACTAGGCAACAGCCGTCTGGACGACAATACTACCGTCCAGACGCCCAATGTGAAAAATTATTTTATTTACCTTTTTACCCTTATCTTTTAAGGTGATTTATAATTCTTAATTTAAATTCTTCGGTGTTACATCCCACCCTCATAAAAATTTCGCCCTCAAAATTACGCTCAACATAAATATGCATACAAATTGAATCTAAAAGCTTGTGTAGCAAATTTAGAAGCATACATAATGTATTGTGAGACGTAACATACGTGTTCATTCAAATAAGTGTGGATATCGGTTTCGCATATGCGACTCAAGTTCCTATGAAGCTTCTTCTACATCATGATTTCTCCATAGAACTTTGACTAATAGTATGACTTTCGTCCTCAACTGTTGCTCTTTGCGATCCAAAATTTGCACCGCGAGTTCTTCATATGTTAGGTTTGGCTGAATATCAAGAGGCTCGTAGCTTATGACGTGCAACGGATCATGAACACATTTCTGCAATACAGAGACAAGAAATACATCATGTACTCCCTCCAAACCGGGTGGCAATTCGATCTTGTATGTCAAAATACTTACACGCTTTAGTATTTAAAAAGGTCCAACATACCTTGGACTAAGCTTGCCTTTCTTACCAAATCGCATCACACCCCGCATCGGTGACACCTTGAGATACACAAGGTCACCTACTTCAAACTCGAGTGTGCGATGATGTTTATCTGCATAACTCTTTTGCAGACTTTGCACGGTTAGCATTTGCTTACAAATAAGCGCAACCTTGCCTTTCATGTCTTGAATCATATCCGAACCCAATAATTGTTTCTCTCCGACTTTATCTCAATACAAAGGCGATCTACACTTGCGCCCATACAATGCTTCATAAGGTGCCATGCCAATAGTTGCTTGAAAACTGTTATAGTTAGCAAATTCAACTAGAGGCAAGTAGAGAATCCAACTGCCTTTGAAGTCGAGTACGCATAATCTAAGCATATCTTCAAGTGTCTGAATAGTTCTCTCAGATTGGCCATCTGATTGTGGTTGATAGGCTATGCTAAATTCAACTTAGTCCCCATAGCCTCATGTAATTTCTTCCAAAACTTAGATGTGAATTATGGGTCATAGTCCGATACAATGAAAGTAGGTACTCCATGCAAACGGACAACTTCACATACATATAATTCTACCATCTTCTCCATAGAATCTGTGATCTCGAATAGAAGAAAATGAGCACTTTTAGTGAGTCTATCAATAATTACCCATATAGCATCTTGACCGCTAGGCACTTTTGGCAATTCAGCTACAAAATTCATGGCAATTTGATCCATTTCCACATTGGAATTTCAAGTGGTTGAAGTTGACCTGCAGGCCACTGATGTTTGGCTTTTACAAGTTGGCACGATGGACACTGTGCAACATACTCAGTGATATTACACTTCATGCCATTTCACCAAAACTTTTTCTTCAAGTCTTGATATACCTTGGTATGCCAAGATGAACAATGTATCGTGTTTGATGAGCTTCATCAAGGATCTCCCTCCTCAAATCAGCATCGTTAGGTACAACTGTTTTGTCATCCTTAGTCTTCAAAACACCGCCATTAGCAATATAGAAGGCAGATGCTTCCCCACGTTTGGCTACATCTATGAGTTCTTGCAACTCAAGATCATTTTTTTGTGCTTGCTTAATTCTTGCTGTGGTCAATGACTGGACCACCAAAGCTGCTAGAATTCGTGACTCACTAGTCAACACTTCATCAATCTGTACAATCGCAAACTACTGAGCCAGCTAATCGATTACTGATGTAGAATCGGTCTCAACTTCATGTGACTTTCGACTTAATGCATCAGCTACCACATTAGCTTTGCCTAGATGATAAAATACTTTGCTATCGTAATCTTTAAGCACTTCAAGCCATCTCCATTGTCTCATATTCAAATCCTTCTGCATGAATATATACCTGATGATACGCACGCAAGCGCTACCGATTTTAAAATTTATAATTAACCGCTCGCGATAGATCGTACCCTTGCAGGATAGTTCTAAAAGAGGGTATCGTCCGCAGAGATTGTGTTTGGTTGCTTAATAAAGAAATCTCTAAAGTCGCACCTAACCTAACTCATACGTAAGAAATGTTTCTGTGATTTTCGTAAACTAAAAACTAAACAACATAAACTTAAACTAGGTTACGCAAATTGAATTAAAAGTAGTAGGGGAAGTATAGGGAATTAATTTCACTCAACCCTCATACCACAAGCGAACCGTATCTAGCAAAGATCTTTAGCAAAAGTATAATATGAGTGTGTAAAGGTTGTCAATCCTCACAACGAACTCAACATGAAAATACTATCGAAAGAAAATAATAAAGCATCATAGTTTGCACTAGTCTCTCACCTAACATCCTACATGTGAAATAACTCGTGTTCCCTAGCATGCGATATCAGTCCTCTCAATAGCCTACACAATTCAATGGAGAAAGCATAAAATATCATAGGTTTTCACTCCTCTTTCCACCTATTCTAAGTTAATCTAAATGTGGATTGAGTCGTGGTCCCTAACATACCCTATCAAACTCACATAAAATCATGTCACAAGCATCATTATATGGGCTATGCTTCCTCAATCAAAGACATTGAAAACATAGCAATCATCCAAGACTAAAATAGATTTCTCATAGACAAGAAACAAATCTTTTTCTCAAATGGTATTTCATTAAGAACAATCCTTAGGCACATACAATCATTATACCATTTGCACAAAATCTTAGATAAATACAATCAACCCATAGCACTTTGGATTGAGCTACGTCAAACCCTACAAGGGGGTTTAGTTCCTCATGAAGGATTTGGATTTCTTCATTAGATTGAAGAAAACCATTTCCTAAAGGATTGTAGTGCTATAGATCGGTTCTACCTACTTTCTAAGGCAAGAAAATAAATCAAACTAAGTTAAAAATTACAAAGAAAAGCTAAGAACCGCACTCCCTGCCTCTCCCGTCAATTTTGAATATATAGAGAGGAAGAGAGTTTAGATCTTTACAAGATAAGTCAAAGGTTCAAAGATCTTGATCCAAGTGGTGTAAGACAGCTCTGAGGATGGATTTCAGCGCCTACAATTGATTGGCAAGCCGAAATTTTGGACCAAAAATATTTCTCGCCGTCATTTCCTATCACAAAAGATCTCCCAGGTTTGGAAGGTTCGACGGCGCTCGATCCCCAGATTTGGGCGCTCGAGCGTTGGTGCTTGGCTAGCGCTCGATCCCTGGAATTGGGCGCTCGAGCGTCAAGCTTCTGGCTAGCGCTCGATCCCTGATATGTAGTGCTCGATCCCTACCACTTCTTCAGCACTTCAACTTTTCTTAAATTATCTTCAAGCTTAATGTCAGTGATATGTTTTGAATTTCCATTAAGACCTGAAAATAAGACAACACTCTAAAACACAATAAAATATTAGATAACAATACAAACTAAGGTTTAACATATGCGAGTTAGGGAGTTTGAATGTGTAACATTCAACACTTATCACCTGAGACTCTGATGATCGGTATGAATATCACATGGCTCACCATAGAGATAATGCCTCCAAATCTTCAAGGCATACACCACTGCTGCTAATTTCAAATCATGAGTAGGACAATTCTTTTCGTGATCTTTCAACTGCCTTATGGCATAGGCCACAACCTTGCCTAGTTGCATAAGTACACACCCCAGTCCTTTGCGAGATGCATCGTATACATAACATACCCAACAAATTCCATGGGTAATGTGAGGACAGGTGTAGACACCAGTCTTTGCTTCAGTTCTTGAAAACTTTCTTCACATTCATCGCTCCAGACATACGGAGCATTCTTCCTTGTTAGAGCTGTGAGAGGCCCTGACAATGCGGAGAATCCAACAATGAACCTCCGGTAATAACCTGCCAAGCCCAAGAAACTATGGATCTCTCGGACACTTGTTGGTTGTTCCCATTCAACAATAGCCTTGATCTTCTTTGGATCAACAGCAAGACCATCCCTCAAAACTACATGACCCAATAATGATACCTCTAACAACCAAAACTCACACTTTTTAAGTTTGGCGAAGAGCTTCTTTTCCATTAATACTTCCAATACTATCTTCAAATGCTGCTCATGCTCATTATGATTAGCTGAGTAGATTAAGATGTCATCAATAAATACCATTACAAACGAATCGAGATATTTATGAAATACTCGATTCATCAAGTCCATGAAAACCGATGGAGCATTGGTTAGACCAAATGGCATGAGCAAGAATTCAAAGTGGCCATAGCGCGTATGGATAGCCGTTTTCGGCATGTCTTCTTCTCGCACTCTGAGCTAGTGATATCCCGATAGAAGATCAATCTTTGAGAATACCGAAGCTCCCTTAAGCTAATCAAACAAGTCATCGATCCTGCGCAAAGGATACTTGTTCTTGATGGTCACTTTGTTCAACTCCCGATAGTCTATGCATAGTCACATAAAGCCATCCTTCTTCTTCACAAATAACACTGGCGCTCCCCAAGGAGATACATTTGGTTGAATAAAACCCCTATCCAATAGGTCTTGGAGCTACTCTTTTAACTCTTTCAATTCAGTCAGAGCCATGCAATAAGGTGCTTTGTGAATAGGCTGAGTTACTGGCATTAGCTTAATAGTAAACTCAATCTCGCATTCCGAAGGCAAACTAGTAACCTCCGCGAAAACATCAGAGTAGTGGCACACTAGAGGAATATCTTCTAATTTCGCTTCTACATTAGGCTTAGCAATCACATAAGCCAGATAGGCATATGCGCCATCCCTGATACTCTTTCTTGCTTGTAAAGCGGAGAGGAGAGGTGGAGTAGTTCGCACACAAGATCCACAGAATTTGAACTCTTCGGTATCCCGAAGCAGGAATACAACTTTCCTCTTGCGACAGTCAATATTTGCTCCATACTTCGATAACCAATCTATTCCAAGAATGATATCGAAGCCAAGCATACTAAACCTTGCTGGTCTAGCTGGTAAAGTCTTCCCTACTATGACAATAGGGCAATTTTTCCACATATTTCACACAAGTTACCGCATCACCAACAAGATTGGTCATGCATATAATTTGTTCTAGTGGTTTCGTACCCAAATTACACAACTTCATATATATAGAGGAGATAAAGGAATGCATAGCACCCGAATCAAACAAGACATATGCAAGGCTACCAAATAAAGTAATGGTACCTGTAACAATGTTAGTGTTAGCCTCCTCATAGACACAAGTCAGTCAATAGTAGTAAATTCACATATTCCATAGATGCACTCACATACAATGCCAACAAAGAGTTTAAGAAGTTTAATTACTTAAGTTTTCTCTTTAAGTCTTTTAAGTTCCTATAGCTCTAACATTACACCTAGACTCTATCTAGACAATCTAAAACCTATTATTCCCGTAATGGCCCTCAGAGCAATAACACTCTGATACCATAAGCTGTGACGATCCGATTCATAATTACACTGTAGCTTTTTTAAAAAAAAGAAAAAACATACAGTAATTATGAACTAGATCGATCGTCACAGGATGATAGAAACACATCTGTCATACATATATCTCACAACGTGTCATGAGATTACATCTTTTACATCATAGTCACATATCACATTTAACAAAAACTGAACGGAAGCATATACTATTGGAGTAATCAATACACATAGAGCTGACAATGAAAATTACTAATGATTAAAAGCTTACATTGTGACATACACAAAAAGAATGGTTATACAAACTGTGTCACATGTGACACTAGCCAAATATACAATGACATTGTGAATATAGCACAACAATATCTAAAAGAATAGACTAACTATGAAGTCTATACAAAAGAATACATCCCACGACATCAATCGTAATAGTCAAGATAGTAGGCAACGAGATCATCATCTACCCCTCAAAAGCTGCATCAACATCTATGCAACCATAGAGATCATCCATGATTAAATAGGTGGAAAAGAAAAGAGTGAGTCAATAGCTTCACTGAATAAAGATCCATTGAGTTTTCGCAATGAACCGATTAGTTGGTTTATATGAGTTTACAATAGCAGCTACTAAAAGTATGGAATTTGTTTTAGAAATATAAAACAGTTGATGAAGTAAACAATGTAGTCATAAAAGCATCTGAAATATAATAATAGTTGAGTACATATAGGGATGTTCTAGTCTCCCGCCTGTACTTATACACATATGTGCTCAACTATATTATAAATATATCATATAACTCAGCAACGCCTATATATAAATATTCTCTCTCCGTCCAGCGAAACACAAGCATTTAAGCATATCTAAACAATAAAACATAAATCTTATATGCAACTAGCTGTAAAAATATACATATATTATGTTCAATGCAAACTCATATGCATACTAATACGTTTATAATAAAGTCTGATAAATCATATTATATGCAGCTAGTTGTAAGAATATACATATGTTCTGTTCCATACAAACTCATATGCATACTAGTACGTCTATAATAAAGACCATGTAAATCATATCATAAGACATCATATAAATACATCATCTTATGCATGTTTTGGGCACACAGACTCAATCCCCCGTGGCTGGGTTTCTCTGGTGCACACGGACTCAATCCCCCATGGCTGGGTATGTTCATAGGCACACGGAAATTGACCCCCACGGCATGTGTGACGACCCGATTTCATAACGCATATATTTTTTTTTTTTTTTGAAATGAAACTGCATCATCACAGTGGCGTACATGCGTACAAGCCATCATTATCTCATAATATGAGCATATCACATCAGAGTAATCATAACATTGCAGCGGAAACTAAATAACTAACACTGTGAGAGTAACATAACCTAGAGCTGACATAAACTATATACAACAGTTTTACAACACCTGCTATACAACAAAAGAAAGGCTATCAAAAATGCCACATGTGGCATAGCCAAAGTACATCATTCTGTTTCTACATATACAACAACATGATGTACAACAAAAACTAGACTACACATGAGTCTAAACAATACCAATAGGCGTACATCGCCCTCAATCATGGTAACCCAAATGCGCAGCCACAGGATCATCATCCTAATCCACGGTACCTGCATTAACAACATCCTCTGAGGCGATCATGGAGTTAACCACATTCGCCCAGGCGGATATATGAGTCCACGATCTCAGCGGTATAAGAAATCACTAAGTTTTCACAATGAGCCAATCTTTTGTTTTCTACTTAGTTTACAATAACAGCTACATTGGGTTTATAAAATATCTTTCAATAAAGCATGGCGTAGAAAGTAAACACCATAGTTAAGAAATCATTTGACACATAACACTTTTGGCATAATTAAGTCATACTCATAAAATCATTATATGCAACCAGATGTAGACATATACATAAGTTCTTTTCCATTGAGACTCTTACGCATACCAATACATCTAGCATGAAATTCCATAAAACATAATATATATACATTCTCAAAATCATAAACTTGTCATGCATGCTTCCACATTCATACATTTCATAATATAACTTTAAACTTTCATAAGGGCATGGACTCCCTTTTGCTTTCATAAGGGCATATCCCATTTCATTTTCATAAGAGCATATCCTCTTTTCATTTTCGTAAGGGCATATCCCCTTTTCATTTCCGTAAGGGCATATCCCCTTTTCATTTTCATAAGGGCATATCCCCTTTTCACTTTCATCAGGGCATATCCCTTGTCACTTTCATAAGGGCATATCCCCTTTTCATTTTCATAAGGGCATATCCCTTTTCATTTTCATAAGGGCATATCCCCTTTCATTTTCATAAAAGCATATCCTCTTTCATTTTTATCAGGGCATATCCCCTGTCACTTTTATAAGGGCATATCCCCTTCAAAAACATATTACTTTACTATCATCAGAGCATTACACTCCTTCGAAAACATTTCACTTTACTATCATCGGAGCATTACACTCCTTCGAAAACATTTTACTTTACTATCATCAGGGCTAATCACCCCTTCGAAAACATATCACTCCTTCGAAAACATTTCACTTTCTCATGCAATAAACATCTCTTTTTCTTTCTTTCATAATCATGAAATCTTTAACATCATTTCATAATCAGATTCCATCAAACATTTTTAAACATATTCAAAGCATCAAAATATCATCATATAAAAACACTAACATAACATACAATTGGCTCGAATATAATATCTTTGAAAGCATAAAAATAGTATCTTTTCTCAGTGAGTAATTATACTCACCTCTCGTAGCCTGCTTAGAAATTCCTCTTGTTGTTTATAAAACTCACTGTAATTAATTACATCCACGCGCGACAATGTATTAGTCTACAATTATTTTAAAACCAATATCTAGACCACTTATTTATTTTCCCTAAACTTCGTCTAAAAGTTTAGCATAACGACATATACCTAAAATATTATAATGCTACTCGGGCATTATAACGGCATGTCAAAAATATTATAATCTCATTTGGCATTATAACTACATAAATTAAATTCTAGCATCTAAAATTGACATAAGCTAGGGATAAGGGATTATACCTAGCACTCCCAATTAAAGCACCAAGCTTTGAGGACACAACACTCTCACTCACCCTCACAGCAGTCCACGTTAGTCACCTACACTAGTATTGACAGCACATAACTCCACTCAAGGATGCAGCACCTGCTTGAATTTCGACAGCCCTACATGTTAGTCTCATGCACTTCTCTTTCTTTTTAAACTGGACAGCACCACACACATCCAGCAGCTCACGTGAACCTAGGCTTCCAACAAATCCAATTTCTCTTTTTTTTTTTTTTTTGTTCCTTATGTGGACGTTCACCACGTCCAGCTTCCTTCTTTTCTTTGGTTTGTTTTCTTTTTGTTTTCACAAGCTGTCTTGGACAGCAACCCCATTTCAAAGTGTATATATATATATGTATTAGCTTCAAGCATACTTTATTAAGTATAGTAGTAGCATTCACGTGAATGCTAGAGATGCCTACATATATATATATGTATATATTTTTATACACATATGCTGTACCAAACAGCATTAAAAGGGCAAGACATATATATGTGTGTATTTATCAATACTATTACTTTATGACTTTTTGATTTCATTTCAAGACTCCACAAATTTATTTTTCTCTAAGCTTAATTTAAATTAATCACTTCTCAATTTTAAACTAAGAACATAAAATTAAACATCAAATATATTTTTCCAAATATATTTGACCTATCTTAATATCACAATTTATACCAAAGTGTTCTTAGTCGCCTTAATTAAATCCTTGGGTATTACAGCACGGTTCATAACTCATTTTCTATGCTCTTTTCATAGACATAATCATAAATATCATGCAAACATAATTGCCATATTCTTTTCTTAATACTAATATGAATAAAGCATCACAAAAACTCAACGGATCAATAAATCTGTCATAATCATAAATCATCAATAAACCATCAATAACTCATTATAAATCACTCATCAAAGATTCATCAATCACATGAAAATAGTCGAAAGCATAAATCACAAGTTATCATAAAATAACATTGGTTCGTTATTTAATATTCATATCATTTCATCAAACTCATTTAGAAATTATTTCTTTTGTTTAGTAAATAAAAATATTCACTAAACATTTAAAACATCAAACATTTAAAGGGTGTATCATTTTCAGTAAGTATAAATACTTACTCTTTCCGCTTGTTGAGTTAACTTCTAGACCAAACGTTTAAGCAATGCTCGCTGCATAGACCCATTGCTAAAACATTAACAACTATTCACTAATACTCTATACCCAACACCAATGATACTTGAAAGTACAAGTATCAAAGTAGCCATAAGCAACCCATATAAATCTAGGGTTCCAAATAGCATGTAAGTAACCCCCAATGTTAACCCATAGAGAGATACTAGGGTTAAACATCACAAAAACCCAAAATACCAAACTAAGGAAAATCTAGGGTTTAAGCTTCTTACCTCAAATCTTGAATAATCCGAAGTTTGTGCACCACAAAACTTCAATCTAACGTAGAGAAAGCTTAACCCAACAAGAATCCTAAGAAAGTACTCAATATTAAGTCGTACATTCAAGAATGTAGGCTAAACATTGAGAAACTAGAGTTTCAAGAATTTTTACCTTGAATCGATTGGTGGAAATAGGCTTCCAGAGCTGAGAGTCTTGATTCCAGTGTTAGAAATGTGATTGGAAGCTCTCAAAGATCAATACCCAAGGTTTGGATATGAACCCTAGGAGAGAGAAAATGGCGAGAGAAAGAAAGAAAATTGAAAAAATGAGCTGGAAATCGGGTCCCAGCTATTTATAGGTGCTGAAAATGGACTGCCGTCTGAACCGTTAAATGAGCCGTTTGGACGAAAATGCAAGTGGTCCGTCCAGACAACGCTGCGAACGAGGTGCGAACGAGACTTACTGACTGAACAGTAATCCAAGCTCGTCTTGACCACGTTGCAGACGCACTACGGACGAGGCTCACTCGATGAGCCCGTTCAGACGACTTGCGGACGGTAGCTACTGAATGAACAGTAGTCGAGCCCATCCAAACCGCAGTAAATGAAGCTACAGACGACGCGCACTAGGCAACAGCCGTTTGGACGACAATACTACCGTCCGGACACCTAATGTGAAAAATTATTTTATTTATTTTTTGTGTTACTTTTAATTACGTTTTTACCCTTGTCTTTTATAGTGATTTATAATTCTTAATTTAAATTCTTGGGCGTTACAGCTAAGGTTAAAACCCTAGCCATGGTCAGCCAAGGGGAAGAGAATTCTCTCCCCATGGTCGACAGCTAGAAGTCGGCCAAGGGGAGAGAATTCTCCCCCCAAGGCTGATGCCCACTAGAGGAGAAATCCTCTAGTGGCTTCTAATCTCTTTGATAAGTGTTGAATGTTATACATTTAAACTCCCTAACTCGCATATGTTAAGCCTTAGTTTGTATTGTAATCTAATATTTTGTTGTATTTTAATGTTTTGTCTTATTTTTAGGTCCTAATGGAAAACACAAGTAAATCATTGACATTAGGCTTAAAGATAAATCAAGAGAAGTTGAAGTGCTAAAGAAGTGGTGAGGGATCGAGTGCCACATTTTGGGGATCAAGCGCCAGCCCGAGATCGAGCACACATTCCAAGGATCAAGCGTCATCAACCTGGAGATGGAGCACCCAATTCTAGGGATCGAGCGCCATTGAAGCTTCTAGACCTGAAAGATCTTTTGACAACAAATGACGGCTCGATGATATTTTTTGTCCAATATTGTGGCTTGACAGACTGTTGTGGGCGCCGAAATTTATCCTCAGAGTTGTTCTACACCACTTGAGATCAAGATTTTTATGCTTTGACTTATCTTGCAAATATCTAAGTCTCTCTCTCTATATATATGAAAAACTCACAAGAGAGGCAGTGAGTTCGTTGTTCTTAGTTTTTTCTTACTATTTTAGCTTAGTTTCATTTATTTTCTTCCTTAGATAGTGGGTAGAACTCGACCCATAGCACCAAATCTCCTTAGGAAATGGTTTTCTCCAATCCCATGGAGATTCCCAAATCCTTTATGAGGAACTAAACTCTTTATATGGTTTGATGTAGCTTTGTCCAAAGTGCTATGGGTTGATTGTATTTAGCTAGGATTTTATGCCTTTGGTAAAATAATTGTAAAGCCTAAGGATTGATCTTCATGATATACCATTTGAGATGAAAACCTTTTTCTTGTCTATGAGAAACTCTTTGTAGTCTTGAACGAATTCTATGTTTTCATTGTCTTTGATTAAGGAAACATAGGCTTTTCAATGGTGCTTTTGACATGATTTTATGTGAGTTTGTTAGGATATGCTAGGGACCACGATTCAATCCACGCTTACATTAACTTAGAATAGGTGGAAAGTGTAGTGAAAACCTATGGTATTTTATGCTTTCTTCATTGAATTGTGTAGGCTATTAGGAGATTTTATATTGCATGCTAGTGAACACGAGTTTTATCACATGTAGGGTGTTAGGTAAGTAACTAGTGCAACACTATGATGTTTTATTATTCTCTCTTAGTAGTATTTTCATGTGGAGTATGTTGTAAAGATTGACAACCTTTACACACTCATATTATACTTTTGTTAAAGATCCATGCTAGATACGGTTTGCTTGTAGTATCCAGATTGAGTCAAATCATTTCCCTATACTCTTCTCACTACCTCTATCTTAATTTGCTTGCTTTAGTTCAAGTCTTTTTAGTTTTAGTTTTTAGTTTAAAAAAATCCAAAAACATTCCTTTCTTATGAGTTGAAGTAGATGCAATTTTAAGAATTTCGTTGTTACACAACCATCACAATCCCTGCGAATCGATACCCTCTTTTTAGAACTATCCTACAAAGGTGTGATCTATAACAAGTAGTTATATAAATTTTAAAGTCGTGCGCTCGCGCATATCACCCTTTTTCTTGGGATTTGATTTAATTATATTTTTTCAACTCCATACCGTAATTGGATTCTAGAATTTTCTCCACCTCCCATTCAAGTAAATCTAAATCTATAAAAAGAGGATCATAAGAAGCATGAGACACACCAACACAAAGTATCAACACAAAGCATTAAGCTATAGTAGAGGGTGTGGGAAAAATATTCAAAAAAGTTTTTACTCTTATACTTCTAGTTGTGAGTCCAGACTCATAGTCATATTCAGCCTTCAAGAAGAAGATCTGAAGTTTGAAGAACTTTGTTCTTCGTGTTCTTCGAAGCTCCTTCAAGTCCTTGGTTATTTTAGATCTTTAAGATCTAAAAGTTCTTGGTGTTCTTGGCATTGTTCTTCAACCTAAAGATCATCAACAACAAACGTGAAGGATTCAAACCCTCATGCAAATATTTCTAAATTCCTAAAGGAGGCCCACACGATTTGTAAGTAACTACAAACTTGTTGTTTCTCTTATTACTAGAATAATCAAATGATATGTTTCATCTTGAAGTATGCTACGATCACATGCTTTTTTTGTTTTTCTGCTGCGCATGATGATGTTTAGTTTTTATATATCATGATCCCCAACAGCATCTACTCTAATTCTTTTCTTTCTCAAAAGATTCAGCATGACATCTACTAAGTTGTTCTTTGAGAAAGCATAAAACTATGAAAATCGACAAACACACTAAATCCTAGAACATGGTATCTGTTCCGGTCTTTCATGGTGATCATTCTAAGAACCCGCAATTGGTTCTTTTGTCACTCTATTAAGCCCAAGGACTCGGTCATCCAAATTGACCTAAATAACAATCTACCTATATTATATGCATAAGATGATCAAGCAAATACATAACCCATAAGAAGAATGAACGAAAACCCAGAAATAACCAATTAAGCATCAAAACATGAATTGTAACAAAGCAAATTGAATCCTTAAGAAGACATGATTAGGGCTTCAATCGAGTCCTAACTAAAGTATTAGCTACACATAATTTGGATGAAAATCATCCTCATAAGAAAATACTAAAGAAAAAGAAAGAACAAGGAAAAACTAAGAAAAACCCTTCTCTGATTCTTCTCCAAGGCTTTTGTGTGTGATTTGGACAAATTAATGGAGTATTTATAGAGTTTAGAACAACCCTAATCAATTTCGTGCAGCCCACAACTCCAATTCCAACTTGGACTAGGTTTAGAGTCTTTCCAAAATAAGGTCTGCAGACTTCACTGTTCCAGCGCACGAGGGCGCTCAAGCCCCTTAGAATGGCGCTCGAGCGCAAGTGCGCTTGAGCCTCTGACTTCTGCGCTCGAGCGTCTTCCTCTAGTGATGTGCTCGAGCTTCAGTAAATTGAGCTCGAGCCACTTATACTTTAGCTTCTCACCGGAATATGTTTTAAGCTTGGAACTTTGATATAAGTGATTTCTTTTCTCTTAGAATCTGAAAAATAAGGGAAAACACAAAAATAAGACAAAACATCACATTATAATGAAACTAAGAGATTAACAAATGTAAATTGTGGGGTTTGAATGTGTACATTTAGCACTTATCACCCATCTTTTGGTAAAAAAAAATAGTACCCATAGAATTTCTCTAATGCCAATATGTAACAGGTGACACACATATAAATATCAAGTAACCTATATAACATATATTACTTAATTACTAATATACCTACTTCATTTTAGATAACTCAATTTTTATTAAAATATTCATATATATTTGAATATATATGCAATGATATATGAACGACCTAACGAGACGGGCTAATGAGTTGGGACAAGCTTTATATGAATTAGGCTTATGAGTCTTAATCGAGTTTCATCAAGCAAGTCAGGTTTGTGTTACTTAATAATTGAGCGAGTTTCTACAGTCACGAGTTCGAGTTCGGGTCAAGTTTTAACGAGTGGGTATCAAGCGAATTTTTGAACGGACTAGTTTATCTACAGCCTGATACGAGCGGATTTTCAATTATAAATTTACTACTGGCGATAAAGGTATCTTTACATAACAGCTCTAAAGAGAGTATGTCGAACCTCAAAGATTGTGATGGTCATTTTGCTATGAAGTATCTAAAATTCCATCCAACTCAACTCTGAAAAAGAGATGGTTTTGTTTTCTTTTAAAAACTAAAACTAAGTAAGCATAAACTAAAATAAGCAAGTAAGATAAAGGTAGTAGGAAGAGTATAGAGATTTGATTTCATCCAATCCTCATACTACAAGCAAATTATATCTAACATGGATTTTCATCATAACCATAATACGAGCGCATAATGGGTGTCAACCACACGACGATCTCAACATGAAAATACTTTCAAGAGAAAATGATAATACATCTTAGTTTCACACCAATCACTCACCTAACATCTACATGTGAGATAACTTGTGTTCCATAGCATGGACTATAAGATCTCCTAAAAGCATACACAATTCAAGGAAAAAGCATGAGACATCATAGGTTTGCACTAATCTTTCCACTTACACTATATTAACCTAAGTTATGGATTGATTAGTGGTCCCTAGCATAACTCATCAAACTCACATAAAATCATGTCAAAAAGCATCATTGCATAGCCTATGTACCCTCAATCAAAGAAAATGGAAACATTGCGTTCATCTAAGATAAAGAAGAATTTCTCATAGACAAGAAAAGGATTTTATCATAAATGATATAATCATGAAGAACAATCTTTTTAGGCTATACAATCATTATACAAATGCATATATATATATATATATATATATATATATATATATATATATTGCTAATCCAAATAGATGGGATCTATCAAATCGATAGATTCCACATCTTCGTTATGTTCCCACCCTGGATGTAGGGTTTCAATCTCTAACCATTAACTTTGAAAATTTGGCCACTCTTTGGACTTCTTAGCTCAACTGCTCCGTGGAGGGGAGCTAATGTGACTATAAATGGGTCATCCCATCTTGATCGAAGCTTACCAGGAAATAGGCTAAGTTTGAAATTGTATAGCCATACTTTCTGGTTCGGGATGAAAGTTTTGGGCCAAATGTGTTTATCATGGAATGCTTTTGTCTTGTCTTTATACACCTATGCACTCTCATAAGCGTCATTACGCAGCTTTTCAAGCTCGCTCAATTGTAGTCTCCGGTGGGATCTAGCCAATTTCATATTAAAATTGAATGTTTTAATGGCCTACCAAGCCTTGTGCTCTAACTCAACAGGGAGATGGCACGCTTTACCATAAACCAACTGGTATGGCAACATGCCAATCGGTGTTTTGAATGCTGTATAGTAAGCCCATAATGCATCGTTGAGTCGCAAGGACCAATTCTTGCGATTCGGCTTAATCGTTTTTTCTAAACTGTGCTTGATTTTCCTGTTGAATAATTCCACTGGCCACTTGTCTGAGGATGGTAGGGTGTGACAACTTTGTGAGTGACGGAGTATTTGAGGAGTAAGGTTTTAAGAAACCTATTACAAAAATGCTTTCCTCTGTCACTAATAATCGTATGAGGCGTACCAAAACGACTAAAGATGTTGGATTAAATGAATTTGATAACAACTTTATGGTCATTGGTTCTGGTAGCCACAACCTCTATCCACTTGGATACATAGTCAACCGCCACAAGAATATACTCGAATCCGAAAGAGGGCGGAAAGGGTCCCATGAAGTCTATTCCCCACATATCAAAAATTTCTAATATTAAGATGGGGTTTAAAGGCATCATGTCCCTTCGGGACATTGTTCCAAGGCGTTGACATCTATCACACGCCCGACAAACTTGTTTGCGTCCTTGAATAAGGACGGCCAATAGAATCCACTTTGTAAGACCTTCGCCGCAGTCTTATTGGCACTAAAATGCCTTCCACAAGCCAAAGTGTGGCAAAAGGAGGGGNNNNGGCGGAAAGGGTCCCATGAAGTCTATTCCCCACATATCAAAAATTTCTAATATTAAGATGGGGTTTAAAGGCATCATGTCCCTTCGGGACATTGTTCCAAGGCGTTGACATCTATCACACGCCCGACAAACTTGTTTGCGTCCTTGAATAAGGACGGCCAATAGAATCCACTTTGTAAGACCTTCGCCGCAGTCTTATTGGCACTAAAATGCCTTCCACAAGCCAAAGTGTGGCAAAAGGAGGGGACACTTTGAACTTCGCTTTGGGGTATATAGCAATGGATGATTTGGTCAACACAATATTTAAAGTGCTCTGGATCCTCCCAAAAATAGGATCGGATCTGCTTGAAGAAGTGGTCTCTTGCTTGCTTCGTCCAATGAAAGGGAATCTTACCTATGGCTAGGTAATTTACAATGTCAGTATACCATGGCACTTCTTTCGAAGTGATCTCAAACAGTTGCTCATCCGGGAATGAATCATGAACTGGAATGAGAGAGGACTCGATAAAAATGCGAGAAAGATGGTCGGCCACAACATTGTCAGATCCCTTTTTATCTCGTATCTCTAAATCGAACTCTTGCAATAAGAGGATCCACCTAATTAAACGGGGCTTCATTTCCCGTTTAACCATTAAATGCCTCAAAACGGCGTGGTCAAAGAAAATAATTACCTTGGACCCCAAAAGATAAGAACGAAATTTGTCCAAGGCAAAAACGACTGCTAACAATTCTTTTTCTGTAGTTGTGTAATTCACTTGAGCGTCCAACAGAGTTTTGCTAGCATAGTAAATAGCGTGAGGGAGCTTGTCCTCACATTGTCCTAAAACTGCACCGACAGCATAGTCGGATGCATCACACATAATTTCAAAAGGGAGAGACCAGTCAGGGGTCTTCATGATAGGGGCGGAGGATAGAAAAGACCAAAGTTTCTCAAATACCCTAAGACAAGCTTCATCAAAATTAAATGGAGTTTCCTTGCCAAGAAGATTGCACAAGGGTCGTGAAATTTTGCTAAAATCCTTAATGAAGCGGCGATAAAAGTCGGCATGTCCAAGAAACGAGCAAATTTGTCTTACCGTAGTAGGGGTGGAGGTTTAGAAATCAACTCCACTTTCGCTTTGTCAACTTCAAGTCCTCTTTTGGATACTATGTGTCCCAGTACTATTCCTTCTTGAACCATGAAATGGCTCTTCTCCCAACTTAAAATTAAATTTGTCTCCTTGCATTGTTTAAGAACAAGTGAAATGTTATGGGGACATTCATTAAATGAAAGTCCAAAGACAGAGAAATCGTCCATGAACACATCCAGAAAATTTTCCACCATGTTCGAGAAAATAGACATCATGCACCTTTGAAAAGTAGCGGGTGCATTACATAACCCAAAGGACATGCGTCTATAAGCAAAGGTACCGAAGGAACAGGTGAAAGTCTTCTTTTCTTGATCCTGAGGATCAACAACCACTTGATTATATCCTAAATATCCATCCAGGAAGCAGTAGTAACTCTGGCTAGCAAGGCGTTCTAGGATTTGATCAATGAATGGAAGTGGAAAATGATATTTCCTAGTTGTTGAGTTAAGTTTCCGGTAGTCAATAAATACACGCAATCCAATGGTTGTGCGTTGTGGAATTAAGTCACCTACCGAATTCTCAACTACAATGATACCAAATTTTTTGGGTACCACCTGAATGAGACTGACCCATTTACTATCTGAGATGGGGTAAATGATATTCGCATCCAGTAGTTTTACCACCTTGTCCATAACCACGTTCTTCATCTTGGGATTCAATCGATATTGCGCCTCACTAGAGGGCTTAGTGTTATCCTCCAAATGAATGCGATGCATGCAGATGGAGGGGTCAATCCCTTTTAAATCTCCCACACTCCAACCAATAGCCTCTTTGTGTTCCTTGAGAACATTCTGTAAACTGCTTTCCTGGTCCTTTTGTAAATCATAAGAAATGATGATAGGGAGATTTGATCCTAAGAAGGCATACTTGAGTTTGCAGGAAGCGGTTTTAGCTCAAGTTTCAACGGGGTGATGAGGGAAGGAACGGGAGGAATGCCTGATGTAAGAGGTAAAGGCTAGGCTCCTTTGGTAATCTCCAAGGAGGAAAGTCTATTGTGGCTGCAGTGTCAAGCAAGGAATTAACCTCGTTAACAGATTGCTCCGTATTGAAGTCCTCAATGTCAAAGTGAGACAGGCAAGCCTCCAACGGGTCATATGTCAAAAGGTGAGGGAGTGTGTCTTTTATAGTTTCTTCAATCATATCCATGAAGAAACACTCCTCTGTATCCGACGGATGTGGAAAAGCATTGAAGATGTTTAATTTGATTTTCATATTCCCAAAAGTTACTTCCATCTCCCCGGTCCTACAATTTATGCATGCATTAGCCGTAGCTAAGAAAGGACGTCCAAGGATGACAGGGGTCAACTTAGTGGGATCAGGGACAGGTTCTGTATCAAGCACTATGAAGTCTACCGAAAAGTAAAACTCGTCCACTCTTATTATCACATCTTCAATAATACCATGTGGCTTCTTAATGGATCTGTCAGCAAGTTGTAAGACAACCATAGTAGGTTTTAACTCTCCTAGTCCTAACTGCATATATACCGAGTAGGGCAGCAAATTCAGACCTGCTCTTAAATCAAGGGAGGCTTTTTCAATAGCGTGGTCTCCAAAGATACATGAAATGGTTGGAGCACCAGGGTCCTTGATTTTAGTAGGCACAGTGTGTTGAATAAGTGAGCTGACTTTCTCGGTTAAAATAATTTTCTCTGGACTACGATTCCTCATCCTTCGCTTTTGGGTACATAATTCCTTCAAAAACTTGGCGTAAGATGGGATTTGCCGGATAGCATCAATGATTGGGATGTTGATTTGTAATTGTTTAAAAATCTCCATCATCTCTTGAAATTTTTCTCCTTGCTTTCTAGCACAAAGAGGCTCCTTGAGACGTTCAAGGAATGGAGCTCTGGGCTCAGAAAATGTCTCAAGAGTAGTCTGTTCCTTTCTATTTGGACTGTCTAGGGATGGATTTGGATTTTTCGGGGATTCATCCTTCTCCTTGGCCTCCAATCCAACTTTGTTATCAACCGCCTGTCCACTCCTCAAAGTAGTGACCGCCTGGACTTGCTTATGGGTATTGCTGTCAAAAGCATTCCCATCGACCATGTATTGTCCTTTAGGATTGGCAACTAGTTGGGAGAGTAGCTTCCCTTCTTTTCTCTGATTAAGTGCGTTTGCCAGCTGTCTAACTTGACCTTCTAGCTTGGCAATTGATTAAGAGTGAGAATTCAACAACTAAGTATTTGCCTCAAGGTTGCCAAGAGGAGTCAATACCTTATCCTCAAAGGCAGAATTCCTAGGACGAGGAGGAGTTGACTGGTATTGATGCTAAGGGGGTCGATAATTGGAGGATTGATTATAAGATTGATTAGGAGGCAGCGGGTGTGCCTGATTATGCAATCCTACAGAAGGTCCTGGATTTCCCGGAGCTTGAGCTCGCCATGAGAAATTAGGATGATTTCTCCATCCTGGGTTGTATAAATTAGAATAAGGATCATTACCCGGTTTAGAGAAAGCTACATTCATTTGCTCTGGAAGAACTTCAAAAATTGTCCAACGATAGGACAATCTTTCGCCTGATGCAATGGGTTGGAGCAAAATGAACATACTTCATGTGGAGTAGAAATGTGAGCAACGGGGGTAGGAAAAAATCCAGCTGCCATTATTTGGTCAAGTTTTCGAGATAGAGCGTCTACCTTAGAGGTTACCTCTGAAGGATGCCTCACTTCAAAAAGGCCTTCATTTTTTTTTATTTTTAGCAGGAGGTGTCCTACGACCGAATGATGCATGGTGTAAAGAATTTTCACCAAGGTTTTCAAAAAGATTCTACACATCATCTTCGCTCTTCAACATGAATGTGCCTTCACACAAGGCGTCAACCATTTGTCTATGAGGCTCAGTCAAGCCATCATAGAAACATTGTACTTGCTGCCACTTTGGGACAACATGGTGTGGACACTTTCGTAAAAGGTCCTTCATTCTTTCCCATGTCTCATGGAAAGAGTCACCATCTATTTGTGAAAAGCCAGTAATGGCTTTCCGTATTTGATTTGTTTTCCCTATGGTAAAATACTTCTTTAGGAACTCTTGTTGCATTTGAGCCCAAGAAGTAATGGAATCTTGTGCTAAGGAGTTTAGCCAATGCTTGCCTTTATCCTTAAGGGAAAACGGAAAGAGGCGCATCCTTAAAGCGTCCTCGTTAAAATTTTGCAACCTTAGGGTGGAGCATATATCAATAAATTCATCTAAGTGCTTATAAGGATCCTCGTTATCAAGTCCATAAAATGATGGAAGCATTTGGATAGTGCTGGACTTAATTTCAAATTGGGTTGCCTTGATATTTGGCAACTGAAGGCATGAAAATGGTATATATGTAGAGGGAACATAATGGTCCCTCAATAAAACAGTTCGTTGTTCTTCAGCCATGTGTTCCACAGTTCATGTTCTTAGATTTAAGTCCCTTTCGGTTCTTTGTTGTCTAAGAGTACGTTCTAAGTCTAGGTCGCACGGAAAAATAGGCAATGATAAAGAGCAGCGACCAAACATAAACTAACAACAAGCTAATAATATATACAGAACACAACTAAAATAAAAATGAAAGAAAAAATTTCAGAAAGTACAACTTTCTGCTGTGAAACAGCAGCTTCAGTGCTACTAGTCTGGAGAATGGCGCTCGATCCCCACGAGAGGGGGCTCGATCGCAGGCTGGCGATCAATCTTTGGATTGTGGCACTCGATCCCCACAATTTCTGCAAAGACAAAAATATGTAGAAACAGAGACAAACAAAAACAAAAAAAAAATTACAGAGACGAATTTATGTACCAAAATAACTCTATGGACAAAATATACAATATTTACAGAATCAAACTAGATGTAATCCTAAAAACCTCATAAAGAACCGTTTGAAAACAATCCCCGGCAAAGGCGCCAAAAATTGATACAGGCGAATTTTCAATTATAAATTTACCACTCGCGATAAAGGTATCTTTGCAGATGTTGAGCCAAAAAGAGTGCAAACCCAAGTGTAGGCTATCGCAAGTAATAAATCTCGGTAAGCACGAGGTCGATCCACAAGGAATGGTAGACACTAAGTAAAAATCCTATTATTGTGCAGAAAAATAAATTGAATTGTTTTCCACTTATGAAGTGGAGCAATGGAGATGATTAATAATAAAATAAACTTAAAGCAACTAAACTAAATTAAATAAAAAGAGTTTAAGAAAATTGATGGGAAATACTAAGGCTTTAGGGATCCACCTAGCATCCTATTACGTATTCTTGAGACGTATATTTTAACACAACTAGGTAGAGAAGCAACTCTCCTAATCGGAAGATAAAACATTTAGGCACTGATAAAAATAAAGGTAAATTAAATATGGTTTGATAAAGAATTTGATTTTTATAACAATGTTACAATAAATTAAGCATTCACTATATTTTCGAATCATAACAAATCAAACAAAGTAAGCATTTGATATAAACAAAAATCATAATGAATCAAAATAAACTTGTAACATGAAACTATTTTCAAATTAAAATCATCCCCAAAATTTAACCATTGATCTTTAAAGAACAAGTTGTCTCAAGAACACATAATAAAAATACTAGGCAAACCCCTAGCCTTAGCTAGAAATTTAGCCACTCATAATTATGAAAATAAATTCCATAATCAAAGTACTAAACATTATCAAAGTGAAATAAAATAAAAACAAAGAAAATTGAATCAAGAACCGAAGAAATTTCAGATCCTCGGACTGCACTCCAAAAAATCTGCCCTTCTTCACGTCCCCGTCCCTTTTTCCTTTCTTTTTCTCGTTCACGTCCGCTGGTTCTCTTTTTCCTTCTTTTTCTTTTCGTCTCTGCTTAATTCTGTTCGGTGCTGCTTTAATTTGGTCTGCCCAGCTCTCCGTTTCTAATTTTTATTCCCGTCTATCTCTCCTCTTCCTGTAGTGCGTTCTTTTTCCCTCTTCCTTAATTCACGTTCTTCACTTGGCCAGCCTTCTCTCATTACGTTTCTGCCTCTCCTCTTATCCTACACAGCTTAGTCTTCATCTTCTAATAGGAGTCTTCTAAGGATGGGCCCACGATTTTTCCTCTTTCTTTTTCTTGGTCTTCAACGCACAACTCTCTTTGAAAGACAAAATTCCATCTTCATCTTCTTCTTTATTTTCTTGGCTTGGCTTGAACTTTTTCTTTGGCTTGGCTTTTTCTTTTTTCAATTCCTATAAAATAAAATAAAATAAATACAATTACTTGCATAAATATTTAATTTAAACTCAAGATTAATAATTAAACATTATTATAGAATTAACTATAAAAGGTAAGAATTAAAATAAAACAAAGTATGATAATGCTTATTTTAATAGAGAAAATAGGCACTTTCAAGCTATTATCAGCAGAACAACTCTAAAGAGAGGGTGTCGAACCTCAGAGATTGTGGTGGTTGTTTTGCTATGAAGTATCTAAAATTCCATCCAACTCAACTCGGAAAAAGAGATGTTTTTGTTTTCTTTTAAAAACTAAAACTAAGCATAAACTAAAATAAGCAAGTAAGATAAAGGTAGTACGAAGAGTATAGGGATTTGATTTCATCCAATCCTCATATTACAAGCAAATTGTATCTAACATGGATTTTCATCATAAGCATAATACGAGCGTGTAATGGGTGTCAACCACACGACGATCTCAACATGAAAATACTTTCAAGAGAAAATGATAATACATCTTAGTTTCACACCAATCACTCACCTAAATCTACATGTGAGATAACTTGTGTTCCCTAGCATGGATTATAAAATCTCCTAAAAGCATACACAATTCAAGGAAAAAGCATGAGACATCATAGGTTTGCACTAATCTTTCCACTTACACTACATTAACCTAAGTTGTGGATTGATTCGTGGTACCTAACATAACTCATCAAACTCACATAAAATCATGTCAAAAAGCATCATTGCATAGCATATGTTCCCTCAATCAAAGAAAATGGAAACATTGAGTTCATCTAAGATAAAGAAGAATTTCTCATAGACAAGAAAAGGATTTTATCAGAAATGATATAATCATGAAGAACAATCTTTCTTAGGCTATACAATCATTATACAAATGCATAAAATCCTAGCTAAACACAATCAACCCATAACATTTTGGGAAGAATTACATTAAACCCTATAAAAGAGTTTAGCTACTCATGTTGGATTTGAGAATCTCCATTGAATTAAAGAAAACCATTTCCTAAAGAGCTTTGGAGCTATAGATTGAGTTCTACCTACTGTCAAAGCAATAAAGAAATGTAAACTAAGTTAGAAATTACACTGAAAATAAAAACTCAGAACTCTCTGCCACTCTTTGATGGTTTTGCTCTTATAGAGAGAGATGGCTTTTGATCTTTTTACAAGATAAGATAAAGATAAAAATCTTGAGTCCAAGTGGTTACAACACCTCTGAAGAGAGAATTCGGCGCCCACCATAGCCTACCAAGCCGCAATCTTTGATAAAAGATATAAACTTTCCGTCATTTGCTGTCAAAGATATTATCAGGTCTGGAAGCTTCGATGGCGCTCGATCCCTGGATGTTGGCACTCGATCGCCAGATGTTGGCATTCGATCGCCTATCACTCTTCAAACCTTCAACTTTTTCTTGATGTATCTTTAAGCCTAATGTTGAGAATTTGCTTGTGTTTTCTATTAGGACCTAAAAATAAAACAAAACACTAAAACACAACAAAATATTATATTACAACACAAACTAAGGCTTAACATATGTGAGTTAAAGGGCTTGAATGTGTAACATTCAACACTTATCACAGCCCTAACTCTATTATTGATTTGGGCCTAGTTCATAAGTCTTCTCTTTTTCCTTCTTTCTTTATATCCAAAAAAATCAAAACATTAATAAACAACTTTTTTCCACAAAATACTCATAAAAAATTCAAAATTTATTGTACCCTTATATCACATCAAACTACATTTTCAACCAAAACACAAAAATTATCTCTTATATCACATCAAACCACTTTGTCTTCATAATTTTCTTGCTGCCACGGCTCCAAGTCTCTCTCTTTTGCGTGTGACGACAAACTGTGCAAACCAAGAAATCTTGGCCGAAATTTCAAGAAAAACTTATGGGTCATTATAGGGGTGTATAAGTAGTTGCAGTTATTCCCTCTTAATCGCAACCGCAACCACAATGCGGTTATCATTTTAAAGTAACCGCAACTGCTAGGCCGATTAGCGGTTAACCGCAACTGCTAGGCCGATTAGCGGTTAACCGCAACTGGTGGTTATGCGGTTATTGAAAGCTGGTTATAATTAACCGCTAACCGCTTTTCAATGTCATGTTTGTTAATTTTTTGCTTTCTCTTCTTTAGTCAAATATATTAACAAATGCATTTTCTTTTTTACTTTTGATGGTTACTAGATTGTGTTATTTGAATCTCCCACCATAGCTTTTTGGTGTATGGGCTTATGAGAATTTTAAGAAGTAGCCCAATGCCTTGTATTTTTTGGTGGTTACGTATCCTTAATTGCATGTATCCTAACTTGCTTATGTGGCTGTGATAGCATTTGGAATTCAATGGGATGTTATAGAGTGATTACTATGATGTAAAAGTCGAGATTTTGACAAATGAACTGATTACTATGTCATATAGTGATTACTGTGATGTGTCTTTGAATGCAAGTTTATGTAGTAGATCATGTATACTCTATTAAATAGTGGTTATAAATCCTGTCCGTTAAGCTCATTTATCAGTTATCTTGACGACAAAAGAAATGAAATCTACCAAATGAAGGCCCATAGAAAAATTCATTTCCCATGAAATCTACCAAATTGGTGGACATGTCATGTCTACACCCATAGAAAACCAATCAAATTAAACATTTGAGTTGACTGAATTATCATCTTTTTGACTCTCCTGAAATCAAATTTTTAGAAAAGTAAGATAGATTGAAGGGTAGAGTCCAAAGAAATAATGTGCTCTACTTAGATCTTGACTTCTATGGATATACTACAACCATATATATTACTTTATACCAATAAGAAAAGATAAACCATTAGAAAATCAATGGAAGCATTTACCTATCTTTTTGTCTAATCATAAAAAATAAGAAACTGTGGAAGTGGGGCAAAGAAGACTGTTTCCTCTCACGTAACCATGGAACTGCTCAAACTTAGACAGCTTCAACCTTCTCTTCTATGCAGCTATACACGCTTTTGTTTACATCTTCTTTGCCTATAAAAGCCCTTTTAATCTCAACCATTCCCTCCATCTCCAATATTTCCCTAACCTTATCCTTAATAATCTAGCTGCTCATAGTATTCTTATTTCCCTAACTAAAGTTGATCCTCAACACCATGAGAGAAAACACACAATATTTGCAGTCAAACAGCGGCAACTTCAAGAAATCCAAGTATATCAAAAACAGGAAACATGGAAAAATTGTATGAAGCATTAGAAATAATGGGCTCTGCTTAGATCTTGACTTCTATGGATAAACCATTAGAAACGATAAACCAATAGAAAATCAATGAAAGCATTTACCTATGTTTTTGTCTACTCTTTCTTCTTCTCCCTCTCAAGAACCTCCATTTCACAAGACACTGTTACAGTTTCTCCAACTCAATCAATCAGAGGCGGTGGCAGTTTAGTTTCAGTCGGCCGATCATTTCAATTGGGATTCTTCAACCCAGGTAATTCCAAAAGTCGATATGTGAAAATTTGGTACACAATATCTTCAGAGACAGTTGTATGGGTAGCCAGCAGAGAGCTCCCCTTAACGATCACTCAGGAGTTTTAAACATCACCGATGACGGAATTCTTGTGCTTCTCAATAGCACGAATTGTATTGTTTGTCATCTAATACATCAAGAACCCCAAAAAATCCAGTTGCACAGCTCTTGGACACCAGGAATCTTGTTGTGAAAGATAGAAATGATGATGATCCAAATAACTATTTGTGGCAGAGTTTTGATTATCCTTATCACACATTCCTACCAGAAATGAAGCTTGGATGGAATTTAGTAACTGGTCTAAAAACGTTTTTATCATCTTGGAAGAGCACGGAAGATCCTGCTAAAGGAGCGTTTTCATTTTGGGTAGATCGACGTGGGTATCCACAATTGGTTGCTATGGAGGAAGCCAAAATAAAGTCTAGAGTTGGGTCATGGAATGGCATTCAATTTTCAGGATCTCCATGGTTAAGACCGAATCCAGTATACGAGTATGGATTCGTGTTGAATGAGAAGGAGATCAATGGCGAGTTCAAACTCCTAAACACTTCTGTTTTCTCAAGAGTTGTGGAAAACCCATCAGGCGTTACGCAGCAATTCACATGGATCGATCGGAAACACAGTTGGGAGATCATCACTACTAGCCAGGGAGATCAGTGCGAAAATTATGCCTTATGCGGTGCGTATGCTACTTGCAACATCAATAAATCTCCTGTATGTGCGTGCATGGAAGGATTCTTACCCAAGTCTGCAAAATGTTGGGATTCAGTAGATTGGTCCAATGGGTGTGTTCGAAGGACTCCATTGGAATGCAATGACGACGGAGATGGATTCCTGAAGCACGCAGGGTTGAAATTGCCCGACACATCTTCTTCCTGGTTTGACAAGAACATGACCCTCAAGGAATGCCGAGGATTGTGTTTGAAGAAATGCTCCTGCACAACATATGTAGCTTCAGATGTCAGGGGGGCAGGAAGCAGTTGCTTGGTTTGGTTTGGTATCCTTGTTGATATTACAGAATTCGTTGAGGGTGGGCAAGACCTCTATATAAGGATGGCCGCTTCTGAGCTGGGTACCATTTCTCTTTCTTTTTTTTCTCTTTGGATTTTGTTGAATAACGTCGGTATTTTTACTACGCAAATGGAGTTTGTCATGTTTATTTGAAAATTTTCAATTTACTTTCCGTGTGATTCAAATTTCAATGTCTTTGTTTGTTGACCTTTTTTTAGATGTTTGTAATGGTTCCAGTTCTTATTATAGAATAATCTTCACTATAATTTTTTATCTATCATAGTCTCTGTTGTTCTCTATTCTCATGAAACACTTCCTAATTTATAGTCTCTTAGTACATACATAACTCGTCACTGACTCTGTTTTGGTCTTTCAGATTATCTTGAGAAAAAGAGTGACTCCCGCAAGAAGAAACTAGTAGCAATTATAGTCGGTTCATCATTTCTAGTCGTGGGACTGACAATAGTTGCACTTGTCTTAAACATATGGAAGAAGAAACTCAGAAACCAAGGTAGATTTGTAAGAAATTGACTCCGATAATAATTGATTCATGATGGTAGATTTATAGCTAAGAAATTTAAATAAGTAGGTCTTTCAAATAGAATAGATTCGGGGAGAAGTATAGAATTACCCAAGATTTTTTCATGCCCATGCATCTTTTGTTATTTTAGCAACGACAAAAAGATGTTAGAGGAAGGATTATGAAAATGAAGGTGGGAAGGAAGAGATGGAGTTACCGATATTTGATCTGGCTGCCATGGTTAAATCAATGGATAATTTTTCAAATAACAACAAGCTGGGAGAAGGTGGCTTTGGACCTGTGTACAAGGTAAATAACAACATAACTAGGTGAGCTATATATATATAAAAAAAAAAAAAAAAATTCAAATCATTCTAACTCTTTCATTTTCAGGGTATATTGCCAGAAGGGAGAGATATAGCTGTGAAGAGGCTTTCAAAGAATTCTAGACAATGATAGAATGAGTTCAAAAATGAAGTTATTTTGATTGCTAAACTTCAACACCGTAATCTTGTGAAGCTTCTCGGTTGTTGTATTCAAGAAGATGAAAATATGTTAATCTATGAATACATGCCACAAAAGCTTGGACTCCTTTATATTTGGTTTGAACCTTGATCTTGACTTGATTCAAAACATTCATATTTACTCTTATCATCTTTCATTGATGAAATTGTTTGTTGAGAATTTAGCAAGGTACGTACTAACACGAATGTGAAATTTGACAGATCAAGCAAAGAGTAAATTACTAGATTGGCATGAGCGCTTTAACATTATTCGCGATGTTGCTAAAGGGCTTCTTTATCTTCATGAAGATTCTAGACTGCGAATTATTCATAGAGATTTGAAAGCTAGCAATATCCTTTTAGATAACATATGAATCCAAAAATTTCGGACTTTTGCTTGGCTAGATCATTTGGGGGAGATCAACTTGAGTCTAAGACCAATAGGATTATTGGAACATAGTAAGTATGCTTAAACTTCTTTAACAAGTTATGTTTACCTATTTTTAACCCTTTTTTTTTGCAATGATATTTTGCAGCGGTTATATGTCTCCCGAGTATGCAGCGCATGGACAATTCTCAGTACAATCTGATGTGTTTAGCTTTGGAGTTTTAGTTTTAGAGATGGTTAGTGGGAAGAAAAACAAGGGATTTGATCACAAAGACCACCATCTTAATCTTCTTAGACATGTAAGCATAAAGATTTGCATCATACTAATTTACTTTTTTGAAGGAAACCTCTTATTAACAATGCAGTTCCTGATAGTACAGAGGGTCACATGATGCCTCTGCTATTATGATGCTCTTTTAATAGTAATGGGCCAATTTTAAGGTAGTTTGACCAACAAAAATTTGGTTTTCATTTCTTTCAGGCATGGAAATTATGGATTGAAAACAGGCCAATGGAACTGATCAATGAATTGGTAGGTGACTTGTGCACTCTATCAAATGTATTACGACACTTTCACGTAGGTCTGTTATGTGTGCAACAAAGACCAGAAGATAGACCAAACATGTCATCTATTGTTCGAATGTTGAGCAATGAGAGTTTATTACCTAAGCCAAGATAGCCGAGTTTCTTTATAGATTCACCTCAAGCATATTCTTCATGTACCAAGCATCACTAATACAGTGCTTGAAGGGTTGTAAAACTCGTCACTTGAGAGCAAAAGCGGAATTTTTTTTTTTTGAATTTATGCAATAATGATTTCAGCATATTTAGCTGAACAAGGAAGGTTTGGAAGCTACTACTCTTTAGGGCAACAGGTGAAAAAAGAGAAAAAGATAAATAGCTTTGGATCTTAGAGCAAGGTTGCTCCTACTGTATTCATATTTAGTTGAACACATGAGTTAGGACTATATCATACGTTTCAAAATGTATGCTTTTCTTTGAATAATTTTAGAATCTGAAATTCCCCAATGATCCCAAACAACACCTAAAGGGGTGGAACGATGTTTTCCATCAAATAAAATAATTAAAAATTGCAACCACACAAACAATCACCAAATTAATCAAAGTAGTTACAAAAAAAAAAAAACAATAATTTTAGTGATGAAGTGGAAACCATTTAAAGAACTCTTTAAAAGTAAAACTACTAAGGGCAGCCAAACCCAGGAAACTAATCCACTATAGAAAATCAATTATACATTTAGTGTATACTCACAAAACCTTTGGAGTAAAAACCTGACTTCTACGTAACAAACAACTTATTTGTCTTTTACTATAGTAGCTTCAGAATTCTAACCAATCTTTTACTTGGTCTCCTCTATAACATGGAATCCCGGTGGCTTAAGGTTTAAGGAATTTTGTATTGTTTATGAAACTCTAAGAGAGGTAAGGGATTGAAAGCATAAGGATGCTATAGTTCTCTCATAGATCATAAATCAAAAGCCTCAAGTCTCACTTAAAATCGTGCATAAGGATGTTTATATAGGCCTCGAGAAAACTTGAGGTATAGGTGAAGCTGGTTTATGAAAAACACAATCTGAGGCTGTGGTGTTCAAACATGTTAATGACGTGGTCAAACGCGAGCTAGGGTTTCAATTTTTTTTAAGTAGCGGCATTTGAATGGAGTATGACTGGGTTATGATCGAGTGTCTTGGATATACTTCAATGAACACCACGTTCAAACTTTCTTCGACCGATGTGATGATCAAGAAAAAAACGCTAGTCACATCTGCACTATCACCCTAAAAAGACTAGTCAATTTTGAGTTTCCTATAATTCATTATAAAGCGCAGTTTCACTAATAATTAGGCAATGTTGGACTTAGCACTTATGACTATCTTTGTAAACCACCCACATTATGTGAGCTACTTCTTATCTTCCCAATATGGGATCAAGATGTTACAAACTCTCCATTTTAAACTTCTGGCGTCCTCGTTAGGACCACGTCAAGCAATGCTCAAGTACCACATGGCCTAGCATTACTAAGTGGCTCTAATACCATTTATAACAATCCAGGAAAAAAAACACTAGCTATACTTGCACTATCACCCCAAAAGGACTAGTCAATTTGGAGTTTCTCTAGAATTCCTTATAAAGCCGAGTTTCACCTATTAACTAGGAATGTTGGACTTAGCACTCATAGCTATTTTTATAAAACACCGACTTTATACGGGCTACTCATTATCTTTCCAATATGGGACTGAGGTGTTACATGCACACTGCACAATATTATCAAAAATACAACTATTCCAGCCAATTCTTTCCTCTCTTGGACTAATCTTCTCTATTAAGATATTCCAAAGCCATGAATTTTGCATCAAACAACTCAACATCAACTAATTCTTTTGCATCAATCTCCCCGGGTTGGGAAGAACTTGTCTTCAAGTTCAAGTCTTCTTTGTCAGCATCAACAAAATAGGGAGTCGACCGTAGTCTATTCGCGTTGTTGTTGATCTTCTACAAAACCGCACAAGGCTTAATATTTCTCTCACACAAATTATTATACTCACCAATAGGAAAGTGGTCATGAGTGAGTACAATTCAAACTAGATCACCAACCTCAAAAGTCACCTTGCACATGTGGCTATCGGATCGCGCTTTATATTTAGCATTGTTGTCTTCTATTGCCTTTTTCACTTGTTCATGAACTCCTCAAAGATAATCTGATATCTCATCCGCCTTAATGCTTAAGCGACCAATACTGGGAATGAGCAACAAATTCAGTACTCCCGACAGATTTTGCCCATACACTATCTCAAAAGAGTTTAGTTGAGTAGTTCTATTTTTGGACCTATTGTAAGCAAACTCTACCTGTGATAGAGCCAAGTTCCACTGTTTCGGCTTATTCCTGCTGAATTCCTTAAAAGTTTTCTCAAGCTCTGATTCACCACCTCGGTATAACCATTTGTTTGGGGGTAGTACACACTGCTGAAATTAAGATTGGTCTCATCTTTTCTCACATACTCTTCCAAAAATGGCTCATAAATTTTGAATCTCGAAACTTGATGCATGCGAACAATCTTCTGAAAAAAAAAAAAAAAAAAAAAAAAGAAAGTGAACAATCTAGGTAGCATCCATCGTCTTCTGGTAAGCTACAAAATGGGCCATTTTGAAAAATTGATATACTACGACAAGGATAAAATTCATGCATTTTTGAGTATGAGGTAAACACAAAAAAAAAATCCATGCAGACGTTGAGTTAAAGGGCGTTGGGCACATGCAATCGAGTGTACAAACCTGCATTGGTATGGGCTCCCTTCGACCTCTAGTTAATAAAACACAACTCCACGTAACGAGCCACATCACCTGTCAAATTTGGCCAATAATAATCTAATGAGACTAAGGTCAACGTCTTGTCTCGCTCGAAGTGACGTTCTCTATGTAATTCTCACATAATTTGCTCTCTCAACGAGCAATCCAAATTGCATAACTATAAACCATAGAATAAATAACTGTTAAGAATAACATAATTACTCTTATTTCAATAAAATAACAAGAGTGCAAGTGAAACAAGTTCTAAACATAAATTTTAAGATTAATAGAGTGAATCATAAAAATTTTCTTAAAGAAAATAGATCTTATCAAGCATTTGTTAGGATTATTTAGGCTGGTCAGTTAATATTGGGCCCGAACCGCCAACATTTCCCAACTAACCTCCCATAACCGCCGCCCACCCGCGGGGGGGGGGGGGTGTTAGGCGGTGGTAGGGTAGATGTAGGCAATTAATAATTGCCTACACCTACCCTTAATATATTATATTATATTGTGTGTGTGTATATATATTAAAAATATATACTTGTTTTGCTTTATCTCTTGTGAACTTTTGCTCTTTTTTTAAAAAAAAAAATTATTATTATTATTATTTTTATTAAAGTTGTAACTTTAATACTTGTTTTATGTTAAAGTATTCTTTTAAATGTTAGCATTAAAACAGAATCTGTTAAAATAAAAAAATAAAAAAATAAAAAAAGGCTAAAGGTCTGTTTGGGTATTCGATTTTTAAAAAGTGCAATATAAAAATTGCGATTTTAAAATGTGCGATTCAAAAATATGATTTTAAAAATAAAATTAAGCGTTTAGCAAAATCGTAATTTGACATTTAAAATCGCAGTTTAACTTTTAAAATTGTGCGTTTTAAAAAAAAAAAAAAAACCCTTACTTATGATTTGAAAACGCATATTTTATGCGTTTTCAAATCGCAATTTTTAAAAACGCAATCCCAAACAATCCATTTTTTATGATTCAATTTAAATCATATTTTTTATCTACAAAATCTCAATCTTAAACGCACCCTCAAATAAAATGGTCTAAAACAAACTCTAAAAAAAGGCCCAAATAGGCTACACCTGACAGGTGGTCGGTTAGGTCATAAATAATCGCCCGCCTGTGAGCGGAGACGGACGGTGCGGTTCTTCAAAACTGCTAAACGCCAGGTAGGGTAGCAAGGCAATCAAGAAGCCAAAACCACCCGTCTAGGATGGTGTACATCCCTATCCCTCTTGATCAAGTTGGTATTCCTCCCCTTTTTCAATGCGAGAGGTTGGTGATTTTGATACATGATTTCTGAAATTAGAAATTATTCTCTTTATATTGTGGGGGAAAAAAAAAAAAAAGGCAAGTTATGCCAAAAAAAAAAAAGAGAGGCCAAAATAGAAAGTAGACCGAAACAAGTAACCATCTCAGTGCAAAAGTAGTAGAAGCCTAAAACTCAGATTACTCGCACACCAAAAGAAATCAAAACCCTCAACGTCCAAATTGTCCTCCTTCTGCGGCTCATTCACTGTCTATACGGGTTTTTACAATATTACAGAAAGAACAAGAATAAAGCAGGCAAGCACTGGGTATGTGCTCTGATTTCGAGCTCCTTTTTTAGTTATTTTATTTTGGGTGTGTATTGGGTTAGACTCACGTTGCTTGTGCCAAAAACGGTTTCTTTACGCTCTTTATGGTTGCTGAGAAAAAAAATTTGGAAGATATAGGTTAATGGGTATTCGAAAATTCTATGACCTGTATGAATAATTGTATCTTTTTCAGTTTGTGGGTTTTCGGTTGTTTGATATTTTCTGCTATAGTTAATGAAAGAGAATATGTGTTCTTCAAAATTTTGATACCTTTTCTTTTCCTAAATTTTCTTTAGCAACCAAACAGAGAGTTGCCACGTACGTAATCAATGCCTGCAAATGGTTTCCTCATAATTTTGACAAAAGATGAAAATTTTAAGCCTGTTTGTTGTTACTTGCCTTGCTCAGACTTTTGAGTCTTACTAATTGCTAAATTTAGGGTTTGTTAATGTTGGATCGGGCATTTGACCATCTCATCTGAAATTAATTAGGTCTAGGGAGGGAAGCTAAAGCCTTTTATGGCATTTTAAATCGCACCTCACAAGGTATGTGCTAAGGATCGTCTACGTGAGCAGAGAGACATTGTTGCACCCCAACAATCCCTCCCTCAACGTGATGCTCCTGCGATTCGAACCCATGACCCTGACTCTAATACCATTTGTTGGATCAGGGTTTTAATCATATCATCTGAAAATTAATTGATGTCCAATGAAGGAAGCATACGCTTTTTATGGCATTCAAAATTGCACCCTGCAAGGTATGTTTTAAGAGTCGTCCACGTGAGAAGAGCGGCATTGTTGCACCCCATCAGTTAAGATGTGAAAAAGTGGTAAAAGATTCAAATTTTGCTGGGAAAATCATGAGGATGGAAAACTTTTTTCGTTCTCATCTTGCTGCCTCCCCTATTTGCAATTTCCGTGTAGTGGACATGATTTCCTCCAATTTTTGGTTTCTGTTAGTTTACTTAATTTTATGAAGATCTCTTTACTTTTGATGCTTGGATTTGAAGGGTGGGTAGGAAGTAGATATTCTCTGACTAAGAGCCTGTCAAGTTGAGCCTTAGAATAATTTAAGCTTAGGGTTTTGTTTTGAAACTTCAAATTGCTGGGTGATTAAACAAGAAAGGTTACTGATACTAATGGCTTGTGGCTTACTTGTTAGTCTCCTTTTTTGTCTGGTTTTCATGACATTAGATTGTTGCAGTCATATTTTACTTTTATGTTTGTCTATCATTGCCTCAATGTCGGTTGTGCTGTTATATCCTTGTCTGAATTGAAATTTTTCTATAAAAAAATTAATTATCCTGCCTTGATCTTTTAGCATATAATACTTTTATCAGGATTTATACTTCTGGTTTGAATTGTGTATTCCTTTTTTGTTTGTTTCATACAGAATTTAGAACTTCTGGCTTGACTTGTGTGAGTTTTCTCCAATTGGATTATTATTATTCAAGTCTGTTGTGTTTTTAGGTTGGAACAAACTTTTTTTTTTCTAGTCAAGTGGGAGGATGCAAGGGCGAGCATCTTATGCTGATTCTCATGTGAATCCAGCTTACACTAATTCCCAAGTCAATCCATATGTTGCTTCTCAGATGCAGCACATGCCTACACAGAGAATGCAGCACATGTCCACACAAAGAATGCAGCTGAATGCTGCAATGAAAGATTTTCCAGGACGTCCAGATTCTTTTTCTACTGAGGAAGAGCATTCATATAAGTCTTCACAACTAGAGGAGCAATGGAAATGGGATAGAGATGCACCAAATGTATCATATCAAATATCATCCCATTCATTTAATGAAGGCAAGTACTGTCCTTAAATTCATAATATCCCTAGAAACTGCGATTATCATTTCCTTAAGGAAATTTTGACACTTTGCTAATGTCATTTATGTACATCCATCCAGGCTTGTATTTTTTAATCATCTTTGTGATATCTATATTTGGGCTATATAAAGGTTTTTAAGGCATATTAGATATGTAATATGTTTGTGTAGCACTATTATTTGTAGGAATAACAAAAACTTTAGACTTTCCTTGTGGACAATATTTCAGTTGCTGGGAAACATAGGGTTATCAATACAACATATATTGAAGTGATCAAGGACATGCATGCTAGAGAGTTAACTAGTATGAAGATGCTCGAGTATGTTTGGCTTACATCTAGGCAATGAATTGGCTAGGCTTTGGCATGATCTCCAGATGAGGAATCACGGTGGGTGTGTGTGTGTGTGTGTTTTCCAACAATGTGGTGTTAGTTGATGAGATCATGCAACTAGAAGAAAGCTAATAATGGGACTGGGGTCATGATATTTTATCTTGATATTTGAGCTCTTAATTGTATTTTATCTGTTGATGCTTTACCCTGTAGAAGAAAATACTGGTGAAGTTTTTTCTTAAGAAACATAGGTTCTTGTATATGACTTTGAGAGCAGAGTCGGGATAATAGAACTAATAGATCTACACACCTTATATCAAGTTCATTAAGGGACAAAATTCCTTGCCATCATCACAGGAGGGTTTCCATATGAGAGCAAAGTACCAGACAAAGATTGAAATGATGCTTGTAAAGTGTTGTACATTCTTATGTACTAAAAAATGGAGATACTAAATCCTTTTCTTGGTTAATATTATTGGTATACTTCAACAATATCTTGCTATATGGATTCTATAAATTTTCCATCCATGTCTCTAGTTCTGAAGTACATTCTCATGTGCTATAAGATGGTGGTATTCTTTTCTTGGTTCATGTAAATGCTACAATTTGATGATATTTTGGTATATGGTGTTCTTGTACTCGAAATGATAATTTTGAAGTGTTGTACATTCTTATTTGCTGACAAATGGAGGTAGTGCATCCTTTTCATTATTCATGAAAGTGTTATACTCTGGAGACATTTTGTTACATGGAATTCTAGAAATTATCCATCCATTCCAGTAGTTCTAAACAATCTATTAATGTGTTTTACATTATCATGACTCATGAGCTGAAAGATGGAGACTGCTCTACGTACAACCATGCCATAGTGACCCTTGAAGCAATATTTCTTTAGTTTCGGGGTCAAATCTGGCTCCGAATAACCAGCACTGCAAAGTACAATCCTTCCTTAACATAATGAGGTGAGGTTGCTTTCAGCCAAGTAACTTGTGCGTGCAAGAGTGCACTTCATCCATCAAAATAGACCCTCTTAAAAAGAGGAGACAGATCGATGCAATATTTGGAAGAATTTCACAAGCATGTAAGTCCCATATGGGTCCAGCCACTTCACAAATCTGAACAAGTTATGCATAGGGTAGGTTGGTTATGTAGGCTTAATAATGATGATGACTATAATATTTCTTGTATAATTTTCATGTTTATCTACTTAATGGTGATTAATTATGCGTCCTAGAAGGAGTTCTGTTTGATAATATTACTTCAGTGTCATAGGGTGGTAGCATTCATTAGAAAAGCAAAAAAAAAATGTGTCATAGAGTGGTGGCCCAGGGGCTTATTCCAGCATGGAGAAGACTATGCCACCGGTGAGTGTCAATTATTGGCCCCAAAATACCTTGAGTTTTTAAGCAACTAGCGATGAGGTGTTAATTGTATTAGTAAGATGCAATACTAAAGACAGTTTATATGCATTTTGTTTCCGGCGGTAGACATGCATGATATATTTGTGTATGAATATTAGCGAATAGCAATACAACCTGATTTCTTCTTTGTCATGGATAGTTTATATGTGTTGCATTTAGACATATTGGTCCATTATGTGTTGCTAATTTATTCATTTACTAGGTCTTTTCCTTTTATTAATGGTAAGTAATTGACTAGATAATTTGTTGTCCGTCAAAGTTTTCATTGTCTTTGACAGTCTTGCAAAGTTTGGTTTTGGTGATCATTCTTCAGAAGGTCAGCAACAAACCATTGGTCAAATTGGCACGATGAAGGAACATTAGGAAACATGTTTAGAACAGACAAGACATCCCCCCCATAATAAGTGTGGATATAGTTAACAAAAACTGATGGCTTCCAATTCTCACAATTTCCGAGTTATCCATAGCCGTATATATAATTTTTCAGAAACCCCATGATTTTTCGAAAAATAAAAAGTCCTTTTCTGTACAAAAGCGCGGGTGTGTGTGAATCCAAAATTAGATGCTTCGGTCATTGTTCTGACTTGTTGGAATTGAGTTCTCTCTGTCCTAGTAGGTTGATGCCAGAGCATCAAAAGTGCATATGCTAAGTGGATTCACTAGTCAGAAAGGTTTTAATGTCCTAATAATATTGTTCAGTCTGCCTTATGTTTATCTTTCCTATCGTTTTTTTTTTTTTCCATTTTCATTGATGTTTTCTTTTTAAGTTTTTGCTAGAATGTGATTGTTATGTTAGTCACATAAGTTAATGTTACACATCTTTAAGCTCTGGCAGCATTGCGTATCAAATTGTATGGGGGTATTCTGTCATTCCATTCAGAAAAGAGGAGAGATCCCTCCTTGAATTCTTCTCCAAGATCCTTCTTGATCTCTTTTTGTAATTCATAAAATGAACAAAGACTTGCACTTCTTCCTCTTATTGAACAAAGATATTATTTGTTATTCATAAAATGACCAAAGATCAAACGTAGTGAATTCTTATTCGGTATCATTCAAGTTAATATTCCAAAGACTTGCACTTCTTCCTCTTATTGAACATCACAGGGAACAAAAATATTATTTTCTTTTCTTTTAATCGCATGAGGGGGTTTGGGATAGTAAGGAATTGTTTCAGTGTCAAATCAATTTCTAGTCCAGAATACACTGCAGGAAGCTTGATCTTTTTGAGGTTGTGTAACCCTCACCAAGCCATTAGTGCCTTCCAGCCTACAAGACATCTCCTATAGGGGAAATTTTTGTATTTGTGACATTATCCAAAACCATTAAAAAATTAAAAGAAAAAATATAAGATTTTTTTTTCTTCTTTTGGTGATACAGGTCTGGGGGGTAATGGGACCAGATCTTATTACCAGGATCAGATGCCAGAACAGAGACGCAGTTCAGATAACCAAGCAGATGGAGAACCTAGAAGCCTATCTCATGAGCAAGATATGGAAGTTGGCTATGAAGACAATCCGTCACCACTGAGTTTTGAAGGTCTTGAACGAAAATTCATTCATGAAATCATGAACTTGGCGAAGGAACAGAATGATGCCGAGGATGTGGAAAATGCAAGGCACAGGGAGGTTAGTAGATTATGATATATATTTTCCCTACTGACTCTTAGCAGTAATTATGCTGCATCTAGATCTTTAAGAGTAGGAAATAAATTGCTGGCTCATTATCTTGATCAAAGTGAAACTTGCATGAACTACACAAATACTAGCTAGGACGGGGTCTCTTTTCTTGGTGGTGTTTGTATGTCTTTGTGGGGTCTGTAGGACCCGATCTTCAAATGCTTAATTGTGAATAGTTTGCTGAATTCTTTTTTCTTTTCTTTTTTTTCTTTTTTTTTGTGGTTTCAATATTTGGGAAAAGAAAATTACTTGGACTTGGCATGATGTAATAGTAATTTTTTTCTTAATTAGCTCATATATGTATGCATACATGTGTGACTTCTTTTTAAGCATAGAATATACTTGGTGGTATACAATCTGGAAAAAGCTAATGAATGTTTTTTTTTTTTCTTTTGAAAAAAAGATACAATTCTTCATTTTTGCTGCTTATACAGAACTTGATAATATATGAATAGGTCTTTCGTTGCCAGTCATTCAAATTGTTTATTGTCATGATTGGCACTATTTGTAGACATGAAGAGGACGTTTGGCAATGGCTTGGGACTGTACTATTCATGAATTTGATTTTTTAAAAAAAAAACATTCCCACTTTTTATATCACATCAACTACTTTTTAACAACTATTTTCACTTTTTATATCACATCAAATATTTTTTTTATTACCATTCAAATGAAATACTCACTAAAAAACAAAAAATTTCACTTTCCAATACAAAAAATTTACAACATTCCCACTACTTTATATCACATCAAAAGTCACAATCCCCTAACCACAATCTCAATTCTTTGTCAAACACCCCCGAAAAATTAACAGAATTGATACTGTTCAAGAGCAGACATGATGAGGAGCCGATCATACTTATTAGTGCTACTGATGCAGATTATGATTATTGAAACACAATCTACTCTTAATAATATTTGTGCTGTACCTTGACTAAGTTGTCTCTAGAGCAAACTTTAATGTTTTAATTTTTTTGCTTAGAAAATAATCGAGATCAATACTAGGCATCAGGAAAAAGTATCAGCACTTCGTGCTAAACAAGCCACTGCCAGAGAAGAATTCCTCCACAAGGAATTACAGGTAAAGTTGAATCGGTATCAGCAACCCGGGACGATTCAATACTGGAATCCAGGTCTGCACGATGCTCATGGCTATATTGGAACTCCAGTTGCAGTTCCTGCTGAAGCGCATCGAGATTATGCCACTACTCAGTTTGAGTCATATAGAGAACTACCTCCTGAGAACAGGAGGGAGAAAACTCAGGGAACTGAGGTTAGGGTTCCGTACCCTAGTGGCCGGGTTTACAATAATGCTGCCCGCAGTTACTAATGACATACCTCCACAGTAGGATCCTTTCCAAATAGAGGTGGGCAATTTCATGGTCAGGATTTAATGTTGTATCTAACGGTGTAGATGATATCACGTGATAAATATGTTGACACGTCATTTAAAAAAATTAAATGATGTGATATCATTTATACTGTTAGATGCAACAATATTAAATCTTAACTGTTCATTTGAAATTGAAAGGATCATTGTTCCCTCTGCCTTTTGACATACCTCAGCCTTTAATTAACTTAGATCACTATTCTGTTTCTTTTGTTTTTGGGTCCTTATAAATGTTCTAATCCAAGTGTCTTTGTTGTTTAGTTTTTCTCTTAAATGATTTATAAAACACCGATATATACATGAAGACCTGTACATACTGAAGCCTCCTGTCCTCCCCTTACAATCTTTCTTCTGGGTGCATTCCATTTTGGCTTTTGCAGTCGTAGATTGTTGATACTTGAAGCTTGTATCATACAAATACATGGGTGCTTAGGTCATAATCTCAACTGCATGTTAGTATCTATGGTGTATATGAGACACTATGCAAATAAATGTTGGGTTAAATACCTTTAAGCCCATGTGGGTTAACAACTTTATTTTTATTACCTATATTTTATTTTGTATTGTAGATAGTACCTTGCTTATGGCTAAAAACGGAGATGGTACTTCCGTCTAACTTTTGTCCATAAATTTGCAACATTTAATTGACCTTAATATGGTATTTTGGTTTTCAACCATGGTACCACCTTTCTATGATGGTCAAACATCACACAAAAAACCCATAAAAAAATTCTCTTGTTTTCAAAATCATGCTTTAATGACCAAAATTAATTTTAGGTCATTGAGCATTAACAAAAAAATTCTCAAAACAATTTTGCAAAAGTTTCATAATCTTTTTGCCTAAACTTGAAAGTAATTTTCCAATGATAGCAAAAATACATGAAATTGTCTTGTAAAATATACCTTTTGTGTGATCAATATGTTGTAAAAAGGTTACAACATATTTCACAATCAAACCATTGAAAAAAAAAAAAAAAACATTGATTATGATACAAAACAAAATTTTACGTTCGTTGATGAATGGCAATGCGACCAAAACTCTTCTGGAAAAAAATTGAAACATTGATCCGATCATACCATAGCATAAGCCATGATTTTTACATGCGAAAACAAGTGCCTAGATATTTTTAGGATTTATTTAAAGCACCACAAAAAATCAGATTTTAAGAGTTGTACAAATGTAGAAACCACAGTTTTGAATACAAAATTTAATTAAAATAGCAAACATTTTCAATACAACTTGAAATTTTTCAATGAAAATCTCAACATGTTAAAGAACATATTTTGGATCCGGAAACGATGTTTGAGTCGCTGAAGGTGTTCGGAACAAACCCAAACAATAGCAATAGAAAAACAGAAAAACATAGTTTTCTACAAACTACCATCTTCACCATGTTTTCCATTACAATTTAGACCTTGCCACTTGTGTTCTTAAAAGAAACACATTTCCTAATAACATTAGGAACCATAACCTTTCATCACGCTTTATTGTGTTAAGAGGACCAAATTTCAATCGAATTGTATCCATTGGAATTTGTCCATCTAAGGCTTAGCAGTAAACTCTCCCAACTTCATTAAGAAAACATCTCATGGAGCTAGATGGCAGATCCTATGAGATGATATGTGCTTGTGAAAGACATAATCAAGATTATCTTTGAGGAGCTAGACTCAGAGTGATTGCAGGGCTTGTGAGATAGCGATGGTGATAGGCATAATGAGATGATCGAGATTATTCATTTGATTTACCTTATTAAGACTCAGACATGATTCTTAATGTTTATTTGGGATCCTTTATGCTTGTAGTTTCCTTACTTATTGATGATTTGAAGATATTTTGGAAATTGTAACACTGTGGTTTTAATTTATTTCTACTGAGAGAGTTTAGTATTTGTTTTGGATATTTAATGATTAATGGACTTATTTAAATATGTTGTCTTCTATTAAGTTGCAAACATTTATGTTGTTTTATTTATACAGACTTCATTAGTTAGTTAAATCGCTTGGGACTTATTTACATTGTAAATGAGTCTGTGAGAGGCATGCTGAGTTAACTACAAGGTCATAGATCCTTTATGTTGATTATGACTTCTAGACTTGGTTTCTAACATTTAAGGTATTTCAACGTACCTTTTTGAGACATTTGAAATCTATGTTTATAATGTTTTTAGTTTTACTCTTGTGATATTACTGCGATTGTGGTTTTAAATTAGTTGTTATCTCTGTATGCAAGTGACAAGTCTTGTGCTGTAGGCTCTCTTAAGAGAATGTAATATCCTTGAGTCTTATCCGTTGTGGGTTAAGGTTAAGAGGCAAACCACTAAATCATTTACCAATTAAATAATTTTGTTGGAGCGTTAAAGCACGTGATTGGCGCTCGTAATTTTTCCTATTCAAAATGACGATCAAATTTGACAATGGGGACAACTGAAAACATTTTGATAGTTTATGGATCTCAGTTGTAGTTAGGGGTTTGCAAGTTCACCGCCTACCATGTACCAATCGAGTTTCAACCGTCTCCAACCACTTACTACCCACTGGCGGCCAGTAGGCGGAAGAAAAAAATTTCTTCCGACATTTGTCAGTCAGTAGGCGGAAATGGTTTTGTACCGACCGCCTACCGACTTTAACCAACTTTAACTAACATTCACATTCTCATAATCAATATAATTGGGAATGAGGAAAATTCAAATTTTGAGAAATCCAATCATGTTGTATCACATCACTTTGTAAGAGTTTTTTCGTAAAATTTGTTAAAAGTGTTTTATGATGTCACTATGAGAATGTGAATGACCGACCTATTAGGTTTGGGAATGTTGATTATGAGAATGTAAATTTGAAACAGGCTTTTATATTATTGGGTCATATTACATTTTGAAAAATATCCACATTTTTTGAAAATGACCATATTAGAAAACCTATTTTTCGACCCAAAAAACACACAGGCTGCAAAGTCATAACCTAAAATTTGGCCCAAAAAGCGCATGGGCCAGCCCAACCGAACTGAAAACTTAGCCCAGTTCAACCGACTTAACCGACTGTGATGTCAGTAGGCGAAACAAGCCCACATGTGGTAAAGTCCGTACAATTTTTGACATTACCGACTATGATTTGGCGAAACGCGAAAATGCTATTTTCGACACTGACTTAACCGACGAACACCCCTAGTTGTAGTGTGTTGGAGTTTATGGGTGTAAGTGAAATTAAGGTGAGGGTTTATGGGGAGTAAACTGTATTTAGAGCATTCTCATCCGACTCCCTACTTTGAGGAAAAAAGTAGGGAGCCGAATGTGAGCAATAAAGTGGTCAAAAATTCATTTTAGCTCTCTACTATAGGGATATCCCTATAGTAGGAAGCCGGATGAGAATGCTCTTAGAAATTGGATAATCATAATAAAAAGAAAATATGTATAGTTATCAATTTAAAATTGATCCAATCGTTATAGAACACTAGCTCATAACCTGTGCAATGCGCGGGATTATTGATTATAATTTAATTTCAAAACTTAAACATCTCCATTGAATTTTTCATTATATGATAGAAAAGTTGTGTAACAAAATCTATAACATTTATTTCAATAAAAAGACATATTAAAGGTTATATAACGTTACATTGCTGAACACAGTGATACAACTACACACAAAACATTGTATAAATTAAAACATGCTAAAATCTATGCTCCCATAGGAGTAGTTTAAAATGAAAGAAGTATAAAGAAAAAAAAAATAGTAAGAAAAAAACCTGGATTCTAATTATCAAATGATTAAAAGAAAATTAGCAAGAATTCAATGCTTAATTATGTCTTTGGTGTTTCAAAAGCATTTCTATTCATTTTCTGTACAACAATCTATTACACCTATTTAAATAAAAAGACATACTAAAGGTTTTATAGTAGTACATTGCTTAACATAATGATACAATTGCACAGAACATTGCATTAATATATACATCACATAAAATTTTACTATCATAAGAACCTTAATTTTAGTTTTAATCCNTCTTTGATGTTTCAAAAGCATTTCTATTCATTTTCTGCACAACAATCTATTACACCTATTTAAATAAAAAGACATACTAAAGGTTTTATAGTAGTACATTGCTTAACATAATGATACAATTGCACAGAACATTGCATTAATATATACATCACATAAAATTTTACTATCATAAGAACCTTAATTTTAGTTTTAATCCATATAATATGGGTTTTCTTTGTATTAAAATATAAAAGGCAACACACCAACAATATCAGAGATTTTTTTTTTTTTTTTTTGAGTGAGAATCTGTCAAATTCCATTAATAATAAATCAGGAACATAAAGCTCTTACAATATAAGCTTAAACCGCAGATTAAACATAGCATAAACGCTATGAAATTACACAGCCATAGACTGGACAAAAGCATCTAACAATTAAAGAACTGTCTATGACTACAACCACCACTAGCCCAAGAACAACTCCAGAAAATGAGCAGATCTGCTCAGCAGACTAGATCTAAGGTTAGATCGGGACATGATTAGCCCGAAACGCACTCCTTTATTCCAGGCCATGAGAGTTATTCTCCCACACCCAAATCTACACTCCTCGACCCTAAAGGGCAGGAGATACACACTCCTCAACCCTAAAGGGCAGGAGACACACACATCCTTGATCCAAGACCCAGGACGACAGACAAAATACAAGAAAATTAAAGAAAACCAGAAAATAAAATGCAAAAAAAAAAAACTCCAACAAAGCAGATCTACCGACTGAAGACGGAG
>FXXK01000707.1:222419-238793 GCA_900184695.1 Betula pendula
AATGGACAAAAACGAAAAATAAAAAATACTAATATAATATAATATAATATAAAACTACTATATTTTCTCTACACATGTTTTACGAGAGAGAGAGAAAACAGAAGCAAAAAGAGAAAGAGGGATAGGCATGCGTTAGGGTGAGAGAGTGAGAGAGACATGTACCTGACTGAGAGAGAAAGAGAGAAAAAAAAAGTAAAAAGAACAAAAAAGAGGAAGAGAGAGAGACGTGAACTGAGAGAGAGAGAAAATAGAAGTAAAAAAACAAAAAAGAGAAAGACAGAGACGTGTTTTAGAGTGAGAGAGAGAAACGTGTACCTGAGAGAGTGAGAGGCGTTTCACAGATAAACTCATAGTAAAAACGATGGTTTCACTTAAAATAAAAAAAGCAACGGGTCAGTACCGGTTCAACTTTTAAAATAATGGGTTAAAAATTCAGTTTTTAACTTAATATATATGAGTTCGTGCCACATGTCGCAATTTTATATAATTCTACGTGTGATTTGACTATTATATATATATATATATAGATAATCTGATTGGTTGGTCGCACTACAAAAATCCCATTTGGTACAAAGAGGTAAAATTACCATTTTACCCCTGTCTTTTGCCTAACCAGTTCGAGGATCCAAATGCGGAATTTCCATTGTCGGCGTTGGTTACCAAAAGCCGGCATTAATGATACTAGTGTTTGTAACCCACGTTGGCAGAAACATTTGTCAACACCATGAAGAGTTTCCCCAACGCTACTCCAAAAGGCCAACCGAGACATTTGCCAACACCATGAAACCCAACACTTAAAAGCGCTGCAAAAAAAACAAAAAACAAAAACAAAAACTAACGGTGGGAAATTTGTCCCGACGTTCGCTTGACAATTGTTTGGGTGCCGGGAAAGCCTCTGTTTTTGTAGTGTCGTCATACAAGTCATCCATATCAAGTGAAGATTTCCTTACAACGAAGTTTATAAGATAGCCATTTTAATGAGAATAGAGTAAGAAAGAAAGGAAAAGGTTTTCAGCATACACTTTCCATCATGCTGACACGAAAGTTCTTAACAACCATTCTTAGAGAACACAATACAAATTCAGAAGACACCTTCAACTCTAGGAGACACCACAATGGGATTCCTCACATTGTATTTCCAATTATCACTGACCCAAACCAGCTAACCATATACAATTTCCTTATCCCTAAGCTTTCCTTTACATGTAATAGTAACATTATAAGATCGTTGCTCATACTTCTTTTGAAATACCAATGTCATGGGTGAGACTTTAACTGTAGTACCCCGAGGTGAATCCACTGTAGCTTTGTAAGTTGTAGCACCTTCAGCAACATTGGTCACAGTCCTCTGAAATTCATGAACAAATGTTGTTTTACGATCACTATAAAAGGAGAGGAATGAAGGGTAATTAAAATCCATAGATGGTTTGGAGCAATTTCGCTTAGTAATGATGAAGACTTGCTCCTTACTGAACTTTGAACACAATAGATTCACAAAATCTTGGGGAGTTGCATGGTAAACCAAATCCGGGTCAAGTGCCATGTTTGGATTAAGATGACCCGCTCCCATGTCAAAAGCTGCAGCAACTGAAGAATCAAAGTCTTGAATTGGAGCAAAAGTATTATTCGATATACTTGTAGAGGTAATTATGGCAGAACTAATGTGTAACATCTAAAGATTTAATTAGGACGATTTAATTAGGACGATTAAGAATATATATATATATATATATATATGGAGGAATATTTACGCCTAGTGCGTTGTTCAACTGCTGGGTGGCTTTTTCTAAAAGAATTCTACAACTTTATCGAAATAGTGCAGGAAGTTCTAAAAGCAACAAGGCCTTCTATAACAACTATTTTATGAGTTTATCTTAAAGTGAAATGATGTGCTGTAATTTTTGGTGATAGAGCAGAAGTACAGAACAACCGCTTGATTTCTTTCAAAAAAATACCAGCTGAGTTTCAAAACTTATGCCTATAAATAGAATGTTCAGCAGCAGTATTTTTCAATCATCCTTTTTAAATTCAAACTTAGATGTCAATTTTTTAAATCATCCTTTTTCACTTAACTTATGCCTATAAATAAGTTATTTAGGCAACACAACAACGCATTTGTAATATTTAAAATCGACATTGATTCAACAGAAAGAGTGAACAAAAACCACGCAAGAAAGAATAAGAAATGAAGTGGAACCCTTTTGATATGATACTCCATATTTCCTTTTAAGGATGAAAACCTTGTTTAGATATGAACTTTTTTTTGGCAATGATCTACTAGCTGTGAAACAAATCAAAAGTAGAGCACAAATTGACAAAATTTTATTTTGGGGGATCATTGGTGATATAAACAAAAGCAAAGATCCTCTTTTAAAATTTGAAGTACATATGTGACAGTAAATTATAGTGATTTACTTGAAACGAGATTATTATTTTAATAACAAATTTAGAAGGTTGCGGACAATATCTCTAGTTGCGTTGTAACTCTTAAATGAGTCGAGCGATTTGTAGTAGTCTTTAATTGCCGAGTATCCCCAGTGGCTTAGCCAATTTGGTTTTTTAGCTAAAATAGCTAATCATTCCTTCAAAAAACCCTTTCCATTGGATCATGCAAAAAAAAAAAAATAGATTTTTAATGCATTGGTGAAAAGAGTCGCTCTACATGTGGGTTGACACTATTCACCGATGAAAAAAATAGATTTTTATTACTCTCTCTTCCTCTTTTCATTTCTCTTTTTCTCTCAAAAGGAGAACACACATTTAAAAAATATCACGGTTTGAAAAAAATCTTGATCGTCGAAAAAATACAATCCTTAGAAAAGAAATAAATAAATAAAGCATATTTAAATGGTATAAAGAAATAATAGATAATCGGATGTATGGTACATTTTAAAAGGCACTAACTATAATAGATAAAATATCAGCGTATTTAAATATTATAAAGAAATAATAGATAATCGGATGTATAATACATTTTAAAAGGCATTAGTTATAATAAATAAAGTAGCTTTTTATTAGCCATTTTAAATAGAAATATGACCAAGTCACTGAGGATGCTTACATGATGTCTCGACGGAAATTCACGGCAATGCCCTTAAAGAACAAACACATGGCCTATGCCCATTAAAAATAATAATAATAAAATAAAATAAAAAAAGGTGTGATTGAGCCATCCCCATAACTGGTCTGGGGGCGGCCGAACCCCAAAGGCCTTGAGGTGGTTCGGCCACCCCTAAGTAGCAAAATAGGGGATGGTTCGGCCACTCCTAAGGAGCCAACCCCCCAAACAAGTTTTTAAGGGTTGGCCTTTTGAGGTGGTTCGGCCGACCTTCCAAAAAGTTTTCACCCTTTTTCATCCACCCATTACTGATCTTAAGAACTTCTTCTTTGTTTAACAATTTGCCTATTCCTTTTCTTTTCAATTTTCTTTCTTCATGTCTTCACTTTTTTCCTTTCTTTTTTTTTTTTCCTTTCTCTACGAGCAAAGAATGCAAAAGCTTAAAAAATACATATTACATAAGACTAAAGCCTGAAAAAAGACTCATTATTTGATAAATTCCCTTCCTCTTCTGGTTCTAATCATTCTTCTTCTTCCTCTTCTTCTTTTTCTTTCCTTATTTTTCTCTTAGCTAATCTCATTGCATTATGTTATTTTCGTCGGGTTATAGATAGAGTTAACTAATTTAGCTATTAGCTTTTGCCTATTAGGCCCCTACGCAAATGCTAAGTTTCATTCATGATTTTTTTTTATCTTTCTTTCTTTTTTATTTTCTTTGTGGGCAACACAATATTGATTTTTTTTTTTTTTTTGTTTCTATGGACATTATATTGATTGTTGATGCAATGGTTTTGTTGTTTTTCCTTCTTTTTTGTTTTTTTGCAAAACAGAACAGAGAATCAGTTACTTGTTTAGTTTGTCAAAAAAAAATTGACATCTAAGTAAATTCGTATTTTCACTTTACTTTTGCACAAACTTCTATCAACTTATGGCCTGTTTGGGGATTGCGATTTCAAAAAGTGTTATTTTAAAAAGTGCGATTTAAAAACGTGATTTTTGAAGACACAGTTTAGCGTTTGGCAAAATCGCAGTTTGGCCTTTAAAATCGTAGTTTAGCATTTAAAATTCTGCGTTTTCAAAAAAGCACCTTCTTAGCTGCGATTTGAAAACGCAGAAAATCTGCGTTTTCAAATCGCAATTTTTTAAAAACGCAGTTCCCAAACAATCCAATTTTTATGATTTGATTTAAAATCGCACTTATTGTCTACGAAATCGCAATCTCAAATGCACCATTAGAGGAAGAATAAATTATGTCAATTGCATGATATAAAATAATTTACAAAGACAAAAATATAGTATTATTTTATTAATTCGGCCCCCAAACCCCAAGAAAAAGAAAATTAACTACAAATGAGCAAATTTATTTCTTTTTTCCAAATCATATAGGGTCTTAGATTCCCCATCAGTTGTCCTCCATCCTCCTGGAGATGAGAAATATAACACTCTTTACGTATAAATGGTTAGTAGGCCAATGCACAATTAATGGCAGGAGTCGCTCCTAATAATGTTCATTGTGTCATAAATTTTTTTTTTTTTTTTTTGAAAAAAAAAAAGGACAAATATTTCTTACCCCATGTGAAAAGAAATCAATGTAATGCAACCATTTCTGACTACGCATAACCCAGCTTTTAAGTAACAAAGATCCTAACCTAATTGGATTGAGATTAAGAATTGCAAGGGCCTATAATTTGCATCGAATGAATCAGATTCAACCACATGATTTAGCCACATCATAAAGAAATAAAAAATAAATAATTAAATAATAAAAAAATATATAAATAAAAAATTAAGGCCAACCCTCACCTTGAAGGATGTCAACCATTCTTAAAGGATGATGAACTATTCCAAACTATGTTGAGGTTGCCGAAAAACCCCTCAAAGCATGTTTTGATAGTGGCCCGACCAACCCTCACCTCAAGGAGGGTTGACCGCCGCAAAATATGCTCAAAGTGGTTGGACAAACTTCAAAATGATGCTTTGTCGGTGGTTCAGAACCACCTACTTGTTTTGGAGTAGTAAGACATTCCCTATTATTGCCTATTTTGCCAAGACAATCTATATTAAGTTGGTGACTTGTGGGTGCTCAAGAAAAATGAACCAAATCGTCTCTGGGAGACGAGCCCGTTCCTTATATTATAGGGACATATGTGTCTTTTTGGACAAATACACCCCTCAAAGTATAAGGAACCAAGTACTAATTCAATAAATGACACAAATTTCCTCCAACTCGGGTAGGAGGAAATTTGCTCCAACCCCCTCAAAAAATTGACAAAAATTATGAAAAAAAATTTGAAAAAAATATATTTCAACCCACTTATAAAAATACAAGAAAGAACAAAGCAAAAAAAAAATTAAAAAAATCATATATACAGCGATGTTACAAAAACAAAAAACAAAGCAAAAAATATTTTGCTTTGTTTTAAGTGGGTTAAAATCTTCTGTATATATAATTTGGGTTGAAATCTGCTGTATATATAATTTTTAAATTTTTTTTTTTCTTTGCTTTGTTCTTTATTGTATTTTCATAAATGGTTGAAAGATATTTTTAAAAAAATTTTTTATAATTTTTGTAATTTTTTTAAGGGGATTAGAGCAAATTTCCTCCGACCCGGGTTGGAGAAAATTTGTGTCCTTCAATAAAAAGGGGGGATGTAGATGGTGTTCAAGAAGTATTAATTACCACCAAATTGAAATTCCTTATTATTATGCTGCACGAATTTCTGTTACGAGATTTACCCTACCTTGTGCAGACGAATCCAAAATCCAAAGCTGTCCGGGACAGATGGGACCCTACAACCCTCCACGGAAATTTGGACAGCCAAATAACATAACAAGAATCCTCATCCTTAATTAACACCATTTCACGGATATTGCAACAATCCTTGCAGTTGGACTGTAAAATTCTTCCCCCTTCCACTCTAATTAGAGATCAAAGACTCGGCCCATGAGTGAACACACAGGGCCTCACATTTCAAGTGTAGCCAAAATGACATGACGCATACTAAAACTCAAACAAGGAAAGATGGGCCCCACCATAAAGGTCGCCGCATCACATATCCTACCAAAAAAAAAAATCAGAGCGAGCGATCTGCTTTCTTAAACAGATTCATGCCCTTTTCTATTTATGTTACAAATAAGAGTACACATAACACCATCAACGGCACAGTTGCCCAACCTCAAATCCTATGAACCACGACGACTACTACTAACTAGTACAAGCACAAATGTCCTCAGATTTGCTAAACTTATACAAAATTGTGAAAACTTAGGACTGCACTGCAACCTTTTAAGACGCGAAAACTTGTAAAGGAGCAAGAAACGATGTAAACTCGTCACTTACCTTTGTCCACACCGATAAAATCCAGACGAGCAACAGAAACGGCCGTCTCTTGCTGTTGACCTCTTACCATTATCATTATTTGTCCCTCAAGCGCATCTGTAGCCCTTGACAGGGGGTACCAATTGTCTGTAATGATTGATAAATTTACTTCTTCCGTACCTTGCGACTAACTTTGACGATCTTTCGACCAGCCTTGTCACTAGCACCCACTGAGAAGCTCCCTCCTAAACTGTTTGTAGACTGAAATGGGTTCTGTACTGTGCCCGAATTCTGTTGGGAAACAAAATTAAAGGGATTGGCTGTTGGTGTAGGCGTTGAACCAAACACAAAGCTAGATTGAGGAGGTGCGACAGGTTGTGTATTAAATGCTGGAACTGCAGGCATGGATGCTTGAACGGTATCCTCCGCCATGCTGTCCTCCATATTCATTTGATCATTATTTCCTGAAGCAACTGGATTAAATGCAAAGCCCGGACTAGGGTTCCCAAAGACAGGCTGCGATGAGGGAGCAGCCATACCTGAAGTGAACGAGTAAGCAGGACCAGATGACGCCCCAATAGATGATCCAAATATACCAGGTGAACTGCTAGTAGCAGCAACAGAAGGTGCAGACGCTCCAAATGAAAACACAGATGAAGGAGATGTAGCAGAGGCAGCAGCAGCAGCTGTAGATGCTGTGAAGAGAAACCCAGTTGATGGCGATGTAGTAGCAGGAACAGACGCTGTAGATGCTGGGAAGGACAACCCAGCTGAGGAAGATGTAGAATTAAAAGTTGAACCAAATATTTGGTTCGGCTTTGTAGACTGCCAATTGGAACCAAACAAGCTTGAACTAGTCCCACCTATTGTACTGGTGTTGGCCTCAGAAGAGGAAGCAGAAGAGCCAACTCCAAAAGCAGCACCTGAATTGAAAAGTTTCGCAGCAGAAGTTGAGGCAGCAAACAGAGAACTCCCAGAATTCGCAGCCAATCCAAAAGATGGGGTCGATGAATTCGAACTGAATTGCATGGGCATGCTGTTGCTAAAAGTTGAGACCCCAGAGCCAGCAGTGGATCCACTGCCAGCACCAAAAAGAGAACCCTGAGACTGATTATTAGCAGTTGAAGTGACTGCAGCACTAAATCCAAAATTGCTACTTCCTGTACTTGCATTTGCAGCAGATGTGCCAACAAAAGGATTGCCGCCGAGATTGCCAAAGCTTGCATCTGGCCTAGTCTTGACTGCTTCTGATTCTATTCCAGAAGTAGCAGCTACGGGTGATGCTGAAGTTGATGAAACTGTAGATCCAAATTTAAAAATAGGCGTTACTGAAAATGAAGGTGCTTCTCCAGCGGAGGCAGAGAGACTGCTACTGCCGGTAATGGCGGTGAAGGCAGTGGTGGTGGTGATGCTGCTGCTGCTGCCAGTGGAAGTAACAGCAAGGGTAGAGCTATTGGATGAATTTTGCCTGTGACCACTATTAAAAACAAGAGGTGGAATCGGAGAAGAGACTGAAGAAGGGATCGAAGCCAAAGACCCATTACTGAATATAGAATTATTGGCACCAATACTTCCAGTAGGTGTAGCAGATGATGCAGCAGATGAAACTGCAGTTTCTGGTGTCCTAGAAGTGATTCCAGCATTTAAATTGTTCTTATTATCAGGTCCATCCAATTCAGGTACTTTTGGTACAGAATCAGTCACACTAACAGTTGAAAAGCTGCACATAGAGATGTATATGAATTAAAGATCTCCAAGTCATTAAGACAAATTATAAAATGTAAGGAACTAGATTTAAATCTAAGTCAAGCATAATGTCTTGAATTTTTGGGCTTTAACTTGGGAAGTGAAACTGAAGAAATGTGCATAGAAGGCCTCATAAATCCAAAACTATGTCGCAGCATTGCCAAAGTGAATCATCATTATTAATGCATATCAATTACCATAGAACACAAACAGAAGTAAAGCATTTGTATCCCATAAATACCAAAGGATATATATATAACTCGATCATAGAAATCTTCGCAAATAATTAAAAAAAAAAAATCATATACTGCTGTAGTAAACAATTATACATGCACCTAGTGGGTCTAGCAACCACAGGCAGAGAACAATAATCAAAACATAATAAAAAGATAATACCTTTTTAAATAAATTAAAAAAAAATGAAATGGTAATTTACGTGCATGTCTTCACAAATCCAAAAACCCGTCATAAACTGCTGAAGTGAAAAATTATACATGCACCTAGTGGGTCTATGAAGCACGCGCATAGAGTAATACTCAAAAGAATAACATTATCTACATGACCATATAGTAGAAGTTAATGCACCTAGTGGGTCTACGAAGCACATGCAGAGAGCAATACTCGAAAGAACAACACTATCTACATGACCATATAGTAGAAATTAATTAAAAACAAAAACAAAAAAGAGCAATTATTTTTTTTAATTGGTAAAGCCTTGGGCCCACAACCTCACATTCCACCTTATTCTTACAAGTCGAAAAGGTGCTATTTGAGCTGACAATACTACAAATATTTTTTTATTATGAGTAATACTAGAAAGCACATTAGTATCCTACAACTAATCTCAAAATGTTGATGTAGTAATTTCAACCAACCCTAACTAAAATTTATGTAGGCAGGGATCGTAGTTTAAAAGCTGAAAAATGGCTGTACCAAAACATTCAGAATGTTTTCATTATTGACAAACCAGATATAAGACATAAATGTAACTTTAAACTTTGCATGCAAATGACCAATTTATCTATAAGAAATTAATATTCGCCCAGCCACAAGCCATTCAGAACGCTTTCTCCCCCCCACCCCCAAATAATAATACGAAATCAAACAAAATATGAAATACAGTTTCTGATCATATATTTCAAACATGAGGAGCACCCCCTCCACCACCCATCACATCAAAACATACAAAAAAAAAAGGATTAACATGGTTAGTCCTAAAACAATATATACTCACATGCTCTTGCTTTCCGGTTTAGGGTCAGAAGAAACACCAAATTGGAGGCCTGCAGATTCACCAGCTGAAGACGAGGAAACAAATGAAAACTGTGGAACCTTATTAGCACTGGAAATGGATACAAAGCTAGCAACTGTGGCAGCAGCATTTGGTTCCTTTGGTGAAACAATTTTATCTCCAAAGTTAAACACGGGAGTTGCAATATTTAATTCCCTTGGTGGTTCAGATTTATCAGATGTTGAGGATGACTGTCTCACTGCTATAGTAGGCTGAACAGCTACATTGGTAGAGGCAGAATTTGGAAAGGAAAAGCCAGTGCTCTTTTCAGCAACCACAGGCCCATCAGAAGTTACCAAACCTGAATTTTGATTCAATGCAGAACTTACAGGGCGCTTAAATCCCAATAGAGATGGAGGATTCTCTGGTGTTGCTGCTTCGGCAGAACTGTTTTTCCTCTCTGATAAAGAAACATCAACCTTTTCTCTCTCTTCAACCAATGGAGTAGGTGCAGCTCCATCAGGATGGTCATCATCCAGCTCCAAATAATCCTGCAAGGAGATCCATAGCATTGGACATATTTGATATATCAGAAACCTCTGGAGGGAATAGAACTAGCTTCACCAATATTAAAAAGTACATAATTTCATAAGTATGAACTCATCAATAACCAAAAATTTGAGAGAAAAAAAATAAGCATCTTATTCATATCAGATAGGATGGCAGAAGGAGCAAGTTGACCAAGGCTTGCATCAAGACAGACCAAAAGTGACATGAAAAAACACATTACCTCATGTGCACTCATCTGGAAAGCCCGTTTCTTTTGTGGAGGATGGGTGACAGAGTTCATCACAGCAGAATCTGCAGTTTTGACACAGGGCGAGGTGTCCTTGTTTGTAGCTTTATAACCCATGTTGTTTACTATAGGAAGTGATCTGTCACAAGGAGCAACAAGCTTCAGCGGGCCATTTTCTTCAACTTTGTTTTGTTTTTGAGAAGTGGTGTCTAGAGCATCAGGTAACACTGTGTCAAATAATGTAACCAACTTATTATTATCTCGTCCATTCTCCAGAAATTTCGGTGATTCTACAGTCTCCAGGCTTCTAAGAGCCTTTCCATGCAACATGGATGGCGACAACTTAGTGGGTGAGCTGTCCCTCGCAGAACCTAGCTTGAGCACAGAAGATTTCTCTTTTGGCGAAACCAACTTTTCAAGTTGCTGCAATATTTTTGAAGCCATCTCACTGGACTTGGAGGAAACAGGGGGGAAACTTGTAGTCGGCATGCTATTATCCCCATTTTCTGTGGACGTCTTTGTCAAGTTCCCCTTAGATTCAACCAATAAAAGTGGCTTTTGCACTGAAGAGGAAGGGTATTGAGCGGCACCAGGACCAACTCCAGTTCCACGAATAGAAACAGGACTACCAGAAACTGGGAAACTCAAGCCTCTTGAAGATAGAATATTAGGTTTATGACGAATTTTACGTATAGGACCAACAGATCCCAAATCACTGTCTAAGACTGAACTTCTACGTTTTAAAGCCTGCAAAGGAAAGAAACATATTCAGTGATATGATCTTGGTGGTGAACACCAAAACATAGAGCATAGCATCTGATAATCTGTGGGACTTGTACCCCTTGTTTAGCGTCAAAAAGTTTATTCTGCTCCCATGCAGCCTGAGATGACGATGAAGGCCCATCATAAGCCACAATGGGCCCAACACCCTGAAAAATGGGCAAACAATATAAGAACTTAAATCTGGAGTAACATCGATGTTCTAAAGAGAACTATATTCACTAGCATGTAAACCTTGAGGGTAGAGGCTGGGCGAACTCTGGAATATGGTGTTCGAGCCATGCTATATATTGCATATTTGCCTCGAGATCTTGGTGTCATGAAACCATTTTCAGGATACCCAGCATGACCCATGGACCGTGGCATAATGGGTGATTTTGGCGGAAAAGGCCGATTACTTATCACGATTGGATCTTCCACAAATCCTTGACTGCGAATACCAAGCATTAATGGGGATACTTTTGAAGGCCTACTGTCCATGTAAGCTTTCGCAAGCTCTGCAGGTGAAGCAACATCTTCATCAAGGACCTGAAGACATTTTTAGTCACTGCATGTGAAAAGAAATGTGTGCACTATGTATATACTTTATTTTTCATGAGATAGAGCATCATGCACAACCACCAAAAGAATTTTAAATTACATAAACCATAAAAAGTGTACTAGCTGTTTTTCTTACTCTTGAACTAATGAGAGGGGTTGAAATCAGGTGGCTTCCAATCCCATTTTCTGAAGCTGGAGCTTTTGGAAATTCCTGCCTTCTGTCATGAGACACTGATGCTTCTGGTGGAATCGCTTCAGACTTTTTCTCTTCATCCCCAATATGTATATCAACAGTTTTTGAATGCAACAAGGCTGTCAAGCGATCAATCTCGGATCTGCAGAGTAGTTAAAAAAACATAAGAAAGAAGAAAGAATGTGCATGATATGAAGAAATATTAACTGCCACAGATGGTAATATGACACAGATGGTTAAGTTGGAACAGCAAAATCAGAAGCCATTGCTGCTCCTGAATGTAGGCACAGAAGCATGGGGACAGGTGCAACCCAAATTGGCAAAAACAACTTCCACTGACATCCCATGCCTAACAAACTTCAAGTTTCTCAGAGGAAAAAAGAACAAAAGGAGATGATAAACTCAACATCTACAGCATCCAACTTGGACAGAGCAAGTAAGAACTAATCAATATCTCATTTTTCATACAGAAATTGCATATAATTTACAAACAATAATGAGAAATAAAGTATTCAAGGTCCAAGGATCCAAAAATTCAAAAAAAAAAAAAAAAAAGGAAGTATTTTTCAGTACGAGGTCAATAAAATATAAATATTATAAAGACTACCTGGTAAAGGTCTTCTGCTTTAAAAGTTGCTCAAGCTCAGTCACACCACCTTTGTCGGAACAACCACGTGAATTGTCACCCCGATCAATGGCCCCTTGTTGCAGTTCAGAAGAATCCTTCACAGGTAAATTTGCAAACAGCACAGACAAATCAACTTGATTGATACACAGCATAAAATGACTCGGAAGCAAAATACGGAACAGATTTGAGATGTCTAGTTGTCTACAGATTGTTCCACTTAAAAACAAATGAAGCATGCAGAACAAACCAAATGGATAGCAGATGTACAGAAACATGTCAACATTGGTATACGTAATTAAAAAAAAATCACCAAGAGATGAATGAGCTGCCCAAGAATTTAGAATGCAATTAAATTCTACCATCATGGTACCACAAGGCTTCTGAGGTACCCTTACACTGGCCGTGATTCAAATATGTTCCTTTCTTTTTCCTCCTTTGGAAAAGAAAAAAAGTACCAAACATAGAAAGAAGTACAACCGACTACATCACCTATGACAACAAATGGTTATTATTTTCCAGAGATAAAACAGATTCTAATAATCCTTTCTACAAAACCATAGGATCTCTACCAAAAATAGGCCCAAAGAAACTCAGCTGTCTAATAAGCTCAGGTTTCTTCTTCCAGACCAAGCCTCTTCTACATCCAAGTCAGTTGCTCCATCACAGTATTGTGTGATCTTCCTGAACCAAAAAAAGAAATTATGCACATTTCTTCATGCTCATTTTATTTCCGTTCACCAAGTCCATCCCATTTTAGCCCCACTAAAATTTCATTACATCATATGACTACTGGTTATTCATCAGAGCAACGATTAAATTATGGGTTAATTTTCTAGTCTCACATCACCATTTTGTGCCACTAATGATACCAAAACATAAATGGTCCCCACACTGAAAACATAAGTTCAAAGCTGAAACTCAATTAAAATTTTTTAGGCAAACGATGCACAGGAGAGTAACCAGATCCCTTATGACTTGAAGGTATCTTTTGCAGACATGTTGTGTAAACAAAATATGCACGTGATGGATCATTAAATACAGTAACTGACCAATCAAATGCATAAAAAGATCATGTTTCTTTTATAAATATCAGATACCCATCTAAGAAGCGGGTTAAGTCCACCTGTTATAAATTGTAGAATATTCAAACAACCCTTTGAACATTCCAACTAGGTGCTCATAGTTTAAAATTACATTGCATTAGCACGTTACTTTCTGCTCCAAATCAAAGATGCCCTAGTGTCTAAAAGTCACCACCGATCAATATTTTACTGACATGTTTTTTTTTTTTATAAGTAAGAAGCATTTATATAAATAAAAAAGCGTAAGACGCCCCTACGTACACAGGAAGTATACACAAGGACCACCAAAAAAGAAAAAACCAACAAAAGAAGACCCCAAAACACCCACAAATGAGACCCAACCACTACAAAGCAACTCTAAACCCGCAAGCTCGCCCTATTTTTGCCCCAGTTAGACCCAATGTCTCCGACATCAAAATTTAGGGAGCATTCCAAATTTTTCAACTCCCTCCACCCTTTCGGTTTCGAAACAGAATCTCCATCCACCCGATGCTGACCCTTTTCAATGACACTCATCAGATCCAAAAATCTTTTCTTATGACCCCCAAAAGAAATCCCCAGAGCTTGAGCAATCCCCAACGAACTAACCACCGCCTTAGAGTAGCCGTCAAGCAAATCACTCTCCGAAGAATCCCCAACGTCCAAGATGGTAGCCGATAAGAGGGACCGATGAAAAGGATCCCCCACCTTTGACCCCGCCAAGCCAATGGGCTCAAACGCCGCAAACAATCCAGATAACCCACCAGAAATCGAACACTGACTACCTACCAACAGGACAGCGCCAGGCGCAACGTGGATCAAATCACCCGCAAGCTCACCCAAATCCAACTTTGAAGCCCTCTGAACCTTGTGCTTGCGATTGTAGAAGTACAAGGGCTTAGACGATTTCTGGGCAATTACAACCGCCGACAGGTTGCACGGCCTCACAGAAAAATCAACGTCAGCTAGAGAAACAGTCCTCTCATACCTGAAAGGACTGTTCTTCCATATCGGCTCTGTCACCTCCGGAGAAGAAGACTGGACAGCACCGGCAGTCACGAGAAACCATCAAACTGGGCAGCAGCGGCATCCACCAGCGAGTTCTGGTCAATCGGCAGGAAGGAAGGCAGGTCCCCGGCATCAGAAAACCCAATCACCTGTGCAGACGGAGCTTCAGGTACACCCACCGGCCGGGATAGAGAACCGCCGTCATCATCTGAGCACACCGGGAGAAACCCAGTCATCACCGGAGATGTCCCAGTGTGCCGGTCATTAGGAGACCCGATCACCTGAGCAGACGGGGCTTCAGGAACATCCACCGGAAGAAACCCAGTCGTCACCGGTACCAAAACCACCTCCGGCATGGAAAGCGACGCGGCAAGGCATGGGTTGGATGGGGAAGCAACCACCTGACCCGAACCCGGCTTTGATCCGCAACCCAGAATGAACTTAGGCAGGGGCTTGGGTTTAGGTTTAGAGGCCCAATTCTTCCTTCTTAGGTCCCGGACCTTGCGGGTCTTAAAGGGCTTAGGCATGAAACCCTTATAACCCGAAATGGGCTTCAGGCCCAAGACCAAAGCCTGCCACCCTTCCATCACACGCCCAAAGGCCCAATCGATTTCAAATTTAAGTTGATCTAGACACATCCCTAGCCAGACGTCATCTTCTGCATCTCTAGCCGTTGAGCTCTGCAATCCACAACAACTACGGCCTCGAACTCCGGGACTAAATTCTTCACGGAGAATCTTACCCATCGAAACAGTGAAACCCAACTCCAGGTCGTAACAGTTCACCACCGATCTCATCGCCGGAGTCTCCTCTATCGCCCCCAATGGAAAGAGGTCAAGCTCTCTCGTTGAAAAAACTGGATCCATCAACCCAACCACCTCAGGGCGCTTCTTGTCCGTAGAAGGGACCGCCGTGCGCACCACCTCTGCGAATGACGGAGCAGCGCCAGCTTCCAAGCCCCACCTCTTTCCCTTCGTTACAGGAGCAACCCACGGCGACTCCATCCTCCCAGCAACTGAAGCCAACAAATCTTCAAGGAAGACCTTCACCTTACTCAGCTCATCGGCAAAGCGCCTCCACCCAAACCCTTTACGACCCTCAGGGATCACAATACGACTTCTCCGGCCACCCTCGAAGTACACCACTACCTCCAAAAAACGGCCAAATCTATTAGAATCTCTCTGAGTGATGAACTTTTTCGATCCTTCCCTGAAACTCTTCACGAAAGCTTTCAAATCAAGCTCAGCCACCAGATTCTCCACCGCAGCTGCCAACCACCCAACGCCCAGCAAACCCAAACATAGGACATTAGAAATTCCCTTCCTCTTCTCCTCCAGCCGAAGAGCAGAGGCCCCTTCCCCCACCGAAAGCTCAAAACTTTTGGCCTCCACAAAAAAACGTCTCAAAAACGCCATCACCAACCGAAGACCCCCTCAGACTGCACCGCAAAACACAACCCAACACTCCATGGCTGAAAGCGCTGCACCTCGTCGTTTCGAGAGTGAAACCCAACGAGATGCGCCTCCACGTGCCACCGCACGGAGGAGAAACCCGAGTGAGACAACAGAATAGGTCAGGGAACCGAGAGAAAAGGGAGAGCAAGGATGATCGCAGAAAAACTTAGGTGAAAACTAGTGTGACGCGCCTACACGCGCCACCGCCAGTGGAGTGAGAGAGAGGGCGAGAGAGAGCTCCATAAAAATTGCATTTTTAACTTTACTGACATGTTTGTAATTCTAAAAGGATTTCACAGAAAATGGGCCATGCGGCTCCCACCCCCTCAACCCTTCTTTTGCCGGGGGAAAGGACACCCCTTTGATGCCTGTTTTACGTATGTGCTATACAGTGGGAACAACCTGTATTCAACCACTTATAGAACCAAATACTTCTGAAGCAGGATTTGATCCCAATTCTTTGGTACCATGCCAAGAAACTTTGCCAACCAAATCAATTAAAATATTTTGCCCAAGTAGCCTATTGACAAAATTAACATATGCCACAATAATATGTGTAC
>FXXK01000707.1:238947-264287 GCA_900184695.1 Betula pendula
GATAAAATTAACAAAATTGAAGTATGCTGTGTACCAGACAACAACAGAAAGCTTGAAACATGTGAGTGATATATAAGAGCATTTCGACTTACTATGACAACTGCTTCATGGCGCTTATCCCTCTCTTCCTGTTCTTTATCCCTTACTTCCCAGTTTGCTTCTGGTCAAACATCACATTTGTAAGATATGAGATTATGATTATGCAAACTAATCCACATCTCATACAAAAAAAGTAAAGCAACTCATAAAGTAGCTGCAAAATTAATCTAATAGAAAACTATTACAATCTACCGAACAAAAACAGTAATAGAAACTCTTTGACAGGAAAAAAAAAAATCATCATGAAAATGACAGAAATCAAATGCAAGTTACAGGATTCATGAAAATAAAACACAACGATCCCAACTTCAAATTGGAATGACTATCTCCTTGGAATTTATTCTATAAAGCAAATGCAACAATAGAATCTTTTTAAGCTTAATGTCCCAATGCAGATTTCACAGATATGATCATCTCATGGGAGAGCTTTCCTAAAACCAACAATCAGCTAAATCTCAAGCATTCGTAAGATATAACCATGAGAAAATCCCACCAAGAGCTTTCCTAAAACCAACAATCAGCTAAATCTCAAGCATTCTTAAGATATAACCATGAGAAAATCCCACCAACACACAGTACGAAAAAATACAGACCCTATTACACTCATCAATAAGCCAAAGAATACAAATTTGAGCAAGCCTCAAAGACCATTTGCGAACGATCCGGAGCCATATTTGGCAAATATACAACAAAAAATTCCACTAAGAGATAATTCTAGCCAATTGAAAAATCAAATCATTTCCAAAACGAGTGCCCCTTCTATCCGGTCCATCCTTAAAAGGGAGGATTTACAGCATTCAATCAGAGTATGACACCTTAGCAAAAAGCACCAAATACAATAAGATTAAAAACACCATATCAAAACTAAACCAGCCCATTTTAACCCTGGTCAACCACCCCTACACCATTCCACTCTCCAGCCGTACGCCGCCGCCGCCGGAAGTCTGCCGGTGTCAGAACGCCGGAATCTCCGCCGTGGCAGCTGGCCACGCGGCCAGACCAGGCTGCATCTTGAAGAAAGGGGCTGGGATGGGTTTTAAAGAAGGAGAACAAGGGAGGGATGGCCGGCCTGACTTTGCCAGCGGCCAGCGCCGACCAGGCGCATGCCAGCGGCCAGCGGCAACGCGGCCTGGTCTGGCCGCGTGGCCACTGCCATGTGGCTGGTCTGGCGCTGCCATACGCCGGGCAACGCGGCCAGATCATTGCCGCGGGAGGGGATTGGCCGGCCTGCTTTGGCCAGCGGCCACGCGGCCAGACCAGGCCGCATGGCCAGCGGCAAAGCCGCCTGGTCTGGGCGGCATGGCCGCTGGCCTTACGGCCGGGCCAAGCGGCCAGATTTTGGCCGGCATGCTGTGGCCAGCAGCCACGAGGCAGACCTGGCCGCGTGGTCTGGCCGCGTTGTTTGGCTCTGGCGAGCTTCCGTCGCGGCGGCGGCGGCGTAGGCTGGAAGGTGGTGATGGGTTACGTGTGGTTTAGGGGTAAAATGGTTGTTGGTTTTGATATGGTGTTTTAATCTTATTGTATTCAATTTTTTTGCTGAGGTGTCAAAGATTATTGGTTGCTGCAAAACCTTGTTTTCCAGACAAGTCCGGATTGAAGGTTTTCCCTGTCCAAAAACATACAAAGATTTCTTGACTTTCTTCTAATCCAATACCGCACATATTACAGCAAATTTATTACTTTTCCATAAAGTATGGTACAAATCAACAATTTCAACAATATTAAAAAAATAATAATAAAGAAAAAGGAACCTAAATTCAAGAAAATACAAAAATTTCGAACCTAATCATCAATTCAAGAATAATTAATTAAAAAAAAACACTAGATTAGCCCCAAGACAAAGCCTAAATCTCAACTAAGAACAAAACAGAACATTAAACCCTAACCATTTCCACAACCAACAACGCGAAATTGCTATCGAAAACAAAGAAAAGCAAAACCAAGAAGACCAACCAGCAGTGGACGGCGACTCCTGCGGCTTCTGCGGCGCCGGCGGAGGGAGGCGCTTGCGGAAGACGGAGGAGAAGAGACGGTGGGCGCTGGAGGCGATGAGCCGCTGAGCGGGATCGACGACTCGCGAGAGCCAGCCATTGCCGTTGCTGTTGTGGTTGACGATGCTAGGGTTTCTGAGAGCCGTTGGCGGGCGGTCATACGGCGTGGTATTAGCGGCCCGCCGGAACGGCCGCTTCTGGAACTTTCCTCCGGCGCCGAATCCTTCCCCCGATACGGCGTCGTAGGGGTTCCCCTCCCGCGCCGTGTCCATGAGAGAGAGAAGAGAGAGAAAAGCTAGGGTTAGGAATTTAGGGAATAGAGACAGAGAGACAGAAGGAGAGAAAAAGCGAGGCAAGTGCAAATTAGGGTTTTTAGTGTAACAGACACAATAATAAAATAAAAAATTAAAATATTCGTCAATAAGAGAGAGAAATGAGAGCGAACGGTCCAAAAGTTTTTTGGTTTTTTGTGTTTTGGGGAATTATGAGGCAGTGATAAGGTGGCGACAAACAGGAATTAGAGAGAATGACAGGCAAGGGTGGACCTTGGATTCGGCTGTTCAGCGAAATGGATGGTTCCGATTTGTTTTGGGTTTCAAACCTCAAAGTACGTTTTTTTCGTTTTTTTTTTTGTTTCTCTGGGCTGGCCCGCCATAGGGGTGAAAAGGCGGTTGCTGTTAGCGGTTATTGGTTAACCGCAACGCCCGCGCCGCAACCGCCTTAGGCAAGGTTTACTCTAAAACCCATAACCGCACCAAGCACAGCCTAAGGGCGGTAGCGGTTGCGGTTATAACGCGGGTTAGCGGTTATAAAACTTAAACGCCCCGCTATAACGCTTGCTAAAACTTGGGTTTTTTAATTTTGGGCCATTTTTGGGCTCTTGATTTTTTTGGCCCTTTTCTTGTCTTTTTTCAGGGCTAAGTTTGGCTGAAGACATTATAAAACTCACATTTTTTTTTGGCCCTTTTTATGTCTTTTTCAGGGCTGATTTGGGCCTGAAGCATTATAAAAATTCTGTATTTTTTTGGGCCATTTTCTTGCCTTTTCAGGTCTCGATTTGGCTAAGTAAAAACAGAAACCTGAGGCTACAGGCATGTATTAAACGAAAAACACCAACATTTTGAATATAAAGACGGAAAAACCCCAAATCTTATAACGCATTACAGGTAGTAGGATGTAAAAATTACGCATCCGATTACAAAGCGAATATTAAATGTAGGGCAACCCGTCACTGTAGCCGTATTATCACGCATGGCCCCTTGAAGTCACAGCAATTGTAAAGTTGGTTGCACTAAATCACTCATCATAGTGGCGCTTATAGCGCATTTCAATTCCCTTCCTGCTCAGAAATCATAATCAGTCAAAAATTTCAGGGAATTTAAGAAAACAAGAAAAAAACTAACATTCAAAAATGCTCAACAACAATTTTTAAATGGTTGTGTTTACCGTATCAGTGATTGAATTCCAGGTGCTAATACTCGCTGGGATGGTTTCATTTGGTGGATGCTTTTAGGAGAGCCTTGGTATTTATTATTGTATATCTTTTTTATACGAATTTGAGAAAAATCTTCTCACACTTTTGGGGCTGTATCCAAAAAAGCAAAGCTCACACCTAGTTCATGAACTAAATAAATGATTTGAGCTCCGTATGATTTGCAAAATGGGAATAAAAAAATGAATTTTCTCTTCCTCTTATTCCTCCAATTTCTTTGTGACCAAACATAGAGCAAAGAGACAAAATAGAATATTACAAAAAGAAAATCACTATCTTCTTTACACAAGAACAAAGCAAAGCCCCAAAATTGAAGCCCTACAAATAACAGAGATCCAAATCAGAGAAAGAGATTCCAAAGCAAAACAAAGGACAAGAGCAAAAACATGAGTAAGCATAAGCAAAGCAATCTTCACAAAGAAAAATCGTGAATTTCAAAACAAAGTGTAAGGAAAGAACAAAATTTTCCAGAGTAAATGTTACCTTTTCCTGGTAAACAAAGAGACCCAAATGAGAAAATGGACATCTAGACGCTTTTCCCAGCCATTAGGGACCTGAAAGTCGAGGTCCAATTCCTGGGAATCAACAAGCTTAGAGGTAGAAGAGGAGAAGGACCCACCAAGCAGGTCACGAGTAATCAGAGCCATAGATTTCTCAGTGCTTTAGAAAACCAAACACTTAGATCTATAAACACCACCTCACTTAACAAACGAAAATCAACAAACCCAATTCAGATTCGGTTTACAAACCCTAAGTGAAACTTTGAGAGAAGACGACGACGAAGAAAAACTTACCTGAAGGCTGAAAGCGGGGTCTGAGGCTGAGAAGACGACGGCGCAGAGAGAAGACGACGACGGGGCTGGGGCTGATGTGCGGCGCAGCAGAGAGAGTGAGTGAGAGAATGTGAGAAAAGAAGGTGGCGTGAGAGTGAGAGTGAGAGTCTGAAACTTTAGGGCTGAGAAGAGTCATCAAACATTCAAACCCTAACTAAAACGACATCGTTTGGTGTTTTGTATATATATTAATATATAAAATATAATATATATAAAAAAGGCAGTTAGCGGTTAAGGCGGTTAGCGGTTATAACCGCTAACTGCCTATCCCAAAACCGCTAACCGCCCCGCCTAAGGCGGTTAGCGATTTTTTTCCAACCGCCTTGAAGGCGGTTATGCGTTTTTGCGGTTAGCGGTGGCGGGGCAGTTATAACCACCCCGCCTTTTCAGCCCTAGCCGCATGCACTTTTTGTGTGTTTGGGATTATGGGGCAAGCTAGGATGACGGGAAGGTGCAGTTAGAATTTAGGTATTCAACAAAATGGATGGTCTTGATTTTTTTTTTTATTATTTTATTTTATTTTTGGGTTTGAAATAAAGTTGGTAATGATAGATCCTATCAATAATTATTTTAATTATGTTGATTTGGTATTTGATATTTGGTTAAAATTGTGGGTGGAACTTTTGAAGTGACATAATTAATGGGTGTTGGAGCGTGGATGGCCCAAAAAGTGGAATATGCTGACTGTGCATGTTTTTTTTTTTTTTTTTTTTTTTTTGTAAGTAGTGTGCAATTGCGCAAAAACATATATGTATATATATTATTATTAGAAATTATTTTTTTATTGTACAATTCTTTAATTATATTGATAAGGTATTATTATTTTTTTTTTTTGATTTTTTTTTATCAAAGACTGATGCAAGGATAAATTAGCAGTGCTATATCATTATAATAAAACAGGTGAAAAATAAAAAATATGATTTCTTTTATTTTATAATTATCTTATTATGTTGATACGGCACTCTAATTTTATTTTATTTTTATCAAGGGCTGATGCAAAGAAAAATTGGGTGTTATATATCAACATAATAAAATAATTATGGGAATGAAAATGAAATTTAGTATTATTTATATAAAGAGAGAACCCACAAAAGTGACAGGTACACTCACAGTAGGTGAAGGGAAGTGCTGTGCTTACATAAGTCACTCCACTGATGTATCCCACGGTCATATGTTGTAGATAAGATCTAAATTTTAAAGAAAATAAAACGGTTGCCGGTTGGACCATGTAGGCTTTTTTTTTTTTTAGAAAAAAAAAAAAAAAAAAAAAAATCCCTATTGGACTAGATTGCGGGCAGTTACATCAACCATCTTTAAAATTTAAATCATATTAGAATGGTTAATGAATTACATTATGAGTAATGATACAAGTCATCCTTTATGTCTATTTTATATCAACTAAAATTGATATAGCTTTTAAAATCATCATTGAATTTATGATTAATTATTATTGACTTTTGATCTAATAGTGATTTTAAAAGTCATGTCACTTTTAGTCACTTTTAGTTGATACAAAGTAGATATGGAGGGAGACTTCACCTGGAAGGAGATTCCCAAGAGATAGTCCAAGCTATGTTACAGAAGGAGCCTTGTTGGACCCGTTACGATTACCTGATCGAGGAGTCCCGCAGTAGGCTTCATGGCTTACAGGAATGGTCCATCTCTCATACTCGCAGAGAAGCAAATGAAGTTGCTCATATGTTGGCTAAAGCGGCAATTACGTATTCTTTGGATTGTGTATAGCGGGGTTCTTATCCCGCTTTTATTCATAGCACTGTATTTGCTGAGCAAGGTTATATTTTTTTATCTATCCTAATAAAATCCCATTTCAAAAAAAAAAAGTAGATATAGAAGGTGACTTGTATCATTACTCATATATATATATATATATATATATGCCATTATCTACAAATCTAACCTAAAATTACACCTATGCCCAGGTCAATTCCGATTACCTTCTCCACCTTTAAGAATCTATTCTAAAGTTGTGTTTGGATTGTTGTCAAAATTAAATTTGTATGATACTGTTAGTTTGTATCTTATCTTACTCATCTATATTTATAAATTATGAGTAATGCTAAATGTTAATTTTATGTCTTTCAAAATTGATATAGCTTTTAAAATTATTAAAATCACAATTAAATTTGTAATATATCATTATAAGATTTTGATTCAATTATAATTTTAAAAGCTATATTATTTTTAGAATGATATAAAAAATAACATTTAGCATGAAGTTTAAATTTTTGGATTTTCTGTACATTAGTACAAGATAAATATCATGTGATTAGACGTGCAAAAATAATTTCCTTCTAGTTAAAAAAAGATGAATGCTTCTACATCTACTCCCGGTCCTTTTAGGGTTCCTTCCTGCATCATTTTTTATTTAAAAAATAAAAGGCTGGCCCACTTCTGATTGCTGGAGAAAAGCTAGTGATTTTTTAAATCAATAATATAATGCAAGAAGGACCCTTGAAAGGACCAAGAGTAAATATAGGAGCATTCATCTTAAAAAAAACACACACGAAGAATGAGAGCATAAATAGGCCATTATTGCCAAATACTAGACCGAAGATGAAAGAAGAAGGGAAATGATCAAAGATTTTAGGGAAAATTTAAATTTAGTCTTTAAGTTTTCTTGTGATTTCAATTTAATTTTTAAGTTTTCAATTTACAAATTAGGTCCTTAAATTTTTCTTTGGTTTCAAATAGGTACCTTTGCCAACCCACCTTCCAATTAATTAACAAGATAAATGTTACATGCACTCCTAAGTTCACACTCTAAATGTTCACTTCCTCACGTGACAGTGAAAATTACTATTAAATTGAAAATTCAATGGTTATTCATTTAAATTCAATGGTAATTGTTATTACCATGTCAAGAAGTACATGTAACATTTCTCAATTAACAATATATCATGTTAAACTAATTAATAATGTCACATGACTCTCGTTTGACATATCATTTGCCAAATGTACGTGTCAAGTGGCACAATTACTTTAAATTATAACTAAATAAAGAAATTATTTTCAACTTTTTTTTTATTTATGGTATATTTGCAATTTAGAGTAATTGTGCTACGTGGCACGTGTAGTTAGCACATGATATGTCAACGAAATTTACGTGACATTAATTGATTAATCTGACGTAACATACCGTATATTAAATAGTCAATAGATTGACAAAAAAACCTATTTGAAATCAAATAAAAACCTAAGAACCTAATTGTTAAAATTGAAAACCTGGATATTTAATTAACATGAAAAACCTAATGGCTACATTTGATTTATTCCAAGATTATATGCAATAAGGGTGTAAAACTATTGGTGATATGGAATTTCTTTAAAACATTTCAGTTTAATCAACTTATAATATGAGATTTAACGTCCCTTTTTAAAAGTTATGATGGTGGATATTTAGTAATTTCCCAAAAGACATAATAAAAGGAAGTACACCAGAAAGGAGAGGGGCCTGTCTGCTTGAAGTAGGAAAATCATGATAGGAAGAGCGGACCAAAAGTTAAAAAACATATTATTGACCTAATTAAATTGACAAATTAGATTTTAAACCCAAATCTGAAAGGGTTTTTGGATTTATAGGAGTGCCTAATTCTTTTTTATTCTTCTTAGAAATACACTAATCTAAATATATGTATTTGATGATTAAAGTATACATTTTTATAAATAATTTTAATTTTAAATTTAATTATGTGAGATCATGTTTAGATCTGTGATTTGGAATGCATTTTAAACATAGATAATGAAAAACCATTTGAGTTTAGGGTAGAGAGCATCAAACCTAAACTTCTTGGTTTCCCTTTCCCCTTTCCCTTATTTGAATAAAAAAAATTAAAAAATAAAAAATAAAAAACCTAAATTTCTTGGTTTTGTTCATTAGCCCCTGTTTTTCTCACACTCGGGGTGTTTTTTTTTCACTAAACTCATTATTTTGATAAGGGGCCTGTTGCTCTCATACTATTAGTGGTCATTCATATTTCAGGCTCGCAGGGTGTACATATATAGTCTTCAAATTCAGCCTCACAAGCCACTTGCTTTCCAATACGTTGAGGATTCAAAACTCCTTCCTAGGTGAGGTGGCAATTCATATTCGCATATTGCATTTGGGTCGTATTGAAACATAAGTATAATATTATATATGTCAACTATAACTTAACCGATTTAATTAAATAGGTCAGACCCATCAACTCTAACTCATTAATTTATTGGTTGGTAAGTCGTATAAAAAATTACCAGCCCTAAATGACGCACTTAGGTTCGAGTTGTATCAAAACATAGATATAAGACTATATACGTTAACCATAACATAACCCATTTAATTAAACGGGCTAAACCTAACAACCATAACTCACTAATTTTGTGTTAAGTTCGTGTCGAGTTCATGGGTCATATCAAAAATTGTCAGCCCTACTTCCTAGCACCAAATTTTCAATAAAATGAGATTTTGGTTGTAATAACCACAATGAGAGTATTTAAAACTCCTTATGATTAGTAATGACATAGCTTGTGGTGGTGCAAAATTAGCTCAAGAACTGGTTAACATCCTCTACCAATTGTAAGAAACTCAAACAAGAAAAGATGATAAAAATCAAGAATTAGCAAAGTAAAATGGTATCTCTTCCCCTCTCCCACCCAAACCCTCAAAAGAACAGTTTGAAGTATGAGGTAAAAAATTCAAAACCCACTGGGTGCATGTATAGCTTACAAACTAAAAACAGAAACAAATTGTTATACTTCCAAGAATATCCAAATGTTTTTGGCATAGATCTGATTTTGAACATCATAGAAAAGAAACAACAACAAAAAAAATCCAGAGGACCATACAAGTGTTTTATCTGTTCTTTTCCTCCACATAGAATGCAACACAATTAAAAGGCTGCTTATAGTTGCAAAACTCATAGCACATGAAATTCTGAATAAATTCAAAAAATTAACTCTAAAAAGGCCTGGCTGCTTCTTAGATGAGCACCTGTGTGCCTACTATACATTTTTTGATCCCACAAAAGGTTTTAAGAAAGAAGAAAGAATCAAGAATCTCACCGCTGTCTATGTGACTATAGTCTTAGGGCTTCTCTAAGACTGATGCTAAAACTATTGTCTAGGCCCTTCTTACCGGCAACAGGAGCATTTCCTTTTTGCATCATGGCCACAAACTCATTGTAATCAATGCGTCCATCCTGCAAAATCGTTTGAAACAAACAATCATTAGGCTATTATACATAAAATGCATAAGGAAGTTACAGAACAGAGGATTCTTTCTCCTTGGCAAGGCTTGATGTTAGAAGTCTAAGACAGACCATGAAATCAAAGAAGCTCTCATTGGCAAGTGCGAGAGCATTCTCCCGTGACTGAGCTACATACTACACCCTCATCCCACCTCAACCAGTGTAAAATTTGTGAAACTTTATTATTTTTTAGTTTTTAGTTTTTAGTTTTTAGAGAGGTCAACAATAAGATCCATAATTCAACCTCACCCACCAATCCAAATACCCAATCACCATGGTAGGATGGCCTTAACTTTTAAAACTGGGATCAATTTTCATCAGAAAAACCATAAGTCAAATCCAACTTAAATAATTCTCGAGTTCTCTTGAGTAGACGCAGAGCTTAACCTAGTACCCAAATCAGGTCATAAATGAGTTACCAAGGTCTCAAGAGTTTAAAATGGAGAAGAAAGTTGGGTTCTGGAGGAAGCCTTTTTCTGAGTCAAATTGTTGTTAAGCTAAGCAAACTAGGCCACGCTTCATTTATTCAAAGTCCATAAATAGTTGTCTACATATATTTGATCTGAACTACATACTCAGAAAAAGCACGAGAGATTTGTCTTTCAATCCTTCCTGTAGTATAAATGTGGAAGTATGATAAAAGAAAATACTCACGTTGTCCTGATCAATTTCTTGGATCATATCTTCCAGGCGAACATCTTCTATGCCAAACTCCTCACAAGCTTTCTGAAGCTCATCAGGAGTAATATAACCACTTCCATCCTTATCAAAGTAGGAAAAAGCTGCAAATAGATGATCTTCTTTCTCAATTTTGTTCAGATGCAATGTTGCAGCAACGAACTCACCATAATCAATGGTTCCACTGTTATCTATGTCTGCCTGCAATTCAATAATGTAAGCGGATTAAAAACATAATGCATCATTATTTCATAGTCTTATTGCAGCAAACCGGATTCCCAGAAACATTATAACTTGTTTTCATATTTTTGTCAACAGCTCAATGGTGCAATGATACTAGGTAGGTTTCTCAAGTGAGCTCTCTCAGAAAGCAGTTAAAGCCATTTCATGTTTTATAAGGATAGGGTATAGTGTATTAATGTTCCCATACACCTCAAAATAATAGAAAGAAAAAGAAAAGTTATAGCCCTCAAAGTAATAATCCTCATCCCAATCATCCAAATTCACTCTAATACTTACTGCTTGCATCAGATCATAAATTTCAGACTCCTTAAGATTAGCTCCTACTCTTTGCAAACCAGCCTTAAGTTCTTCAAAACTTATTTGACCACTACCGTCTGTATCTATCATCTTGAACATTTCTTTTAGGCCAGCTATCTCTTCTTCAGATAAGCTCTCTGCAATGACCTGCAAAGAACATAGAGGTTGAGAAAAAGATGAGTCATTCAATCTAACAGAAAATCCAAACAATTTTTTAAGTCTGAACTATGCACTAAATTTGTATCTGAATACATAATTTTATATAGCAACTCTTAACAATAGAGATTTTCAGTGATCCTATATTCAATAGCATTCAGCTTTCACACATATGCTTACTCTAAGAGCCATTTTCTTGAGCTTGTTCATAGCAGAAAATTGCTTCAAGCGGCTTAAAACTGCAGAATCAAGAGGCTTATCAGGAGCAACTCCATCAACTTGAACCCAGGGATGACCTGATAGGAAATTAAACTATAGATTAGCTATGAAAAGAAAACCCCTGCCTGAAACCTTGCATAAATACAATAGGATTTACGTATACATTCATAGTAACAATGATTCAAGACAAACAGAAAAAGCCGATGAACTGGTCATTCTAAATATTTTTAAAATTTCAAAAGGGCCAAATAAAAGAATTAGGACAAGATCCTTTGTATCCAATTGCATATGAAATTACTATTGATGCTGTGAATAATGGCAAACCTGGGATCAAGGACTTCAGACCTTTTCAAGGTTTCAGCAATTTAATGATCCAAAACGGAGGTTACAAGACTATAAAAATACATTAGTAGTGGTTCTCCATCAAAACGAATGTCAAATATTCCCCTCTTCGTCATTCTTTCATTCAGAATGCAGAAACTAACATTAATATGAAATTGAAGAACTCTCATTTTCCTTCAATGTAATGTTGGTATACATTCATCAGGGCTCACAAGCAAAAACCTTAAAAGAAACCATTATAGAATAATAATTGAGCCATTTGAACTGCATTTGTCATTGTTCTAGTTCAATACTTCCATAGCTAAAGTTCAGCGTATCATTGACAGTCCAAGAAAAGGGGTAGATTTCAAGGTTACGTTTGGTGCAAAAAGGAACAAAATTGTGACCCTCAAAGCTCCAAAATGAAACTGTTCACGGTGAATTCAGAGACTCCATGGTACATATGTATTCCATTGGAAATAGGTTCTACTCAACCCAATTCCCTAGCCATGAACCAAATAATTCCCACATGTCTGAATTAATTGATCAAAAAACAAAACATCAAAGGAGGACTCACACAAAACTTCATATGCTGTTAGCCGCTTTCGAGGATCTCGAATAAGCATTCTCCTCACTAAATCTTTTGCACTTTCAGAGATACTAGGCCATGGTTCAGATGAGAAGTCAAGATCACCATTCAGGACCTGTTCGAAAATCCCTTGCTCGGTTTCTACATAATAACAAGGATGGAAAAGAAAGTGGGAAAAATGGAAAATATTTAGATATACACAAATGCTATAGAGTAAAATATCAAGAACTAGAAGATTCTCAACTTCTTACCTGCCCAAAATGGAGGCACTCCACTTAATAGAATGTAAAGAATCACTCCAGCACTCCAAACATCTGCTTCTGGACCATAATTCTTTCGCAGAACTTCTGGTGCAACATAATATGGGCTGCCAACCACATCTCTAAATTTTTGTCCTGGAAGGGAAAAGAACCATTGATTTCTTATTAAAAATTAGAAAATCAAATCCATTGCTTCTAGTTCTATGAAGTCATGAAGAAGCAAAGTAAAGAGCGGTGGAACCATGGAGCCAATCAGCAGCTACAAACTCTACCACAAATTAAACAACAATTTACCAACAAAAAAGAAGAAGTTGAAAACATGCTTATATCTCAAGTAAAGCGTATCATTACATCACAATATTTTTAAATTTTAACAAACTTGGAACTTTGAAGATAATAGCTGACAAATTCATAACATTCTTGCAAATCACAGAAATGAGAATGGAAGGTAAAAATGACCTTTGGCATTCCAAAGATCAAGAATCTAACAAAATATAGGAGTTCACTATTATGCTGAGAGCCTGCTATCAGTAGCTGGCTTTTCTAGGCTGACAAGTGGTGTGATAGTTCAATGGACCAGGAACAGGATTCTTGAACTGGCAACCTCAAATTGGCATAAGCCTTTCCCTTTGTGATATGCCTTGGTGCCACCATTGCTACTTATGTTGAATATACATATATAACATTTCTGAAATCCTAAATAAAGAAAAGTTCAATAACTTATAAAGGCATTTTCATCATGTTTTTTTTATTTTTTATTTTTATTTTTATTTTATTTTTTTTATCTAGGAGCAAATAATCATAATCAGTGCTTTCTGTGACCATAAATTCCATAATCATAAGTTTATATTCCACTGATTTAAGAGGTATAATGTAAATCTGATTGCACCTAAAGTTTCAACTGTGACTAAGTCCTCAGCGAAAATTCAAACCAAATCCATACATTGCATAAAAAAGATCAAGTATCCAATTGAAAGAATCTGGGAAGATCGGTGAGTACACAAACTGATGATTTAAAATGATTTACAGAGATCCAATGAGCAATCACTCTATTTAGGAGATAAGAATTTCTAGCAGAGTGTTTTATAATTTACACAGAAAGCAGGTAGTATAGCATGTTACTTATCCCGTCATCAACTTGTGAAATCTTACCCAACTATCAATTTTAGAAAGATATCAGAATAGCAATTCAAATCATTTCCAAAAGTACAACAACCATCTTAATATACCTGGTTTGAAGAATATCGATAACCCAAAGTCGATAGTTGTGAGAAGTGCATCCTCCTGATTATTGACAAAAAGAAAATTCTCAGGTTTAAGGTCTCGATGCATCACTCCCAACGAATGACAAGCTTCTACAACTCCAACTATAGTCCTCGTAAGCTCAGCCGCCTTTCTTTCTGTATAATGTCCACGCTTAATAATCCTATCAAAAAGCTCACCACCTGCACATAGCTCCATCACAACATGAACCGCCACCACATCTTCATAAGCCCCTTTAATAGATATAACATTTGGATGCCCCTTCAAATGGTGCATTATCTGAATTTCCCTTCTCACATCCTCAACATCCTCATCTGTTAACAGCTTCCTCTTTGCAATACATTTGCACGCATACTCTTTCCCTGTCGCCTTCTCCACACATAGGAATGTTGTCCCGAATTGCCCTTGTCCTAGTTTCTTCCCCAAACTGAAGAAATCCTTAAGATTACCGGTTTTCGTTTTTAACACCTCGGCACGAAGCCCTGCACTAGCCACCCTCTTCATATAAGGGCTCTTCTTGGCTTTTTTGGGTTGCTCCGGTTCCGGTTTAGTTTCCGGTTGCGCCATTTTCACTTGTTCCGGCGGTTTATTTTGGACCGGCAAAGGCGATTCAGGTTCACTGACCGTTTCTCCATTAGTATGAGGAGAAACTGAGTCATCAGGCGCCCGTGAACGCCACATTGCGGCAGAAAACGTTTGGAAGAAACCATTCTTAGAAATGCTTGGTCCAACACAAGTATTCCCCATTTAGTCCTACACTGATTTCTTTCTACACTTGCTCTACTTTCAACACCAAGCTCTAATCCTACTGAATGTGTTGACACAAAGCATAGTAGATCTGATCTTCCCGAGCTGAGTGATATATTTAAGTCAAACCAACCTATTACATACTCCAAATTTGGCAGATAAGAAAATCAAATCTTGAACTATGGCATGCAATATGGACAATGAATCGGTACCAAAAGAGACAAAATCAACAAATAAAAAGCAGTTCTCACCAAATTAGGAGAATCCTTTCTGTCTCTAACAGTTGCTGATTTCCATCAATTCAGAGATGATAATAATTGCACACCATGGTCAAGAACTGAGATCAGTCTGACAAAATACAAACAAATAAAGAAGTTGAAACCTTTCTCGATCAAAAATGAAATCTAGTAATAGCCCATCAACAAAGAACAAAAGACCCTTTAACTATTGGATCTCAGAACCAGTAAACAAATACACAAACCAAGAAAAAGTCCACACAAACTCAGAGCTCATCAAAATTGAACAGTTCCAACAAAAATCAGAGCTACCCAAGTGAGAAAAACCCAAGAAAAAGATAAACAAAGAAAAGGGTTTGTGTCAAAGGAAGTTCCGGAATGGACCTCATGCTTACCAGGTCTCCCAAATGAATATTGTAGAAGAAAAAGAAATGGCGGCTTTTTTCGTGGGTGTCTCTGTGTTCAAGTCTTGGGGCTTCGTTTCCACTACGTTTTGTAGAGGAAGTATTATATTCAATCGGGTGTGGAAGTAAACGCGTTTGGTAAGACATTATTCCCATTCCCCGGGCTTTTCGGTTGATTGTATTAAGGGGCGGGGAGTGGGGGTTTGGGTCCAAGGACGGTTTAACTGCTATATATATTCACATAGAAATCATCATCATCTTTGTGCTTTTCTTTGTTTCTTCTTACGAGTTTTTAATTCCTAGATTTTTTTTTTTTTAATATTTTTATAATTAAATTACTCTTTCTCGAGATTTCATATTTCAAGAATGTCGATGACGTTGGAGTGGTATAACGAAAATGATTTTTTTTTTGGTGATAAATGATATTTTACTTTGTTATTGGGTTAATATTTTTTGATAAATTTGAGATTTGTTTATAACTTATACGGCATACGGTTTGATATATCGGTCTGTAAATTCAATATATCGCCTGATATATTTCAGTTTTTATTACATTTTTGTAAGAGTTATGCAACGTGTCATTCTTAATCTATTGTTGGTTTTTTTTTTTTTCTTTTTCTTAACAATAGATTAATGTAAGAGTGGATTAATAATATCACTTCAGCATAGGGAGATAATGATATAATAGTAGTATGGTAAATAACATTACTCTTTTTGTAATATTATTATATTTTAGTGATATTTTATTGACAAATATAATGTATTACTCGATAAATTATTATATATAATTATGCAGTTCATTGTACAGTCAAACTTTGACGCAAGCACTGCAAGGAGAAGTCTCCAATGTGGCAAGCACCTACTAGGGTAAGGTCTTGACTAGGTGCATTCATTGATAGAGTACGACTAGGGCTGTCAAAACGGACGGGTCGGGTTCGGGTCAACCCGCTTGACCCGTTAAGGGTAAACCCGGACACGACCCGTTTAATAAACGGGTCATCCGAAACACGACCCGTTTAATGAGCGGGTCACCCGACACAACCCGGCAACACGTTTAATTGCTGGGTCGTGCCTTCTGGGTCGGGTTTACTGGACCCGACCAACCCAAATGAAGAAAAAAAAATAAAAAAATCAGCCAAACTTTCTGAATCCTGATAATCTAATCAGTTCTCGGCGTATCCAGTAGGTTCACGCTCTTCTCGCAGAGCGTGACGACGTCGTCGCGAGCCATGACGCAGCCTAGGGTTTCGGTGATGGAGAATAGGAGATTGTCGCTCTGCGAGCCGAAACAGGCCTCGATCTCCTTGCTCGAATCGGCGATGAGCCTTCCGAGGCGGTGGGAGGGGAGGGCGGCGAGGATGGAGACGGCAGCGGCGGTGACGTCAGGGTCCGGGAAGTCGAGATCGTTACGAACGCCGATGCAGACTGTGTCCCAGAGATCGGCAGTGAGGCGCGTGGAGCGGATGAGGTCGAAGGCGAGCTTCTTGGACACGGCGGAGGCCGGAGCTGCCACGATTTCCTCCACGGCGGATTTGGCCAGCACCGAGATGTCTCGCTTTGCGGCGGGACGGCTGGGAAAGCGCTTGGAGGAGAGCGCCAGTCTGGCGGAGCGCATCGTTCGAACGGAGGTCGGCTTGGATCTGGGCGAAGAGAATGTCCATCTTCAAGTCCCAGCTCCAGATCCAAATATCTCTCCTGTTTTTGCTTTTGTGTTTGGTTTTGTTTAGGGGTTGTGATTGGAAATGGAAATGTTGTACTTATTACATGTTATTAGGAATTGAGGATTTTATTTTCGTTTCAATTATTTGATTTTCAGAGGGAAATGGAGAAAAATGGAGTGTGAACTGTGAAGTTGGGAGTTGGGGAGAATCGGAGAGAGGAAAGACTTTGGATAAGGACTTACTGCGTTTCAGTGTTTCACCTCCTTTTTTTTTTTTTTTTTTTTTTGGTTAACGGGTTACCGAGTATCGGCGGGTTGACCCGTCTGACCCGGTAATTTACCGGTCATAAACGGGTCAACCCGTTAAGCTAAACCCAAACCCGAAAAATTGTGTCGTGTTCGTGTCGAGTTCGCGGGTTCGTGTCAAAAATTGCCACCCCTAAGTACGACCTTGGCCAGATGTGGCATCGAATTCGTGTCCTTTATGTGAGGTACATTTTTTTACCAAGTGTCGCATCCATGACTTTTTGGAACTTTTTATAATCAATTATAAAGCACAGTCTTACATACATAAAATAATATAATATATATATATATATATATATATAAAAGACTTAATACATATGAATACCTCCATAATATCTACCTACTTTACGTAAAATATTTATTTTTTCAATATAAGACTAGGTGTCATAATCTCTCACTTAATCAAGTGTACCGGAAAATATATAGATAAAAGGAAAGAGAAATGATAGGTTTACAAATTTTTTACAAAAAAACCTCTTACAAACTAATGTGGTACAATATGATTGGATTTATCAAAATTTGAATTCATCTTATTTTCAATCATGTTGCGCCACGTCAGTTTGTAAAAATTTTGTTGAGTGTAGCATTCCTCAAAAAGGAAAGTAATGAAAAGAGTACGAAAATAAGCAAGAAAAATGGAAAGGAACAAGCCACTTTTTCTCAGTAACGCTTTTCCTATTCAATAAAACAAAAAAAAAAAACCCACTTCAGCAAAGGTAAAAGAACAACCAAAACAGTAAAAAGAAGGGGGTGATTTTAGGATCCACACAATTTTGATCAAATGTTTTTTCACTTCCTTCAAGGGTGAGAAGGTTATGAGAAGATTATCGAACCACCCCATAAGCATGTTTTGGGGGCTGGTCACCCTCTCAAAGTGAGGGGGTTTGCTAAAACATTTTTTAGATGTTCTTTTAGGATTTTTTTTTAAATTTTTTTAATCAAATTGGTGCCCACCTTTCATTAAGAGGTGGGTCTCAATTTGATTAAAAAAATCAAAAAAAAATCATAGAAGGACATATAGAAAGTGCACAAGCATTTATCTAAAGTGATAAATTAGTCACACCTCTCCTAGAAGCATATTTTAGGTGTGGTCTGACGAAAGGGTGGCTGACAGATTAAGGTGGTCCCACTACCCATTTAGCCTTAGACCATTTAGTTTTTTTTTTTTTTTTTTTCATGGAAATTATGCAGCTCATCTCAAACCATTCATTATGCAATTCTCAGAAATTGTAAAGAATCTCAAGTATTTTTCTTAGGTTACGTTTAATACGCGGAATGACTATTTTATTAAAAAAAAATATAAATGAAATAATCATTCTACAAACTAAACATACCCTTAATGATCTTATAATAAGCCACTTTGTTAAGTATAATAGATGAAAGCCTATTCACTAACTAGAACAGGATCTTCTACATTTCATTTGAAATGAATATAAGCTATTTTATTATTAAAATTTTATTTTGTTGTATCTAGTACTGTACATGATGTCACGTAATAAATATGTTGTCACATCCTTTAAAATTTTTAAATCATGTAACAACATGTACACTGTTACATGTAATAAAATAAATTTTTGACTATGAAAGGCTCATATCCATTGCACTTGAAATAAAAAGGATCCTTGTCCACAAGAATTTTACTCATCATGTACAAGAGATGCCAAATCATAATTCAATGGGTTAAACTCATAATTTAATAGGTTATCCTTTTGTGCCCCCAAAAAAAAAGGATAATGCTATAAATTACACCTTTATTTCACAACAATCATACCCTAATAACATGGCAGTGCCAATCAACTGTTATATTTTTTATTTCAAACAATGACTAATCCAAAGATTGATTGACACTTCCATATGAGCAAAGTGGAATAATGATGATATAAAAATGTAGTTTTTAGCCTTAGAGCATCTCCAACAATAGTTGTTAAAATAGCTAGTGAAAAAGTGTAACTCTCTATTTTAGCTATTATTTTTTTTTATACACATTCCAACAGATTCTATATTCTAATCTCTACTTATTTTTAAATATTATTTCTCATTTTTTTTAATTATATTTTATTTCTTATATTTTCATTGGAAGAGAGAGTGATGGTGAGAGAGGGAGAGTGGGACGGTGAGAAACAATTTTTTATTTGAACATTGTACTATAATTAATAACAAGAAGTTGTTATTCATTGTAACACCATGTGTATTTTAGCTCACCTCTAGCTAATTTGCTCGAGGTGAAAAATGGATAATAATAACTAAATTTAGCTAATTACATTAACATTTTATTTATCCTATTGGAGATGCTCATGTTATCGTTTTGTGAAAAAAAAAAAATTATAACGCGTTGCTTCGCTAAATGCCATAAACTCATGATGCAAATGATTTGATAGGCCAAATTGATCAACAAATCACGGATGCTGAATTTGCTGGTAGAAAACAAAGTAAAAGGTGTGTTGGACAATGAGATTAATTGTCACTAAATAGTTATATCTCTTGAACAAAAAGGTTAAATCCAAGCATCAAACTCATCTAAAAAAAAAAAAAGATTTATTAATATTAGTTGGACATGAGATTGTGACTAAATAATTGGATAGTTAGATGTAAGAAACTTATATTGGACATAGAATAATGCTTTAGCATCTATTCCGTGTTTTTCTCAAGGTCTTTCTGGTACATATGGACTAACTTTTTTATTTTTTAAATAAAAATTATGACTCACTTGCTTTTCTCAAAATATGAAAAAGCTAAGAGTAATAATACAAGTCACCCCACATGTCTACTTTGTATCAATTAAAATTGATGTGGCTTTTAAATAATAATTTTAAAGTTATATCACTTTTAATTGACATAAGATAGACATAGAGGGTGACATATATATTTACTGTATGAGTTATATTATAAGAGATTAATTATTCTTTCATTCCTTAAACTTGCCATGCATCTTAATGAAGATCTATATTGAATAATTTTACCAAATGAAAATCGATTTCTTGTTTTCTTTTCTTTTTTTTTTTTATTACGAAAAGATAGTTTGTTAATGATTAAAAAAAAAATGGATTACATAAATTGCACATCACCACTCAAGAGCATTCTCATTCCAAAGAAAAGCTATTATATACATACACTTAAAACACAGGAAAAAGCCAACATAAATTTCGATATTAGAAAGGGCAACAAGATTAAATTTCAATTTTTTATCTCCCATTAAGGATTTTATTTGTCATATATTCTGTGCTTGTGTAACCGAACATGTGATGGATAGTGAAAGAAGATCCTTCTTCGTTTGATTTTCTATTTTGAAAATAGGAAATTGATAAAGAAGAAATATACGTAAGTTCACTTTGAGAGCCATTATTAAGACGGGCATCTTCGGCAGGCGTGGCTATTTTAGCACTTAAGAGCATTTTCAGCAGATGCTCTAAAAGGCCAATATATAATAAGTATATTTAGTTAGTATCCACCTTTTTTAGTCTCCAACATATGCTTTAAAATAAAAACTTTGTTACAGTAAACATCTACAAATAAAGTGTTAGTATAGCACATTGACGCAATTTTTTATTCTTTTCTTTCTCCTTTTCCTCCCCCTCTTTTTTCTCTCCCTCTTTCTCTCTCCCTCTTTTCAATGAAAATAATATTAAAAACTAATATTTAAATAAAGTAGATAGTTGAATAAATAATCTGTTAAAGTATATATTAAAAGACTAGTAGCTAAAATAGAAAAATGTGTATTTTGAGATGCTAAAATAGCCGCTATTGTTGAAGATGCTCTAAAACATACATTTTCTATTTTCGCTACTATCTTTGCAATACAAACTCTAACAAATTATTTATCTCACTTTCTACTTCTTTAAATATTATTTTGCAATGTTTTTTTTTTAATTGTTGAGGAAAAGAGAATGGAGAGAGAAAACAATAAAAATTTAAAAGTAAATCATTGCCTTCAATATTATATTCACTCCATGTGCTACAGTTCATTGTAGCAAATATTTTACTTTGAAGCATTTGCTAGATACTTAATAGGGCTTATATTAGTTAATATGAGCTCTTTAAAGCATCCGTCAAAAATGCTTTAAGAGAGAGAAACAAATCCAAAGAGATTCTCCTAGCTATTCTTCATTCCAAGTTATCATAGAAGATAATTTAGTTATTTTTACTCCAAAGAGTCATAACCTAATAAGTCCTAAACTAGTGAAAGTTAAGCATATCGATGATCCTTCATGCTGATCTTGATCAACCCACACCCACACTCGAAGAAGAGCCGGTTCCTTGTTCAAGAGGGAAAAAATTGTCTAAAAAATGAAATGACAATTTTACTGATCTTAAAATAAGGAACCTGCTCTTTTTCATTTCATTTGAAATGGAGAAGATTTTTTGTTCCCCCACGCTCACACCGGCACATAACATATCAATTAGATAAGAGTAATACTATATATACAACTCTTTTACAATTCTTTTTTATTTTTTAATATGTGTCGGCATGTTTAACATCGTTACACACTACAATCACATATTGACATGTGTCAAAAGTTGTCAAAGAGTTCTATAAGAGTCTTATATTTAGCATTTTTTATTAGGTAAACACGAAGATAAAAGTAATTCTAGACCTATAACTCTTTTATAACTTATTGACACGTGTCAGCATCTAATTTTCAGTACCCATTACTTTCATTGCATTATTTTTACCAACACTTTTCGGGGGTGGTGCTAAAAAAAATTAATAAATTAAAGGAAATAAATAAAATAAATTTAATCCTTAAGTTTTCATGCGATTTCAATTTAGTCTTTGCTTTTTAGCAAAAAACAAAAAAAAAGTTTAACGAATAACTCCAAAACACAAAATAATTTTAAACACTTAAAATTACTTTACTGTTATACCTAGATTAGTTAAACTCTTTGTCCATCAAATAAAACAAGTCCTTTGGTCATCCAATAAATAAGGTCCTTAATTTGTTGATGTTGTTTAATTTGAAACTTGTACCTTTTTTTTTTTTAATTATTATTATTATTATATTATTATTTTAAATAAAATAAGTGTGGGAAGGGTTGAAATAAAAGGGTTTCGAATGGAAATACTGTGAGTCATATGTTTGAGAAGGCCCAGAGCATGATTTTTGTTTGCGAGGCGTAAATGGTGGAGGAGAGGCGGTGCCGTGCTAGTCCCGCGGCCAAACAGCGTCAATTCACACATATCTGTTGAAGAGGGCCACAAAATTTGAGAATGTTTTTGTTCATTTGAATTTGGGTGATAAGATATTTTCAGCCTAAAATATTTTGTGTTCTAATTGAATGTGACAAGCTGCTATTGGAGATACAAAGTACGTGGATACAAGCTAACCTAATCAACCTAAATCAACCGTGTTTGGGTTTAAGATTGTGCTAATTAAGAAATCTAGACAACGAACTGTGTCAGCATTTTGCCGGACGATGCCGGCTTTGATGGGATTTGGGTGTGAAAAAGTTGACTTTTCTATGCGAAATTTCATGTTTAATTTTTGTCGTCATCGCAGGCTTGTCGTGTACGCATGTTGGCTTGTGTGCACGCGGCAAAAAAGCTTGAATAGGTAAAAATAAACAATCCAACCTCAGATAATAACAAATTATTAAATAACTAATAATAAGCATTTTTACAAAAAAAATTATTATTTTTTCGGTTGAAAATGAAAATTACCTCGTACACGTGATGGTCAGTGATAGGATGGGCCCATTGCGACACCCTAGTGCTTTTAAAAAACAAAAAAAACAAAACAAATGAAGCGGTTCACACTACACAGGCAGGCAGGGTCTAGGAGCCACGAATTGTTTCGTATAATTGATATTCAATACTATAGTACTATATAAATATGAGAAAGGAACTTTTTTCAAACTCATTATCTTCTTCCGTTAACTTTGTAAATTTATGAATTAGATTAATGATTTATATGGTGGTTTCTTTTTACTAACTCTTATAAATTTATCATTAAATTTGTGAGTTTTATAAATACAATAATAAATTTGCAAGAATTAAACAAATGAAAGAACGAAGATTAAATGGTCAGACATGTTTCTTTATACTAATATATATATGATATATTGACTCCTTTTTTTTTACTTCAAATTAATAATCATATTCATCTTATGTTCTTAATCCACTCTGATTCACCTTCTCAGTATGGAGGTTACCGTACCCTAGAAAAATTAAAAGATATGGTGATAATGATTTGAAAGTATCCTTTAGTTTTGTTTTGAAGAATTTATTTTATAAAAAGTATGGAAAAACTTCAGATAATTAGCGTTTGAAATAACTTATAATGTTTAAAAAACCTCATTTAAGTACTGAACTTCTATTTATTCACTTATCCCAATCCTGTTAGGATTTTCGTTAAAGCTGAATGAAGGAGTGTCAAAAAAATTTCAAATATTTCTTATTTAAAAAAAAAAATTTGAACAAAATATAAGGATTTAAGCGTTGGGGCAGGATTAACGAAAATTTACAAATATTCACGTTTGAATCATGAAATTTTTTTTTTTATAAAAAAAAAAACATGATATTTTAAAATTTTGACAAATTTATGGGAATGGACAACAGGGGCGGCTCAACCCTAGGCGGATTAGGCGGCCGCCTAAGCCCCCAAATTTATTATAAGCCCCAATTAAAAAATATTTTCCAAAAAAATAAAAAATTAAGCCCAATTATAGTAGATATTTTCTAATTAAGCCCTCTAAAATTAAATAAATATTAATAAAATTTATTCCATAACAAAATTTAAGGCCATAATATAGTAAATATTCTCTAAAAGTAGGCCGACCCCAATGAAAGTAGAAAATATTAATGAGATTTATTCCATTAAAAAAATTTAAAGCCTAATTATATTCAATATTCTCAAAGAATACAGTCCCTCAATAATAAATATTAATGATAATTGATGGTTTAGAAATTTTCAGACTAAAAATTTTAAAGAAATTTTACAATAAAAAAGTGCTCTAATGACACATTAAATTATATAAAAGAGACTTTATTCTTTTTTTAAACATGTTGTCTCTTATATACATCTTTATTGACAATACATGTTTAATTCTTGCAGAAAGAAGTTTTTCAAAATTAAAATTAATAAAAATGCCATTAAATCAACAATGTCAACATAAAGATAAAGGTTAAACATATTCATCCATTGAAAAGAAATGTTAGAAAAACTTGAATAAGTCATTTGCATTTTCAAAAAAGCGAGAAGTAATGATTTTTAAAAAAATAATATTTAATTAATATATTAAATTAAATATAAAAATAAAAAAATAAAAATAAAAAACCTCATTTAAACTCTCGCCTTAGGCCCCAAAAGGTATCGAGCCGGCCCTGGTGACCAAATACGGAAGGCGTCGATGCCGCCAATGAGTATGCCATAAAACAGGCGGACAAGGGAAGACAAGGAGGCTAGAAAGAGAGGTCGAAGGGAGAGAACACAGCGGGACATCATTGATGCATGTCCATGGTAAGTGATCAAGTACACAACCACCCATCAAACCATTATATACAACAAAAGAATTTTGTCAATTACATGTACCTTATTGAAATGATTAAAAAAGTTATATTTTAGTTAAAAAAAAAAAATGTAAATGGCAAGATACGAGCATCTCTAGTACACACTTTCAGTGTATAATATGATGCACCGCCCAATGTTGCATGAACTAAGACTAACTCTCAATCTCATTTGTTAAATTATTTTGATCAAATTCTGTTTTTGGTCTGCTTAGGATTTAGGACAAAGTCAGCTGTCAATTTATTGGATCCCTTTCTATTATTAAATTACAAACGTTATTTTTTTTTATTTTTTTTTGGCAATTGTACGGCCAATAATTATTGTAAAAATTCTTCTTCTTTTTTATTCTATTTATTATATGGTGTAAATATAACGATTGAGCGACGTGCCTGTTAGTTGCTCTTATAATAAATACTTGTCCTTGAAACCCACTACCTTCCCCACCTCCCCAATTACCGAATTATCTTGTCATAACGACATCTCTCAATACCTTTTTTTTTTTGTTTTTTTTTTTCTTCGATGACCACAACCAAAGGAATAAAAACCTGTCTTTTTAAGCACTACCAACAGTTTTTATTACAATATATTTTTTAAATATAAGAAATTAAACGGCTTTTTTTTTCTAATAAACTTTAAATAACTTCTTTTATTATTTTCTAATACTATTTAAAAAATTTTAAATTAAGGAAAAAATATGCTTTACCCCCATGAAGTTTCTAAACATTGGCATTTTAGCCCTAATGTCAAAAATGGATATTGACCCTTTTAATTTATACAACGTTCAAAATAGACCATGAGTCT
>FXXK01000708.1:0-25581 GCA_900184695.1 Betula pendula
TCAAAAATCAAAAACATCTTTCTTTCATGAGGTAAGTTAGAAGAAATCTTAGAAACTCTGTATCAAAACAACCATCACAATCCCTGTGGATCGATACCCTCTTTTAGAACTATCCTGCAAAGGTTTGATCTATCGTGAGTGGTTTTATAAATTTTAAAGTCATGCGCTCGCGCGTATCACTAAACCTGCTGAGAATCTTCTTCACATACTCTATCTGTGAAAGCTTCAGTGTACCATTAGCTCTATTTCTAATAATTCTCACACTCAGGATTTGTTTTGCAACTTCCAAATCCTTCATTGCAAACTGTTTCTCCAAATTCTTGATCTCTTCCATACTAGACCCTACAACAAGCATATCATTCACATACAGTAGTAGGATGATATAAGAGTTCTTAAAACTCTTAACATAACAGCACTGATCTGCATTGCACCTCGTAAACCCAACAAACTCCATAAAGTTGTCAAACTTCTTGTACCATTGCCTTGGAGTTTGTTTTAGGCCATACAAGCTTTTCCTCAGTTTGCATGCCTGACTTTCTTTCCTCTGCACTGTAAATCCTTGCGGCTGCCTCATGTAGATATTTTCTTCCAAATCGCTATGAAGGAATGCTGTCTTCACATCTAACTGCTCAAGATGTAGATTCTCTGCCGCCACAATTCCCAGTACCAATATGATGGTTGTCATCTTCATTACCGGTGAAAATATGTCGGTGTAGTTAATACCTTCCTTTTGCTGAAAGCCCTTGACAACCAATCTCGCCTTGTAGTGCTTGCTACCATCATGCTCACCCTTTATTTTGTACACCTACTTGTTATGTAAAGCTTTCTTATTTGCTGGTAACTCAGTCAGTTCCCATGTCTGGTTAGTCATCAATGAGTCCATCTCATCTTTCATGGCTAACTCTCACTTGGTTAAATTTTCAACCTGAAAGGCTTCATCATACGTCTTTGCTCACCACCATCTGTCAATAGAATATAGAAAAGGAAGGTGAATAACGCTGTGGAGGCCTAATAGTTTTGGTAGACCTTCGGACAGCCGTTGTAGGTGTTCCCTGCTCAATCTGTTGTTTTTCAGTTTCTTCAACTTCAAGATCTTGTTCAGCTTTTGAATCCTCATCAACTTCTAAATTCCTTCTTTGAGCTGCACTGTTAGAAATCTCATCCAAGCTGATAAAATCAGGCTTCTCGGCCTCTGACTCTGCATTGATTGATTCTGCATTCGAACCGTTCTTGTACACAACCATTTCATTAAAAGTAACATTCCTACTTCTGATGATCTTTCGGTTTTGGCCATCCCAAAACCTATACTCAAATGCCTCATCCCATAGCCAATGAAATAATATTTCTTAGACTTAGCATCTAACTTGCTATGGCATCAGATTCAATGTAAACATATGAGACAAACCAAAAACTTTCAAGTGAGAAAGATTTACCACTTTTCCACTCCAGACTTCTTCAGGTATTCTGTGGTTCAAAGGGACATAGGGTCCTTTATTTATCAAGTAAGCAGCAGTACTCATTGCATCCGCTTAGAAGGTTTTTGGTAACCCAACATGCAACCTCATATTCCTTGCACGCTCATTGAGGGTTCTGTTCATGCACTCAACAACACCATTTTGTTGTGGTGTTCCTGGGATAGTTTTTGCATCTTAATCTCATTTACTGCTCAGAACTGTTTAAAGCCCTTGTCTTCATATTCTCCTCCATTGTCTGATCTTAGACACTTCAATTTCAGACCTGTTTCTATCTCTACCATGGTCTTCTACTTCTTAAAAACTTCAAATACATCAAATTTTTGCTTTAAGAAGTAAATCCATACCTTTCTGCTTGAATCATCTATGAATGTGATGTAGTACCGCGAGCATCCAAGAGATGCCACTAGGGAGGGACACCACAAATCTGTGTGTACCAGCTCCAATTTCTCAGGCTTCGGAGTTCTGCCAACATTCATGAAGCTCACCTTTTTCTGTTTCCCTAGGATGCAATCTTCACACAAATTAGATTCAATTGACTTCAGTTCTGATAGTTTCTCCTTTAACAGCAACACCTTGATCCCTTTCTCGCTCATATGCCCAAGCCTTAGGTGCCATAGTTTAGAGTCACCCTTTGCAACTACAACTGCAACTGTATCTCTCGGATTAGTAGTCAAATAGAAAGTACCTGTTTTATATCTCCGAGCCAAGAGTTTGGCTCCCATGCATACTTTCCATTGACCACCGTGAAATTTTATGGCATGCCTTTCATCATCAAGTTGTTCCACTGAAATCAGGTTCTTCTTCAACTGTGGGACGTGTATGACCTTTTGTAGCTTCCATACCGAATCGCTGTGGACTCTAATACGAACATCACCTATGCCCACGATATCTAGAGGTGTTCCATCAGCCAAGTACACTTTCTCGAAATCTTCAACAACATAGTTTTTGAGTACTTCACGGATCGCAGTGGTATGAAAGGAGGCTCCTGAGTCCATGACCCAAGAGTCAAGAGGACTGTCAATAGAGAGAATTAGTGCATCCTATATTTCTTCTGTTGTCACGACATTTGCGGAGTCGTTACCAGTCTTCTTCCTTGGTTCTTTGCAATTTTTCTTGAAGTGGCCAGTCTTGCCACAATTCCAACACTCCAGTTGTCGTCTAGATCTGGACTTGCTTCTTCTACCCTTTCAAGATTTTGATCTGCCCCTGCCAGAGTTCCTGTCTTGTACTCTACCTCTTGTCTCGAGGTTTAGGGTTGCACTAGAAGTCGAGGTTTCACCGGCGTCTTTTCTCCGAACTTCCTTGCTTGGAATCAAATCCCGTATGTCTTCATAATTGAGCTTGCTCTTCCCTGTAGAATTGCTTACAGCCACCCGCACAGCTTCCCAGCTATTTGGCAACAACACCAACACAATCAAAGCATAAATCTCATCATCAAAATCAATATCTACTGAGGATAATTGATTTGTTATGGTGTTGAACTCATTGAGATGATGCACTACTGAGGCTCCTTCAGCCATCTTTAGGTTGAACAACTTCTTCATCAAGTGTACCTTGTTGTTTGCCGACAGTTTTCTCATACATACTTGACAAAGCTGCCATCAGAATTGTAGTGGTCTTCTCCTTCACAACATTGTGTACTACCGATCTTGACAAAGATAACTTGATAGCTGTCAGGGCCTTTCAATCAAGTAGGGTCCAATCGCTATCGTACATATCGTCTGGTTGCTCCCTCAGAAGAGGCAGATGTAGTTCTTTCCCATAAAGTACATCTTAGATCTGCATCTTCCAATATGCAAAATCTGTGCCATCAAATTTTTTGATTTTTTTTGTTTTTCCATCTTCTTCTATCATCTCTCCCACTCGAACCAAAAGCTCTGATACCAGTTGTTAAGAAATATATCTTATTTCCCCTAAGACCCGTGGAATGCGAATAATAAGAAGAAAGCAAAAAACAATCATACACGACACCAAGATTTAAGTGGTTCAGCTTAACAAGCCTATATCCACTGTTGGAGACGATCTGGAGAAATTCACTATCAAAAGATGGAGTACAAAGAGTAACAGGAAGAAAAACCACTCAAAACCCAAAGCCTTAATACACCCGTATCTCACCCTCACACAAGAGGAAAAAATAACAATTGAAACTTTGAAATTGTTTCTTCTCCTACGCACTTACACCATGCGTTCTCCACCTCTCTTTTTCTCTCTTTCCTTTTCTTTTCCATCTCTTCCCTTACACTGCCGTGATTTGAGGCTGCCTGACGTTGCACTCTCTTACTCCTAAAGGGCTGATGGACACCCCTTTATATAACATCAAAAAAGGTCGGCAAAAAGAATTCCTTACTTGGCTGGGAGTAAGAAACCAAAACCATCTTAGACTAGGAAAACCAATCTTGAGTTGAGAAAGGAGAGAAGAGGTTGGGAACCACACTTGACTTGAGGAAACAAAGTCACAAAAAGCCAATAAGAAGCACATGTTTGTTTAATAACATGTGTTCCTCACATATTTTTTTAATAGCATTAATAAAAAAAGACATATTATATTATTAGATTGGTTTGTATGAATTAGCTACAAATTGCTTTGTAGCTAATTTATGTCTTTCTTCTAGAAGGTCCAGCCCACCATCACCATCATCCACATTAATATCAAATAGATCTTCATCATCACTAATTTTATCTGCCCACCAAGGATCATTCAAATCAACCATACCTTCATCTTTATCACCTTCTTCATAATCCTCATCATCAACTCCCCATCCCCAAAAGACACTATGTATAAGTGTACAATATAATGCCCACTATGGCAGGCAAACATTGTGGCATCTTACATCGCTTGGGTATGAGGATATAGATGTACTTATATTTATATTCATACCATTTTTTGACAAAATGTGTTTTAAATTTGTGATGGTCATAAACCTATCAGAACTCCACAGTAAAGCGTGCTTATATGAGAGTAGTATCAGGATGGGTGAAAGTCTAGTTTGGAGGAGTTAAAAGCGGACAATATTGTATTATTGGGATGAGGCGAGTTGCTATAGATGATATCGGATTCATTGCCTAGCCTAATATGAGGGGAGTGTACATAAGCCTATGAGGGTCGCCAACGAGGACGCTGGGTCCTAAAAGAGGGTGATTGTGGTGTTCCATATTGCCTAGTATGAGATGGAGATGTGCTTATATGTATATTCGTACTATTCTTGACACAATACGTTTTAAAGACGTAATGACTATAAACCTATAAGAACTCCGTAGTTAAGCGTGCTTATGTAAGAGTAGAAGTAGGATGGTGATCTCCTGAAAAGTCTGGTTTGAGAGAGCAAAAAAAGAATTTCATTAGGAACCGCTAGTATTATTGTAAAGCACATAAACCCAACAATACATAAAGTAGAACATGTACAATGAGATTAAAATAGAAATCAATGTCATACACGTGAAAGTAACATCTCAACAAAACTCATAACATCATCTATCAACAAAATTACAGATATAAACAATATAAACCTTAAACCCCTAATTTTGCACATAACCCTAATTTTAAAAGATGTCTTTTTTTTTTTTTGACACACCTTTTGTTGCAGAAATGTTAATTAGTGGCCTCATTTTCCTTATCAAAAGATGACGAACATCTTATAAAACACCGACCAAGAACACTTTTCGATTAGCTGTTGCATTAGAAAGAGGTTTGCATTGAACTGGACAAAGAACACTAGGTTGAAGAGAAACTTTGGCGTGACTTTTCGTCTGTAAAGTGTGTTGGGTGTGGGACTTTGCAATTAAATTAAGATAGAAAAAGTAAAGGTTTAACAAGTTATACGTATTATTGATGCAAGAGTAGTTTTGGAGTTTCACGTGGACCGGAGGTAAACTAGGGAACAAAGCGGCAAAAAACGCACGTATGACGCACCTGCTTACATTTTTGTTAGAAAAAGACGAAATACTTTAATGAATGGGTCAAATTGTAATTTTCAAAAAATTTGATAAAATACATCACAAATTTTTAAACATTGAAAATAACATTAAAACAAAAAAAACTTTAAAAGAATAAAGTGTATTTTTTCCCACATAATTATACATAAGACATATGAAAATAACAATTTTTTTTTTTTTTAAAAGTAAAGTAGGAAAACGGGAAAGGGAAAATAACAACAACAATTTTCTTTTATTATCCCAATGAAATTACAATTTTATTAGACGTTCATACCAAGGAGCGAGGATAAAGGAAAACAAACAAGATAAACATTACATGTCCACTGCCACACGTTTGTACAAGTGTGGTGGCAACCTAGGATTGGCCACGGCTTGTAACGGGGTCCGCATGAAAGTGATCAATCCAGGATTTTCTGCCATGTCAATCTCCTCTGGCTTGACCCCTTCGGGTGATGCCCAAACAAAATGGTGCAATAAGTGACCAAGCATGGACGTGACCAAATTGATAGCAAGGTGGGTACCAGGGCACACCCGCCGGCCCGCACCAAATGGAAGTAGCCGGAAGTCGTGGCCCTTCATGTCAACATCCTCCTCAAGGAACCGCTCAGGGCGGAACTCAAGCGGGTTCTTCCACACAGCTGGATCACGTCCTAAGGCCCAAACATTGACATGAACACTTGATCCCTTAGGGATGTCATAGCCACCAATTTTGACATCGGCATTGGCTGGGTGGGGGAGCATCAATGGGGTTGGAGGGTGCAACCTTAGTGACTCTTTGACTACACATTGTAGGTAGGGCAGGGAAGTAAAATCGGCTTCCGTCATGACGCGTTCGAATCCGATAACACGGTCAAGCTCCTCTTGAGCCTTGTGTTGCACCCTTGGGTTCTTAATTAGCTCCGCCATTGCCCATTCTACCGAGATTACGGTGGTGTCCATGCCTGCAGCGATCATGTCCTGCACAAATCATGGGATACAATTGTTCATTGGCCTGCACTGTACACTACTTGATGAAATTAATAACAGCTTACTTTCCCCAAGTATCACCGATTTTGCAATCTTAACGTACCCAAAGGAGTCCAATGACGGTGTCGTCGCTAAGGTCGTATTGGTCCTGCAAGGTAAGCAAGGCATCAACAAAATGCTGCTTGGCACCACCAGACTTGTTTCGTGCCTGGGTGTGCTCTTCCATGATAGTTTTAGTGAGTCTGTCCCTCCTTGCCCCATGCTCGAAGAATGCCTTTTCCTGTAGTGGAAACATCCAACGAAGCCATGGGATGTGGTCTGTAATGTGAAGTGATGCCCCAATCTTCACTCCATTCGCCATGATTGCCTTGAATTCCAACCCTTGCTCGTCCATTGCGCCCTCTGAGTTCGCAAACCGCTTTCCAAATGTCAGTCTTGTAATGTTGTTGAATGCCACTGCTCCCAAGTATTCCTTCACCAACAATCTTTTACCACGCCTATCTGTATGTGGAAATTAAACAGCTTAATTTCAATTCATTTTTGTTAATCAAGTTATATATAATTGTCATGAGATTTAAAAATAAGTAAGATTACTTGGGCAATGATTACTTTACTTCACATTTTTACTGATGATGAAAAATCCAGTGGTGTCGGCAGGGACACTCGAACTAGGTGATTTAATAGTGTTCTCACACGATTGAGTATGAAATAAAGAGTAATGTTATCTAGCGGAGTATTATAATTTGATGATATGAAAATCAGCGGTTATTAAAAAATTAAAGTAAAAATTAATAACTAATTTTTACCAAACGATCACAGTACGTTGCATTATGGCAGCTAAATAGTATTACTCTTAAACAAACAGCAATGTTCTGAAACATTTTAGTTAAGAGAAATGCTGGGCAATTCCACTCTCACACTCTTAAATTCACGATCATAATGTGGCACTAAAATCTACCACCAGATCTAAAACTCTTTAGTAATTCCTTCAAAATCTAATGATTAGTTACAGTGCCACATCAAAGAGTGCTTTTAATGCTCATCATCAAAGCTACGATGGTATAGGAATAAGACACATAATCTTCAGAAAAGAAAAAAAAAAAAAACAGATATATTTGTATAAAATCATCATTAAAAAAAAGAAAAAAAAAAAAGGAGTACCCGGGATGAGCGCAGTCATTGAAAATGGATTCAACCATGGCTCTAACCTCATCTTCCCTAATGGGTCTAAGAGCTTCGAGCCTTTTGGGGGTGAAAAGCTCAAGGGTGCAAACCTTCCTGACCTTCACATAGTGAGGTCCATAATCGGCCCATATAAGGTCCTTCCCATCCCGGCTAAACTTAGCCGCCGACCTGCTTCTATGCCTATCAGCCAGTTGCTGGTCATTTTCCTTAAGCACTTCCTTAGCCAACTCCGAGTTCATAACGACAACGTTCAACTTGGATCCGTACCACACCGATATGATGGGGCCGTACACCTGTGCCCACTCGGCAAAGCACCGGAACCTCACCGGCTTTACGTCGTAGAGATTGCCGAGGACCGGCCACGGGCGAGGCCCCGGTGGGAGCTTGAATCTCAGCCGTTGGTAGAGCTTGTATGCAAGGAGGAGGATGATAAGTGAGACGGGTGCCATTAGAGGGAGAGCCATCGGAGGAAGAGAAAGGCATGGTTTTTTTTTCTTGTTGGAGAAAGGTTTATATAAAGTGTGATGTCGTAAAAATTTTTCTTAACCATGAATCAATTATATTAAGAGGGAAGAAACAAAAAATGATGAAGCATGGGTTTACGTGCTATCACAAATTAATGAATCGCATCAAATCATTTCTTCTTGATGAGATGGGTTTAATTGCATGTCCTGGCAATTTTGCTGCCAGCAGAGGTGTGAGTGGCCATGAAATGTGGACTACTTGTACTTGATGCGGGAGACGTGGAAATGTGAGGATCAGTCCCTTTCTGTTGATAAGGTGATTAAAGATAACACTCTACGTAAATTCCTTTTTTGGAATTTGATAACACTAAAAATTACTAACAACGGATCGAGTTTTTATAAGGTAGGGAATTGGGTGCTGTAACAACACTAATTTTGTAGTTTTTAAAAGGTTTAAATTGGTGCTGTAACAGCACTAATCCTAATCCTTTTCATAACAACTTTAAAAGAAAAGTATACTTATTTTCTTAAATTATTACTCAATTGTTAATATGTCTTTAAACTATTAATTGTGTTAATGTCTTCTTTAAACTACTAAAAAATATTAATTCATCAACCATTGGTAATTTTCTTATCCTAACTTGTTCATAGTAATGTTATTAGGTTGCTTATTTACTGTTTCGTTAGTCTTGCATCCTAGTTTTGAATCTCTTGTTAGTTGTGGCGTTATATTAGATTAATGTTGGATTAGTAGCTTAATGATGTTGAACGTACTATATTCTGCATGAGTGTGTTGTTAAGGTTCATTACGACGTTATAGATCATGTAAAGACCTTAGGTCATGTTAAAATGAGGTTTGGTAAAGTTTTTGGTTCAAAATAGGTTCATGTTCATAACTGAATGTTCGATGTTGAGGTAAAACGTTCGACCTCTTTTGTCTTAATGTTCGATGGTCAAGCAGTAAGCCTATTTTGAATGGTTTAGGACTCGGGGCCTTTTTTAGCTCGAAGTTAAAACTAATGATAAGTTTTTTCTTAGGTTTCGAGGTTCTAGAGCCTCAAGAAGACGTTGTGGAAGAACCTTACAACATAAGTGAGTAAAAACTTATATGGATATTTGTTATTATTATCTTTCCGTATATCATGAATATTTTATGTATCAAATATGCATGTTTATAACTTACACGAAATTTATTTTAGAATGATGTGAATTCCATTTTGTATAAATGATTGATGAATAATAAGATTAAAAAAAAAAATAATAATGAGTTTGTAAAGACATGCATATAAAAGACTATGAAATTAAATTATATCGTAAGACATGATACACTGTCATGGCGGGATAACGGCCATCGGCTTACTATTATATGGGTTGGCCCTATAGTCAAAGAGATTTACTTTTATGTTTGGCCTTGGATTCAATGGTTGTTTTGTGACCAGGTGACCATGTATGAATGGGGTCATAGTTACACCTTTGCTGGTAGCGTGGGTCACTTGAGGTCGGACTCGGTTAGGTTACTAGTATAAGATAGTGTTGTGCAATATTTGGGGTACCAATGTTGTACTACAAGTTCTTTCGAGAACGTGCGAACCCAAACGAAAATAGGTTAAAGGCCCGAGTAGATCCTATGGAACTGAACTATGACATGATTATCTTATTACAACATATATTATATTTATATTGCATCCATGATGATATCGTCAAATGTTGAACTATAACTTTATATTATTGCATGTGATTTATAAACATCTGAGTTCATTATATATGATAACCTGTAGGTCATGTGTATTTATACTTACTAAGTCGTAGACTTACACTTATATCTTTTTCACCTGTAAAACATGTATTGTTTTATATGTAGTTTAGTTGATGGCAGGACCTTCGAGGAGTTTTATCCAGTTTGAGGACATTCTCAGGGTCACTTTTGAGAAGCTGGATCTTGAATGGGTGAGGACCATGTGGGATGGTGATGATGACACTCGTTACAATATGATCGAGATCATATATTTGCTTTACTTTTTTAAGACTAGGCCTTAAACTTAATGTTTTATGACTCTTAGATTTGATTATGTAATATTCTTGTTATGTTTTGATGACTAGTATCTGACCGTAACATTTGAAGATATTGTTATCTATATTTGATGCTTTAGTTCTACTGTGGTGATATATAAGATTTTGGGTTTAAATTAGTAGCTATCTTTGTATGAAAATAAAAATTTTCCGCTGCAGACTCTCTTTCATAGTGTAAAATTCTTGAATCTTATTCTTTGTTAGACTAAAATTAGGAGGCGAATCATGAAATTATTTACTAGTTAATTAATTTCATCAGGGCTACATATATATTGTCAACTTTGGTGTTATCATTGTTATATACTTTATGTATAATGTTTCCGCTACTATTATGTAAACTTTAATATGTTGCACATTACTATGAGATGATGTATGTATTGTAGGAGCTCAGCACAGCGCGCAGCTTGTAAAAAAAAAAAGGTTCTTACGTTATGGGGTTCACTACAATCGACACGTTCTAGGGTTCTAATATCATTCTATCATTGTCCTAATCACAAATATGACCGTCATACATATCCAAATATTTTCATTATCATTAAATATCTAACCCATCACTAGATCCTTCAAAATAATCCCATGGGTCTACATCCTAAGTTCTCAAATAATAAGTTAATCATGCAGGACATGCAAAATATCATGTGCTTAATGATTATTAGAACCTACGTATACCTTATTCAACACCAAACCAACAACCTTAGACCTAGAAGCCTTCAATCAACAACCTAGAGCAATAAGCTACAAAAATACAAGATGATAGTAACTAAACAAGAATCTAATATGCTAATAACAAAATTAAGAATGAGATTAGAGCAAGCGTCACCTCTCTTGGAGGTAAGACTTCAAGAAAATCCTCATTATCTCTCTCTCTAACTGTCTCTCACTCACTCTAGGATTTCAGAGGCAATGGGGTGACAAAATGGGGCAAAGAGGCATAAATGACGCTTAAAGAGGCTCCCATGAACGTATGAAAGGGCTGAGGTGTCAAAATTTAATTACATGCGTGTTGCCATCGAACTTTCGATGCCACTTCGATCGTTTGTTAGGGTAAAAATGGCATCGATCATTCGATTGCACTTCAATCATTCGATCCATGTAGAAAACCTTAAAAGTCCAAAATCTCACTTAAGTCCAACTCTAAAATCCTTCCATTTTAATTAAGGCACTGTTAACCCTAATTAAAGATCGAGGTATTACACTTCACGCGTTTAGCATACTCATTTGTACTAATGTCCTACAAATAGAAACCATAATTTTTTGTACTGATATTCCACAAGGAAGCTAGACATTTTAGTATTGATATGCCACAAAGAGAACCATAACTGCTCATACTAATATCCCATGAGGGGAAACAAAACTTTTTGTACTGATATCTTAGAAAGGGAACCATAAATGTTTTTTACTTATCACAAACTTATCTTACTAAACATATTTTTAATGGAACATAACTTTCAAAGAATAACAAATTTCTCAGAAATCATACTCCTATAAACGAGCTTTCATAACCTACTTTCTTATCTCAACATAATTAAATCATAATATTTTCATATCTCAAGACGTTTCATAGTAGGAAACATGCAATTTGGAAAAACAAAATGTCAGAAATCACTTGCTTTCATTTTCAAGGAAAACCTTTTATTTTTCGTTTACAAACTCATACAATAAAATTTTTAACTACTTTTGAAGGAGTTTACTTACAATTTATGCTTAAATTCCCTCGTAAAATTCCTTGACACACACTACATAGTCGTCTGCACAATGTCACACTATTGGTTAAGGTTTACACTATTCAAGAGAATTCCTACATTTGTATTGCCCCGTGAGGTACGGGTGTTTGAAGGCATATATTTCAGTCATGGATTGGCAAGTTTGTGGATACTCCTAACATTTTGAGCAATCACGGCCCAAGTGAGCCTAGTTTCTTTTTTGTTTTTGATCTCAGGTGGGAGCTCGAGCCAGTGTGTAATAATCCCGATCCTCCTTTGGGGTAGAATAGTAAATTGGCCGTAAGTCCAATTTTTAGTTAAGGGTGGACTTGAGTTAGCAATGAGGATGAATAAAATTTTTTTAAAAGTTTTAAGATATATCTATGACTTTGAGTAATAGAAATATTAGAGATAACAAATATAATAATAATAATTTTCTTGGAGTTTATCATGGGAAAAGCAACTAAGATCACGTGGTCTCCATTTTCTTGGACTTGTATGTTTCTTTTCCTCTTTTCTAGACTCATTATTTTTTTTTCTCTTTCTTTTTGTTCTTCTCCTTTCTCTGATTGTGTCTCTTTTCGTTCACGTTTTTTTTTTTTTTTATCTTGAGCAGAGTCACAGCAAGCCCATGATAGTTCCTGCACCAACTCTTCCATTCCTATTATTTTGTTGAATTTTTTTCGTTTCTCATCACTACCGTTCAGGGTTAGGAATCAGCTTTGTGGATATTATATATATATATATATATATATATTATCTATATACATATATGTGTGTGTGTGTTGTGTTGTGTGTTTGGTTGTTTCTTCCTCTGTTTTGTTCACGATTTGCCTCACAAATTGAGCCAGTCTTCTACATTTATTTATTCAATTATTGTTTTTGTTCCTGTCTTGTCCGATCACGTTGCTCGATCACTTGGCCATGGTATGCGTTGCCTCAATTCGATTGGCTATACCATATGAATACCTGAACCAGCCTTTATTTTTGGTTTTTCCTTTTCGCTCACGTCATTTTTTCTTGGCCATGAATATTTTTTCTCTTCTCATGATTCTTCCTCAGTGAATGCCGTGTGTGTACTTGTACCAGCCTTGTTATTTTTCTTTTCCTTATTTCATGTTACTCTTTCATTGATTCTAGGACGTTTCAGCAGTAAAGTTTTAAAGTTTTAATTATTTTGGTTAACAAAGAATTATGCTTTCAGATTTAATGTCACAGAGACATGAGTTCCTTTTTTTTTCCATGCTATTCTATAGGCTACTCCAGGGACGTTTCAGCAGTGATTTGTTAAAGTTTTGATTATTTTTTTTTAAAAGAAGGATCTAAACTTTCAGATTGAATATCAGAGGGACATGATTTCCTTTTATTTATTAAAAAACAAATATATTTTTTTCTATTATTTTGTGTGCCTTAGTTCCTTATATTTTTAAAGAATAGTACGATTACTTTGCCAATAATTTTAACGCCCGGGATGTAAGATCTCCTTCACTCAGCAAATATGATCTTCGTTATTTTTAAACCTAATAAGAAAAATTCCACATTCTGAATTTTCTTTTTAATCTATGAATATGAGAAGAATGATTTATAATATTTTTAAAGATCCATTCTCAAAAGACTAGCAAGTCCAACCCTTAATAGTAAGAGTTCACTTTAGTAAGGTATACGAGGATAGTAACACGTCTGAATTGGTATTCAGGTGACTAGCTAGCGGTCGAGGAAATTCTTGTTAATTCAGTCAGGAGGTAAGTAGATTCCATACCCCTTCTAAAGTCATAGTTTGCTCATGTCATGATTTTTCTTAAATTGTGCATTATTATCTTATGTGTTTTGATCATGCATCTGCGAATTTATTTCGTTCACATAAATGTTTAATATAATTTTCTCTTTAAATGAAAAGCTGTATACTGTATAAATCCATTTTGATATTTTAAAGGTTATTGTTACCATTACTTTCTAATTATAGCAAGTAGTTATTTTTAGAAGTTCCGATTTGGAAAAGTAGCTATATTTTTAGAAAGTTGATAAACCAGAAAAGAAAGTACAAGATGTAAAACCCTCATACACGTTGCTCAAAGATACTAAGAGAAGCAAAAGAGATGAGAAAACTTTTAAAAGATGAAGGCACGTGTATGGAGGAGATACTTTTGGCCCAAGAAGATTCAGAGAAGAAAACGCTCGGTACCGAAGCCAGGATGGAAGTGCAACCACTGAAAGAGGCTCTGCCAGAAGGTGGTACTCCATCAAGTTATTGCCACGTCGAGTGCACCCCATAAGTTAATCGGCTGGCCAGTAGGCACGTCTGCGGCCACAGACGTTGCCATGGTCGTAAGGACCGCGCAACCCTAGTACATGGGGCGTAACAGTGTACATGGGCCCTAATAAGAGATATATTTACAAACAAAGTATGAGTGTGCTTTATGATTCCTTTTTCCTATGATTGACTATTCTTTTTCACTAAGGGGTTACCTATACCCATAATACATATTATGTATTAAATACCTTGTAGTGATTTCAAGATGACAATATTTTTCGAATAATTATTTGCGAAGAAAAATGAATTTAACCCAACTATTTATAGTTGGGGATATACTTACGGAGCTTTTCTCGCTCATCAAATTTTATGTTTTGTTTTCAGGTGGCGAGTACGCCGGTATAGGAGGCCGGAATGGGGATCTGGGATAGGTGTCATGCTGTCATGTCTGCATTAAAATTTTTTTATTCCAATAAGTACAAATGCACAAGTTATATGTTATTTATTTATTAAATTTTTCGTATGCTATAAACTTCAGACTTGGTGTTTGTAAACCAAGTGAGAGGATTTTGTTGACACTATTTATTTGAATTATTTCATGCATTTATTTCAAGCATTTAGTTAAATGCTTTGGTAGACCTTATGACTATTTGCGCCTCTGAATAAGTAAGTTGACAATCCTAGCCCTAACGGGCTGGGGTCGTTACACAGTGGGTTCACCTTCAAATCGTAGAATCCGTTCGAGATGGGGATCCCTCGACCAAAGTGAACTGGGGTTCCTGCTTTGACCTAGGAGGAGGAGCGTCGCGTACACACCGTCATCAATTGGAATTGGACCCGTAGGGACGAGATGAGCTTAAACTTCCTTCTTAACACGAGCTGTATTGAGAGCCTTCTTGGGTGCCCTCGTGTTCGACCTTTCACTACCTAGAAATCTTCTAGGAGGATGACTTTAGAGAAAGGGAAGTCGATTGTGATAGGCGCTAAGGTTGCGCCAGAAATATCGGAGTTTCTTCTACGGGTGGCGGCGATAACCCAAGAAGCTTTGTCAGGGCGAACCCAGCGCGAAGATATTTGCGTCATTGCCGGCGATTGTGAGACTTTCGAGATCATTGATCCCTAAGGGCGAGCTCCTGACCATTGTGGAAGAGGAAGAGTTTCTTGAGGTGTCCTTAGGGAGGCGATGGCCATTGAGAGAAGGTGTAACGCCTCGATAAAATCATTTAACTTGTAAATGACTTAGCGGTTTGCCTCTTAGCCTTAACCCATCCACCAGGTTAAAACTTAGGAATCATACACTCTAAAAAAGGATGAGAGTTTACAGCGGAAGACTTGTTACTTATACATAATGGAAATTGCAACTAATACCCACAATAAAGAATACCAGAATAGTAAAAGAGAACATAACCATAATATTATAAAAAATCAAAAGTTTTGATGTCTCCAAAACAAGGTCAAAAGACCAGTGATCAAAGTAACATAAAGATTACAACTTAAACATAACATCAAAACAAAATCAGTTAGCCTCTAACTCAAGATACATCTTGTAAATTATATCTATCATATCATGGTAAGGGTCGCCACCCGCGAACCAAATCCTCGCCAACCAAACTAGCTTTAACTTGTCAAAGATCACTCGGAGGACATCCTACAGCCTGACCAAATGGCTCCTATAGACAGCCATCCTATGTGCTAGCTATCGAATTGCATAAGATCATAGGTGAAAAAGATACAAGAATAAGTCTATGACTTAATGAGTAATAATACACATTATCATTTATGAACTCAGTTTATAAAGTACAAGCATTGTTATTCTCAGTTTGTAGCATAAACATGTCATGATGTAATATATTTATAATACATGATATAATCAAGAACAAGTGATATGTTAACAATATGGTCTACCCGAAATATTACCCTTTCTCAGCAAGGTTTGCGCATTCAAAAGGACTTTTACTACAACTTTAGTGCACCGGACATTGCACAAACATACCATCTTATACTAGCAGTCCGACTGAGTCCGACTTGGGGTGGCCCACACTGACTAGCAAAGGTGTAACTAGTACCCCACTCAAAGAATGGTGCGCTGTCACAAAATTTAATTATTGGATCCAAGGCCCTCTTCATGAAAGAAAACTTTTTGACTGTAGAATCAACCTGTAATAATAGTAAGCCCATGATCATTATTCCGTTCAAGATGATACAACTATGTCATACGATACACATTAATCTTTATGTATTTTATATACATGTTTTTCACAACTCATCCTTTCATTATCTTTGTTAATCACAACCGTTTTCACAAATGGAGTTCATAGTTGAGAATAAATAGGTATTTCATGAGAGTTGTAAACATGTTTTGTACATCAAAATAATCATGATATGTATAAAAGTATAACAATAACAAGTATCCATGTGAGTTTTTACTCAGTTGTGTCTTACAGGTCAGTCAAATATTTTTCCACAGAGTCTCCGACTTTTGAATATGAGGAATGATCTTATCGTTAGTCTTGTGCCTTAAGTTAAACAAGTCCTAGGCCTCTAATAACCCAAAAGGACATTCCGTTCGAGCATCGAACGTTTGACTATGAGGGTTGAACATTTCAAGCCCGCACATCGAATATTTGATCAGGAGGATTGGACATTTGATGAGGTCTTGAAACTCATTCTAGTAGGTAATGTCTCGAGTAGATCATATCATTAATATTTGACTATTTATAATATATGTACAACATATTTTATGCATTGAAACCAAAGTGTTAGGTCACTAAGATTATGAGACCTCTTAAAAACAAATGTCAGCTTGCCAAGGCATAATAATGGGGGTTGAACATGCCATTTGTGAAAATAACATATTTCATTAGTCCTCTTTGGAAATCATTTGCAAATCATCTTTTGAATAAACGACTTACTAAGTCGGTAGACTTACTCGGTTACTTTCTTTCCTCCCCGTAAAATACTCTGGTATTTTACAAACCCTTAGGATTTGATCGCTTCGGTGTCTCATCGGGATTTCGGAGTTGAGACAGCAGTTGATATACTCAAGTTTGATTTTTTACATATAAACACTACAAAAAATTAGATCATTAGCAGCAACATATTATCGCTGCTAATGATCCAAATCTTGCTGCTATTGATCAATAGTGGTGATCTGACGCTGCGAATGCTGAAGGTTGGACACAATTGATCATCAGCGGCGACATTAGTCTTCATTGCTGATGATCACTTACCAGCGGCGACAAAAATCGCCGCTAATGCTAAATGATGTCGTCGCTACAAGAGTAGAGAATTGGGGAGCTGGCGGCGCTGCTGATGCGTTATCATTAGTGGCGAAAGCAGGTGTCGCTGCTAATGATATTCCAGAAATTTAAAAAAAAAAAACAAAAAAAAAAAAAAAAAAAAAAAAAAAAAAAAAAAACACAAAAAGAATAAAATACTATTAGCGGCGAAAGTAGGGGGTGCCGCTAATGACATTCCAATTTTTTTTAATTTTTTTATTTTTTTATTTTTTTTTTAAAAAAAAAAACAAAAAATTTAAATAAAACACTATTAGCGGCGATTGCTAATGACATTCTTGAAATTTTTTAAAAAATAAATAAAACACTATTAGTGGCGATAGTTTGTCGCCACTAATGACATTCCTGAAATTTTTTTAAAAAATAATAAATAGAACACTATTTGCGGCGACAAATTGTCGCCGCTAATAACAATCCATTCTGAAAAAAAAAAAAAAAAAAATCTAAATCAGAAATAAAACCAATTTTTTTTTAAAAAAATAATAAGAGTTTGATACTTATCAAGTAGCAGGGAGCAGGAGCTTCCTGCTGCAGGGAAAAAAATGAATAAATTCTAAATCAAAAATAAAACCAAAATTAAAAATAATAATAATTTCGTACGTATCAAGCAGCAGGGAGCTCAAAGAGCATGACAACCTACAATTAAAGTTGGATGTTCACTATTGAACGTCATTATCCCACAATTGCAATTTTCCAATATTTGAACATTTATGAAATACAAAAGCAGAAAGTATATATTCCAAATTTATAAGAGAGGGTATAAAATGCATGGGCAGGAACAGTCAAAAACATTTTCAAGGGTTCTGTGGCAACCGAACAATTTCCAAAGTAACAATTTCCAAAGTAATGTACCACTCGGTGGTGATGGTAGTGTCAAATGGCATGAGTCCAACTGTTACTCGCTCTCCTATAAAGACAAAGGGGAAAAAAGAAAAAGAAAGGTGTCACAATAAGATAACCCTAAATAACTAAGTTATACTCTCCCGCACCCCAAAAACACACAAATAGACATGCAACAAATAAAAAGCACTAGAAATTATAATACTGGAAAGGTACAACTCGGATGTCTTAAGATTTAGGTAAATCATCAACCATAAATTGGCTATTTATTTAACTTCCTTTGTAAGAAGTTAAAAAACATATTCATTCAATCAAATAGTTTGGGCAACTTGGAAGTACTCTGTTTCATTGTATTGAAAGGCCTTCGGAAAATTAGGACAAAAATTATGTACCTTGAGTTCCTTTCCATTGACCCATATAGAAACCAACTTTAGATCTTGTCCATCCAAAACCAGAGAAGATGAAGATCCTATTTCACAAGAAAATGTTAAAAATAAATAAAAAATAAATAAAAAAGAGAGATAGAATAAAAACGACAATGATTCTTCCAAAACTTTACATAACCATGACATCACATAGAAGAAAGAAAAAATAGCTAATACTTAGACCATTGCTATAGGAAAATGTGAGAAAAAAGGCATATCACTGCCCTACAGGTCAAAGATATAAATACTATTTGTGAATAAAGTACTAAGTGTTCAGGGTCACAACCTACCTTCAACTCTAGGGAACACAGTTATTTTTGAACTAACGATTTGTTTTCTCTTTGCCCAAAGTAAATTTCAAATGCACCTGAAATCATAATTCTATAAGTTTGCAAACACAAAAGCATATGCTACAGAAATACTCTATGAAGTCCTAACATATATATTGTTTTGTTTTAAGTATATGTGTACCGCATCAAAATAGTAATCAAGCATCTTATAGTCCTTCAAAAAGACTTCTTTTCGCTTATCCATTCTGGGTTCTTCAATTGCTTTTGCAAGGGTTCTGTGGCAACCGAACAAATCAGCCTCCTGTTGGTTTGCTTAGCCCTCTAAAATAAGGTGGACGAAAGCAAATGATCAAAAACATTGACCATAAGAAACTATAATAGATTCTGAATGAGCATTGAAATTCGCATGGTATACTAGGACCAATATGTATACCACAAACGTGCTTATGTGGAGACTACGGGAAAGCACAAAGAGCTTTGACTCAAACCGTACCAACTTACATATAACGAAAGATAGGAAATTTGACGATTCCTTTGGCACAAAACCTGAAAACAACAACCAATAATGAGAGCTTAGAAAACCTTGTTTCTTTTTGTCCTTTTTTTTTTTTTAAGTTAATATATTCTGTTTTTATTTTGGATGAATGAAATTATATTCAACCAAGAAAAAGGACAATTGTACTTGCACAATACAAATCCTAGTAGGGCAGAGGGAAAAAGAGAGTGCACAAACCTCTGAATTAAGAAAGCGTCTATATCTAGAAATATTTTTTGTTGGTTTCTCCAAAAAACTAACACGGCCTCTAGCTTGAAGCTGCAAAAAAAGACAAATGAAACCATATATGCAGTTGCATTAGCTGTCAAGCACTACAAATCACAAATAACTAACACAAGACAGGCAATTAACACCATAAAGTTCACTTTCAAATAAACGAACACAAGTTACCCAAACTTCAGTATGCTATGACCTAAACCCTCACCAGGCAGAAGACTTAAGAGCATAAAGTAACATCCCAGCCAGCTCACAATTAATGGTAGTTTTTCTTTATTTCTCCAAAATTTACAGCCCAAATAACACCATATCCGACCCACTCCCCAAAATGAAGAAAGTAAAGCATCTCACCAACCAAAGGAAACACACACACACACACATAGTAGAGCATAAAATACCGCATGCTAAATTGTTCTTCTACTCACATTTGTGTGTGCACGCGTGCATAGCATCTCTAAAAAATTGTAAATGATTGGCAATGACATATTATTCCCACAGTACCAATAATTATAGTCATAAAATAGAAGGAATAAAATAATCGAGAATACAAAATAAAGTTTGTAACCATACAAAAGCCGTTAAATCAATTCCAAGTTTTCACACACAGAGATACACACATACAACCATGAATGAGGAAATGGGAAATAGGCAATCACAGGAGCAGAGGAGATCAAACCCAATAGACCCGTCCTTGTCAAACTCGAACCTTTGCATGGAAGAACCAACCGAGCCATTCAAACTCAAAAACCTAAAATAAGCTACTACAATAACCACTGTTAGTTCAAAGATCAATCTCCCAGGAAATCCCTCAAAAGGGTTCAAAACTTCAAAGATCAACGAGAGTGAACTAGACCTAGATGGCCAAAACCCAATATGATCGCCAAAGACGACTCTAAAACCCTATATCAGAGATACCCACAAGAGAAAACAGAGCAACAAAAGTCACTACACACTCCCTTATATGGATATATGGATAACTCAAATTATGGACAAGAAAATTCAAAAAAAAAAAAATAATAATAATGATAATAACAAATAAAACAATATTAGCCCTGTTTCAGCTAAAGATGCATACTAAATAAAACAATACTAGATTTAAGATTAGTTGACGAGGAAAATCTGACATGCAGAAATTATATTCACAACGTTTATAATCTAAACGTTGCTATTTAACATCGCGTACATTTTAAGACTATAAACAGAATATACAAACAGAAAAATGCAGGAACTTAAAAACAAGAAACTGCAAAATGCAAGAACCAAAAAATGTAGAAACCAGAAATTGAAAAATAACTGCAGAAACAGCTGTGCGCAGAAATTGAACAAAAACAGAATGCAGAAACTGAAAAACAGAATGATGCAGAACTGAAAGATGCAGGAAAACAGAAAATATGCAGAACAGAAAACAGAAACCAGAAAAACCGAATGCAGAAATTTAAAATAAAAAAAGGCAGAAAAACCAGTGGAGTTCATAAATGTAGTCACAACCAATTGACCAATTCAAATAACAAACAGAAAATAAAAAACTAGTTTAAAAAGTAAGACCTACAATACCGTACAGTTGAAAAATTAAGTCATATATTTCCTCATTTCAAAACAAAAGGCTTCACTATTAATTTCCTATTATATGGCATCTATAACAAGTTCAGTAAAATAAAACAATGGGATTAAAACAACATACCATCACTTAAGTCCTTTAGTGCCGCAATTTCTTGCCTATCTTTCTCTACCTTTGTCCATTCTGCATACACTTAAGAAGAAATTTTTGTTATATAATTTAACTCCCTTGCATTGTTTACCCAAAGTTCTTTAACCTTGATTAACATGTCAAGGAAGGTTTACTACTCAAAGTTCTTAAACAAAAAATTGTATGCATCTCTTACCGTCTAATACAAACCATAATTGTTCGAATCTTTTATATTATTATACAATCTTTTCAAAAAACTACAACCACATATCCCTCAAATTTTGCCCATGCTTGATTGACTTCCATGAGAGCTCCCTCCATGCCTAGGAAGAGTAGAATGCATATCATAATCAATGACCTTTCTAACTATTACTTGATATGTGTGTGTGAAAACATAAAAGCGATTAGAAAAATTCTCTAACCCTCCAAATTGACGTAGTAGCATAGCCTGCATCTCTTCCCGCATCTCTTCCTGCATCCTAACCTCTGATGCCTGGCTCTCTGCCACCATCTCTGCCTGAATTTTTTCCTCTGATGCCTCCCTCTCTGCCATCATTTTAGCAATCACCTCATTTATCTTTTTCTCAGTCTTTTGTGTGCATTTATCATGATTGTTAGATTGTGAGGCAAAAGATGATCTTGTCCGAGGAGGTATGACACCACACCCCATGCCTCTGACATGTCCTGAGCGTGGCCCCCCTAAGGCTTGTAACACGATTTCTTCTTCGGTGCAATCCATGTCTTCAAAATTTAGTCTTGATTTCATTACATGCTGCACAAGTCATAATGACATTAATTAAATAATTCACTCTAGTTAATTATTTATATTCATTATAAATAAACATTTCATTTACTTACATATCGTCTCTCATCTTCTGTGGTCACAAAACTCCCGTTTTTTCTCACATGGGTGTCTTTAAAAAACTCGATGGGAGCTAGCTTCACATCGATAAGCTTTGTCTGCACATAATACTCATAATTAACAATTACACTTAAGCACGTTACATTGATAATGTAATACAATAGAATTCTACCTTCTTGTCATTGGTGTTGATGAATGATATGGAGCAGTGTGATTTGTTTGCACATAATACAATAGAATTCACACTTAAGCAGTGTGATTTGTTTTCATTTTGCTTCTATTTATCGCAGTCATTTCGGACCTATTCTGAAGAATTTAAACCCAATATAAAATTTTCGAGCGTCATCTTCCAGTTGTATGCAAATCTTATCAATCTTAATTAACTATTGAGATTAATAAGATATATTTACCTTCCACTTAGTATTTGCAAATGAATCACAAATCGCAGGCCATTTTTCCGGAGCAATGTCTTTCGGATGATTGGCCTTCGCCTGAGCTATAGCATTGGCCACAGCCGCCTCATCTTTCTAGTTAATCCCTTTAAAATAAGGTTTGTAGTCTTTCTTGGCTATGTTGGATCGAATCCTAGAATAGCACTTACCCATTGTATATTGTAATTTTTTTTCTTTTTCCGGTGTTAAAACAAAGGAACTCTGAGACATTGTAATTTCGAAAGCAATGGTCAAAACTTTGTCACATTATTTGTATCATGTGGAATAATAAACATAAACAATGAGTCGTACCTTGATGTGGTTTTCTAACATCTGCTTTTCGTTCCCAACGGGATAGAGGTCCAATTTTCATGGTGTAGGTCACAATGGTGGCTTAGAACCTCACTGATCTTCCAAGGCCAAGACGTTGCATTCTCTCCAACAGGTAAACGCTCTCCATCCTGGATTTGTATAAGAGCAGGACCATACTTATCCACCATTGCATTAAACTTCTTGTTCTTGTTCTTTCCCCTTCGCCGTCTAACGGATCTTATAGCTGTTAGTCAAAACATGAAAACATAGTCAATTGTATCTAACAAAATAGTTTGCAAAGTCTCAACAATAAAAGCAAAAAATAAAAAAGGATATGTTCACTTACAAGAAGTAGTGTGTGCAGGTCCCTGTGACTCAGAGCTTGGCGTGGGGTGTGCGTCTCCCTGTGACTCAGCGCCAACCGATGGGCGTATAGGATTAGCATCGTGAACTCTTTGTGACTCAATATTGTGAACACTCTCATCCATGAGAGTCTGCATGCCAGAATCATCAATATGACAAATGCGTCGAGATTGTTGTGTTGTTTTCTGTTGTTTTCCTGTCATTTGTAATTAAGTTGATGAATCTGCAGACAACACCAAAAAAAGAAGTGGATTAGACATATAACCATAATATTGCATGTTATAAAAAATGTTCGCACAAATAATTGACTAAACAACACATAAGTGGGGATTTTATTGAGAAAAAATAAATTAAGAGCATAAGCTTCATTAGTGCGTTTTAATACCAGCNGTTGTGTTGTTTTCTGTTGTTTTCCTGTCATTTGTAATTAAGTTGATGAATCTGCAGACAACACCAAAAAAAGAAGTGGATTAGACATATAACCATAATATTGCATGTTATAAAAAATGTTCGCACAAATAATTGACTAAACAACACATAAGTGGGGATTTTATTGAGAAAAAATAAATTAAGAGCATAAGCTTCATTAGTGCGTTTTAATACCAGCATTTTAAGATTAGCGCCAAAATGATCCTTATCTTAAATTCAACTGATGTCATCATCATAGTCTATGTCATTTTCACTTGAACAGGATTGTTCGTGTTCAGATTCATTTGCAAGCTCATCATCAGTATGCTCATCATCAGTGTCCCAGTCGCTACTTAACTCTTCTTCATCATCGGAGTCTGTATCATGTTCCTCAACTTGCAGGTTATCGTCCTTGTTTACATTAAGTTGCACATATAATTCATCAATAGCTATTGTCGTATCATCTCTACATAATATAGTAGAGTCTTCAACAATGGCAATATTAGCAACAACACATTCACGTTCTTGGTATACATCAACGCTGATTCCTTGGTCATCTTCTTCATTATCTCCCTCAACTACTGTTGAAATATCATAAAGGTTTCGATTGGTCAGCTTCTGTGCCACTTTCCAACCATCACCAAGCTTGGGATCATTCAAATAAAACACTTGCGCAGCTTGGCTTGCTAATATGAATGGGTCGGATGCATACCATTTACGAGAAGTATTCACAATCGTTAAGCCTCGATCCATTTTTAACCTGTCACTCCTAGTGTCCCACCAATCGCATTCAAATAGAAACACGCGATTTTGGCCAGGGTATCGTAACTCCAGAATGTTCTTCAACTCACCATAGAACTCAATGGTGGACCCCTCGTGCTCACCTAGAACAACAATGCCACAGTTTGGGGTAGTACAATTTTGTGCACGTTCTTTTGTGTGAAACCTAACCCCATTCACAATACAACCTCTAAACGATCTAACTTGAGGATCAGGCCCGCATGCAAGATCATATAATTGTTTCGGGATATTTTCTGCACTACGTCCACCATTGTATAAATGATCTCGAAGCCAACACTCAAAATTGGCCTCATGCTTCTTCGCAATGTCATGGCAACCTTCGAGCATCTAGTAGTGTTCACTGCATGGAAAATGGTAAGGGTTAGTAATCATCTTGTGTCACGAGCAAACGCTAATATTAAACATAAGAACCATTGCTACACCTACTCCATGTACGAATCTTTTTCCTTACAATTGTTAAGCACATATCATCGAGCCCTTGCAAACATGTTATGATCAAGTGTTACATATTTTGCTGCACGCACTGGTCGAACTCGTTGAGAGAACACATCCAAGCCTCAGACCGTTTCTTCCATGTAGCCTTCAGCATTTCTCTCTTCACGATTCCATCTTGTCTCAATCCCACGAAGATACATGGAGCAAAAGGTCAAACACTCATCAGCTATATATGCCTCAGCAATTGAACCCTCCAGTCGTGCTCTATTCCGTACATACCTCTTATATTTACCAAGTGTCCTTTCAATTGGATACATCCAACGGTATTGTATTGGTCCCGCGAGCTCAGCCTCTTGAGGTAAATGAACTGCTAGATGGATCATAATATCAAAAAATGCAGGTGGAAATATCTGTTCCAACTTGCATAAAATTACAACAATGTCGTCTTTCATTTGCTTCAAGACATCTACTTTCAAGGTCCGTGCACACAGTTGCTTAAAAAAAGTACTAAACTCAGTCAATAATGTTTGTATTTTAGGCTTTAAATATCCACGTATTGCAACAGAAAGTAAGCGCTGTAAGAAGACATGACAATCGTGTCTCAATCCCACG
>FXXK01000708.1:38620-81643 GCA_900184695.1 Betula pendula
GTGCCCTAAGAATGAGACTTCCTCTAACCAAAACTCACATTTCTTAAGTTTTGCAAAGAGTTTCTTTTCCCGTAATACCTTTAACACCGTCTTTAAATGTTCACCATGATCTTGGTAATTTGTGGAATAAACCAAGATATCATCAATAAACACTACCACGAACCAATCAAGGTACATGTGGAAGACACGGTTCATGAGGTCCATGAATACCGATGGTGCATTGGTAACTCCAAAAGGCATAACTAAAAATTCGAAATGCCCATACCTCGTTCGAATAGCCGTTTTCAGTATGTCTTCTTCTTTCACCTTGAGTTGATGATAACCCGATCGAAGGTTGATCTTTGAGAACACCTTCGCTTCCTTCAATTGGTCGAATAGGTTATCAATTCTGGGCAATGGATACTTGTTTTTGATCGTTACCCGATTTAGCTCCCGATAATCTATGCACAAACGCATAGAGCCGTCCTGCTTCTTCACGAACAATACGGGTGCTCCTTATGGTGATACGCTCGGGCGTATGAGACCTCGATCTAACAAATCTTGGAGTTGTTCCTTAAGCTCTCTTAATTCAATTGGAGCCATGCGGTATGGTGCTTTATGAATCGGCTCCGTTCCCGGCATTAAATCGATTGTAAACTCGATTTCACGATCAGGTGGTAGTCCGGATTGAACTTCGGCAAATACATCGGGATAATCGCACACAACCGGAATATCTTCCAACTTCTTTCCAACTTCAGGCTTAGCCGATACGTAAGCTAAGTATGCGAGCGCGCCTTGTCGAATGCTTCTCTTGGCTTGTATGGAGGAGAGTATCGGTGGAGTAGCTCGTACTTTTGATCCGTAAAATTTGAATTCTTCTATTCCTGGTATATTAAAAAATACCGCCTTTCTTCTACAATCAATACTCGCATAATATTTAGATAGCGAATCCATGCCTAGGATTATATCATAACCTAAACCCTTAAATTCTGCCAAATTTGCCGGTAAAATCTTACCATCAATCTTAACCGGGCAATTAATTACAACTCTACTACACTTAACCTTTTCACCTCCTGGGGTTTCTACAGCTAAGCTTAAGCCGATAGATTGTGTTTTTACATGACACAATTTAACATATGATGCAGAGATGAAAGAATGTGTAGCTCCAGAATCAAAAAGAGTACACGCAAGGGTACTAAACAAAGAAAGGGTACCTGACACCACATTATTGTTTTCTTCTTCTTTATTCTCTTCATCAACGGGTGTAAGTGTGTATACCCTGGCTTGAGCGGGTCGCTTTTGTTGTACGCTGCTTCCCGGCTGCTTTGCTCCGTCAGCTATTTCTAGAGGGCAATTCCTTCTGAAATGACCGCTAACGCCACAACGAAAGCAAACATCTCCAGTTGCTTTGCACTCTCCTGGGTGCGTCCTTCCACACTTTGCACAAACAGCACTACGATTTCCTGCTGTCGGAGGATAAATCTTCCTCTCCGTTGCTCTAAAGCTAACTCCCGTCACCGGTCGCTTAGATGGATACGATGCTTGGGCATCAATCGTTTCTTCTGCTCGTAAGCCGCAGATGTCTCACGCATGCCTCTCTCTGCAATTGATGCTACGTCTACCAGCCTGACGTAGTCCTTGATTTCAAGGCACATCACTCTCTCTTTGATGCGCGGGTTGAGGCCGTTCTCGAAGCGTTCAGCTTTAGATTCCTCATCAGAGATTAGGTTCGTAGCAAACCTTGCTAGCTCCATGAACTTAGCGGAGTATTGCTCCACAGTCATAGCTCCTTGCACCAGGTTCTGAAATTCGATGGCTCGGAGTTGACGTTGAGCACGTGGAAAGAAACGCCGATTAAATTCTTCTACGAATTGTGCCCAAGAAATGTAATCCCCGGGTGCCATGCCTATTTCCAGCAATTCTTTACGGGACTTCCACCATCGACCCGCCTCAGCAGTGAGTTTTAGCGCCACGTATCTTACTTTTTGTTCATCAGTGCAACCAAGAGTCTCAAACAATAGTTGGATGTCTGTTATCCAAGCCTCGGCCACTAAGGGTCCCTGTGCTCCATCAAAGAGACGAAACTGTTGACCCGAGAAGTCACGCAAAGTACACCCAACTTGATTCCTTCTATCATAAACCGGAATACGGTCAACAACTTCGGCAAAGTGCCTATTTGTGTCAACCATGAATTGAGCCAAAGTGGGATGTATCCCCTCATTATAGGGTGGAGGAGGTGGAGGTGGTCCGTCATTGTTTTCGTAGTGAGGTACCTCATTTTCCCCATTAACATTAGATCGGCGTCTAGGCGGCATGTTTCTGTTTCAAACAACATACTCATCAAACAAGGATTTAGTACATATTCTCGCATAGAAATATCATAGAGTTGTTCTAACAAGCTCTAGATGTCTTTAAATAATTATACATCATACGAATATACAGACATTTAAATAAGGGCCCCAACAGACTCCTACTATGAAGTCGCCCTTTTCCTAACACGACAGCATGTTATAATCTCCTCTAGGTGGCCCCTTTCCCCTTATGCGGTGCTATACTAGTTGAGTCATCGCTAATTAAATTTTCAGAAACTGAATATGAATGTTCAGAAACTGAATATGAATGTTCAGAAACTGAATATGAATTTTCAGGAACTGAATATTCATTATTGGTGCCCAAAGAGACGAAGATCAGATTCGGATCTGGAGTTCTAGCATCCGAATTTCGTTGTGGATCATATTGAACCTCAACCGAATTGGACTCTACCTCAGATTCGATATCATTGTTCCAAATAGCCCATTCTGTAGACGTCTCGTGAGATGTCGCTTTAGTTGGAACTGGTCTAGGAAGTCCTTGTATCTAATCAATTTCTTTAGTAAGTTCATCCCTCTGTTTCCTTAACTGAAGCAGCTTCTCGAAAGGTCCTCCCCTTCGTTTTGGTAGCTTAGACTTATTTTTAGCTGCCGTTTCAGCCTTTTTTTGGTTCCTAGATGTAGCACTCACCAAACGACTATTGCTGTTTCCCGACATTTTGCCACAAATATAAGTTAGTAATCGTCTAGCATTGTTATACTGCAAACAAAGTTTTCTTTAAAAAAAAAAAATTAGATTTTAACCTCTAGTAGCTCTTTGTGTAAGGTACTAACATAGGTATGGTCTTAGTCAAACTGCAACTTATTTAAGTCGCAATTTAATATTAAGTTGTATCCCAATTCCAAGGTAAGTATGATACCAAAGAGTAAAATAGCAAAATGTAACTTACTTAACTTACATTTTGACACTAAAATCTGACTGGTGCCCAGAGCAGACTGCTCTGATACCAAACTGTAACGCCCCAGTTTCAATGCAATAAAACCGTAAGTAGAAACCTCCGTTCCAATGACATTACTACCTCAGAGATCAGTCTTGCAGCGGATATATATTTTTTTCTTTTAAAAACACTAGGGAACAACTAAATTACACAATAGAGCTGACTGAAATACCTCGTGAATTAAAATACGTTAGATGTCTTAATAATACAAACATGTGCATACCAAATGCACCAAATAAAAGATAGTTGCAGCATATGCCACAGACGGCATACAGTTGCAACATCACGCTGTTTAGATATATTACAAACCATAGTTAATAAAAACCAAAACATACAAAATACGAAGAGACATATATATAATAAAATGTTGTCTCTTTCGGGATATAACACATCCCGACAAAGTAGTGCCTAATAGTCATCAAAGCTAACGAAGGGGTCTCTGCCTTCGTCACCTGCATCACAGTCTATGTAAACATGACATCATCACATTTACATAGGCAAACAAGTGAGTCTACTGCATCCCAATATAGACAGGTAATTGAATTATTGAACAAGCATATGACAGATATAATGAATAGGTTTTCATGCATCGTTGTGAAGGCTTTGTTTAGTCTTAATGCAGCATGAAATTACACTCAGCTCATAATGGGCCAACCCCGGATTAGCGAACGTTACACCTCCCCACTTAAACAGATTACTGGTTTGCACCTGGAACCGACTCCCAGCGTTAGTTCTTATTACCAAATTTAGGGACCCGAGGTCCACTGGATCAGCCTTCACACCCCTGCTACCGACTAGCTAAATGTCACATCATTACCAATTCACATGATATATAGTTGTAATGTATGAGCAGTTTATAATACATGCATATGAATAAAACAATACTGAATATAAAAGAAGACAACGTCAGCCCCAGTAAGTACTTCCATACTTACTCTTTTCCCCGCAGAATAATAGTGATCCACCACTGCCTAGCAATATGGATATAAATAACATACATCAATGACCAAATCAATAACAATTGGTCAGTCTTCAGGATCCTTGCTCTTAGCCTTTATTATTATCCATCACTTCATTTTCATTACTTGATTTTATCCATACATATACTCATATATATATACAAGTCATATTTGTGAGTATTCTCACATATTGTCCATAATTTATTCAAAGTATTTAACTTATGAAATCCCACATAAGTGAGGACATGTCATAAGGATCCCGTTGACAATAATGTAAATCATCCAATATTGCACTCGAATACCCCACCGAAGTAAGGGCATAATTCAAGGTGAGTATTTAAACAAACAAGAGTTAATACTGCATAAATGTCCCCACTATTAGTAAGGGTTTATTATGAGTTATATGTACAGTATTGAAAGAATCTCTTATAGCCAATTTTCTCTCAACTTCATGCTTATACCGCCGAAGGGAAAGACCACCATAACGTTTAGGCATGAGATTGAGTATTATCCACTATAAGATTAAAAATAACAACCAACAAACAATATATAGGTTGATTTTAAACCTTTTTCATTTTCCTTTAAAACAAGCTCCGCTTGCTTCCACTTTTAGTACATTTGAGCACTTTAGGATCCTTGAACTAAACCAATAATCAAACATACTTCAAACACATATTAGATACATCAAATATATTTTAGATACATCAAATAATAGCAAAGGAAGCCATCAAAATCGGTTAGCATAAAAAATCACATAAAAATACTCTATAGAGGCCGAATGGGTGTAGGATGAGTTCTTGGTGTTTTCTCATGATTCCAAAGCCCAAAGATCAATGGAAACATGATACAAAATATTTTTAGAACCCTCCTAAGTGATCATACACAGCCCATGCAAACAGGTTGTGAAAAACCACAAAAATTCCCCAACACCCCTCTATTGAGCCGGTTTTGAAGCTAGTTGAGGAGGATGAAGCTTTCATACCTCAAATGGACTCCAAAATGACTTCTAAAGGTTGGATTAGCTTCTTGACACCTCAAGCAAGGTTGTGTATAAGTTTTGGACAGTTTGGAGAAGATTTGCTCAAAAACCCCCTAGGTGCCGTGAGAGGGTGTGAGTGAGATGAATGGAGGGACTTTTCTGTTTTTGGATGCAAGAACTGAATGAGTTCGGTTCTGGACTCTCTTCTCCTATTTATAGGTGAAGTCAAGGCTTCAAGTGACCCTTTCCACATGCACAAGCAGCCCTAGTCTTGCATGGAAAGCAAACTTTCCATACAAGCCACCAAAGTCTTCACCAAGTCAAGCTTACTTGTAGACTTTTTGGCTTTTTGTGCCTTCTTTCCAGCAGCTTTTCCTACTGCCATGTGTCATCACCCTAAGCTCCCAAATCAGTAAAGAGCCGGCCCCTACTCAGTGAATTTAGCAGTTTTAAGCTAAATTCGACAGTTGGAGGTTTTAAGGTCGGTTTTTAGGCCAAAAGTTAACTGCCTCGGAATTGAATTTCGATTTCACCAAACCGAAGTAAAAACCATTTATATACTAAATAGAGTCCATTTATGATATAAAATCAAAATGGTGAAACTCCATTTTAGAAATAAGGCTCGGATCAAAAGTGCCACGTAAGCGATGAATAGTCGTCTTTATGCTTAAAAAGGTCAACGGATTGACTTTATCAAAAATCTACTATGTCGTAGAGAGTTTCGATACAAGCATAATGGGCTTCAGTTTGAGTAAAACTGAGTTCGTTTGACCTAGTTTTAATACTTACAAGATTGGTCGTTCAGAAAACGATAATTTTCTAAAGAGATTCTAAAGGGTTTGACTAGAAATCTCTTTTAAACTTCATGACGTCTCTAAACCATTATCATAGCTAAATGATAATGTCTCCTCAACATATTTTATTTAGTTTAATAATATGTTTAAAAGATTTGAATTCCTCGGGCGTCACATCCCAGTTCTGAATAGACCATGCTGCCAAAGAATTTAACTATAGCTTAGCATTATGTTTCAAGGAAAAAGGAAAGAGAATTAATCTGATTCCTTCTGCATTTAAGCCATGGATGTTTTGCGTTTTGCAAAGGTCAAAGAAGTCCCGAATGTGTAGATAAGGATCCTCCATATGTGTGCCTCTATAGTGTGGAACCATATTGAGCAGGTGAGGCGACAAATTAAAATTTCTCTGCATATTCGGTTGGAAAGCAATGCAAGAAGGTTGATTGAGATTTTGTCGAATGAAGGAACTCTTCATTGGCTTTCGCTCGGGCTGATTTTCTACACGTGCTTCTGCCATCTCTTCTTCAACTTTGAATTCTACTTTTATTTCGGAGTTGTCTCTTTGCTCTTGAGGTTGTCAAATAGTGCGTTTGATCTCTGGATCGTATGGAATAACAGCTAAATTCTGAGATTGACGACCTTGCATGTGAAAATTGGTTTCTGTAGTGTGCAGCAGCTTCAGTGCTGCTGTCTGAGAAGAAGCGCTCAAGCTCTTTGAATAGAACAAAAAACTAGAAACTGAAACAGAAGTCAGACTTTTTTATTTTTTATTTTTTTAGATGAAAATTAACAACAATAACAAAAGTAAAAGGAAAAACTTTTAAACACAATTTTAACGCAATCCCTAGCAACGGCGCCAAAAACTTGTTGTACAAATATCCACCTAAATAAATAGGCGAATAAATGCATGTTTTACTTGCAAGTGCACAAGATCAAAATAATAGTATAGTATGCAAGTACGAGATCATTCCCACGAAGATTGGTATAAATTATGCTTAAAAGAAATTCCTAAAAAGATATGTGAATGAAACGAGATAAAATATTGAATTGAAATAGTAAGAATAAAGGGGTAAGGATTTGATATCCACCGCTAATCATACTCAATTAAGAACACAATATGCACAATGCTACAATCATGTCAAGATACTTAATGTTTGCCAGCCTAAGGGCATGGGTGTATACTCCAAAAGCTATTGATTTTCCTAAACAACGAGATTAGGCATGGGTGTATACTCTATCTCTTTTCTTTCTTGAGGGATTTAGCATGGGTGTATATTAAGTGGTTCCTCAAGAAAGCATAAATCTATGGAGATCGACAAACACACTAAGACCTAGAATATGATGTATATTTCGGTCTTTTATTTTGATTACCTCAAGAACCCGCAATTGGTTCTTTTGTCACTCTACTAGGCCCAGGATTCGGTCATCCAAATTGACCTAGATAACATTCTACACGTGTTATATGCATAAGATGATCAAACCCATACATAACCCATATGAAGAACGAACAGAAACTCGAAATAAATCAATTAAGCATCAAAACATGAATTGTAGCAAGACAAATTGAAACCTTAAAGAGACATGATTAGGGCTTCAATCGAGCCCTAACTAAAGTATTAGCTACACATAATTCGGATGAAAATTATCCCCACAAGAAAATAACAAAGAAAAACTAAAAAGAAAGAAAGAACTAAGAAAAACCCTTCTGTGAAGCCTTAGATTCTTCTCCTCAAGCTTCTGTCTTTGTTTTGGAGGACTTAGGAGATTATTTATAGAGTTTAGGAACAACCCTAGTCAATTCCGTGCATCCTAGGAAGTCCAAAATTGAGTTGGAGTAGGTTTAGGATTTTTCCAAATCGGGTCTACCGACGTTACTGTTCACCGCGCAAGGTTGCTTAAGCGACTTATCTTGAGCCACCTTGATAAGTTGCTCGAGAAACCTTATCTGTTTCAGATTTTGCTTAATGATTTGTTCCCCTCTGAGTTCTCTTTCGAACGCCCTTGACCTTGCCTTAATTCGAGTTCTGAACTAAGAGTTATGGCCAAAATAGTGCACAAGGGTCAAATGTTCAGAAGCTTTGCAACAGTTAATGTGTTTTCAGCCCGAGTTGATAGAATTGATTTATTTTCTTCCAAAGCCTACAAAATACAAGAAAAACACAAAAACAAGACAAAACATCATATTATAATGAAACTAAGGGATTACCATATGTGAATTAATGGGCTTGAATGTGTAACATTCAGCATTTATCATTCATATCGTACCCTCGTCTTCTGGCTGGGCCTGCGAGATTGAGAAGCGGATGGTTTTTGCTATAAGGTCGGGCCTCTTTTTGTTGGGGATTATGATATATAAAAACTAAACATCATCATGCATAGCGAAAAAAAAAAACAAAAAAGTATGTGATCGTAGCATATGTCAGGAGGAAACATAGCATTTGATTATTCTAGCAATAAGAAAAATAACAAGTTTGTAGTTACTTACAAATCGTGTGGGCCTTATTTAGGCATTTAGAAATATTTGCATAAAGCTTTGAATCATTCTTCATGCTTGTTATTGATGATCTTCAAAGGTTGAAGAACAATGTCAAGAACACCAAGAACTTTTAGATCTTAAAGATCTAAAATCAACAAGGACTTGAAGGAGCTTCGAAGAACACGAAGAACAAAGTTCTTCAATCTTCAGATCTTCTTCTTGATGGCTGAATATGACTGTAAGTGTGGACTCACTACTAGAAGCACAAGAGTAAAAACTCTCTTGAATATTTTTCCCACACCTTATACTATATTGTACCTTAATGCTTTGTGTTGGTACTTGGTGTATCTCATGCTTCTTATGATTCTTTATTTATAGATTTAGGTTTACTTGAAGATGAGGTGGAGAAAATTCTAGAACCCAATTATGGTATGGAATTGGAAAAATAGAATTAAATCAAGTCCAAAGAAAAATGGATTACAAGCCACTAGAGGATTTCTCCTCTAGTGGCCGTCGGCCTTGGGGGGGGGGGGGGAGAATTCTCTCCCCTTAGCCGACTATGGGCTAGGGTTTTAACCCTAGCCCTTATCTCTATTGGACTTTAGCTTGGCCCCTTTGTTTTACCTCTTTGGCCCAATGCTCTTTCCCTTTGGACCAAACCTAAGAATTAATTCATTTGGCCCAAACCTCTTCATGCAAGGCTCTTAGAAATAAATCTCTTAACCCAGTTTTTAATAAAATAAAATAAGCTCGAATAAAATTTAAAGCCCATTTTATTCAAATAAAAAATCTAAATAAATAAATCTTTACTAAAATAGCTGAGGAACATATTTACTTTAGTCAATTTACATAAGCTTACGAAAAAAACCTGAAGGAAAATAAAATTCGCTATTTAGTCCCTTGTGACTCATCATACCTGATTAAAACTCACAGATGATTCCACTAAACAAATGTGATTACATTCTAATTCATATTTTGACAATATACAATTAATCATTTGTGACATTTTTATTAAACATAATACCCCTACATGGAACTTACTCCATATTTAAAACAAAGATAATTAACTGTCACTTTGTTTACTATATCTTTTTCCTTGAGTCACTAAATTGAACTTTATTTTTATCTCATCGTATCCTGTGAGATTCCCCTCACCCTTGTACATCTGTTTCAAGTAAATTCCTTCGAAATCCACTCAGGCTTGAGATACAAAATAAAACATTTTTATCAATTCTAAAACAAGGGGAATGTTCCTTATCTCTTTGTTTTCCACAAAGGATTTGGAGTCCTTCTTGAAGAGAGATCTTCTACAATGCTTCATGTCAATCACCCGATGTATAGAGATGTTGACAAAGAAAACTAGTCCACATCTCACAATATATCAAAGTGATATTCACTCAGACATCTAGTTCATTTACTTCTTAGGATTAAGAGTAATAGTTATAAGTTGTCGTGCACGTACATTTATTTTTTCTGACAGTTATTAGAAAGAACAATAACTCACGTGGTCCTGTTTAGTGTATAGTTCTGTATATATATCTTGGAGCTAGCTGCTATAAGGTAACTAGAGAGTAGGCAGCAAAAGAAGGCAACCCACAGGGGGGCCTTGCTCGTAGTCTACGGTACTAACCCCTACTACTGGCGTACTGGAGATACCCCGGATTAGGACACTAGGACAATGACGGGGCCACATAGGGACCGGACTCTTGGGAGGTTTTGGAGGGGAACTACCGCCCCCTCGTACTATCTTATTGCAGATAGCACAATGGAGCTAAGCGATAGAGGGTAACCCTATAGTTAAAAGAGTAACACAATATGGGGATGTATTATTAGGATAAGGTTCCTACGGATATTTATTTTATATATTGTATGGAAAATATCCTACTAATATGGCATTGTTGCTTTTCCTTAAAAATATGGCTAGGTACCTAGTTCTAAGAGTCCGTAAGAAAGATAGGCTCTTAGGTTTGACTAAAGATTCCTTACCAATTTTAATACTACAAGTAGAATAATCCTATTCTATTTAATACTCACCTTACTATTACACCATCATGTCAACCTGAAGTTTATTTCCGCTTCACTGGATCAAGATAGATCACCATAGTTGACCATGATATAGTCTAGGGTAGAATGCCCAGTTTTACCTTTTGACTACGAACCAAAACACTTTATAGATTACAAGGATCCTTTGATTATGATCTTCCTGTGTGCTAAAAATACTTTACTCACACCATAGTCAAATACAATGTAACCTAAGGACCTTTATATACATATATCAGGTGAATATTTAAAACACATATATGCTATGTAAAACCTTAATGGATATGCCCAATGTTTTATAATTAATCAGAGAATAATCAATCAATATTCGTTACAACAAATATAATCCTATGATTAATTGGAGTTTTGGATAACAGTTCCAATACTTTTATGATTTCTCGTTGGGCTTCATTCATACATTAAATTCGAATTATTTTCCCTAATAGGAGTCAAGATTTGTTTTTTAATGAATGAAAAAGAAAATGAAGTTGAACAAAAATTAATAAGAAGTATTAAAAAAACATAACTGACGCACTTTGTGTTAACTCGAAGCTAGCATCAAACGAATATAAGGAAAAAAGAAAAAAAAATAGCTTAAAGGAATTTTGAAGCAATTTTTATCAATTTAACGTTCTGATTGGGTGTGCAATTTTTTTAAATCTTTTTTTTTTTTTTCATTCTCTGTTTTTAAAATTGTGAATATCGAAAAAAAACAAGTTTTCAAATTATGTTTGGATGGTTTAGAAAACATAAAAAAGAAAAAGAAGAACATGTTTGGAAATGCGAATTAAGTGGAATATAATATATGATTCATGTTTGAATGATAATAGTTTTGTTTTGTTTTTTGCAAAAATCAAAGCAAGGTAAAGATTAGAGTCTTTGAAGATTAAGGCAAAACTAATGATTGGGAATGATTTGTATGTACTTTTTTTTATTAAAAAAACCAAAAAATAATTTTCAGACACTTATAATAGGTGAAAAGTATGTAACGCAGTATAGATATATGGATACACGATAAATTACGTTATTACTGTCATAGCTCAACTACATATGTTCTATTCGGGCCCTTACCTCCTCCTATTTGGATTTGCATATTCTCGAAAGAACCTTTGGTATACACTAGTGCCTCAATGTGCACAAAGTAGCGGTCATTATACAACAACCCGACCGGATCCGACCCCGGGTAGCCCACACTGCTAAACAATGTCATATGTCGTGACCACCATGCGAACATGGTTGTGCTAGTCACTAGCTGGCCTTTTGGATCCAGCAAAACATAAATAAACTAGACCATAGAGCCTTGCTTGTATAATGGAAGCCTATGACACAAAGTCATGTAAACTAAATGTAATTATCTAAATTGTGTTTTATATCCATGCATGACATAACATATTTACATGAACTTTAATTCATCTCATTAACTCAACTATATCTCATGCACAAATAAGAGAATTCACGTTTCATAAAATATAGTTTCTGCAATAAAAGTCATGCATGTTTTTTTATTCATATCAAAATAAGGTGATGTAACCATGCTAATCACATAAACTATCCGAGTGAGAATCACTCACCTGTGTCGTGGGAATACTTCTCAAGACCGACCTCAAACTCACCAAGATGGTCCTTTACAAAAATCCTAATGTTAGAAAATTCTTTCGGATCAAAGACACTGACCTTAGGACCTAAAAACTAACGAAACATGGTCTTAGAAAGAGTGAGGATCGATCCTGCTTGGGGTAGATTGATGTGGCTGGTCAAGATCGAACGTGATCGGGATCGATCTCTAGACCGGTAGAAACATTTTTCGACGCATACAAACTGCTCCAACCCTAAAACGACTCACTCAAACCCTAGAATGACTCTTAAGGTCTCTAGGACAATCTAGGGTTCTTCCTAATCAAATCCTGTAGTAAAAAATGCAAATCAAACAGTCAAATAACTCCGCTACAATGTCTAAACAAAAAATAATCATAACCTATCAACAGACACAAGCTACGACTCCCAAAACAAAACAAACGATGATGATGATTGGTGAAACCATCTCACTCACCTTGCGGGGCTTAAAAACTTTCAAAAACTGACTTAAAACGAAGAAAAAGTACTCCAACCTTACAACGACAATATGATCGTGTGTCTACACCTTGGAATTCATGCAACATTGTTTAGTGAAAGTTAAGGGTGAATATATAGAGTTCACGGCTGCACTAGGATTTCAAAAAATCCTAAAATTACATTCTGTCATATGATTATCGATCCTTAGGGTTTCAGAGGCTAGGATTGATCCTCTAGGTCAGAAACTGACCTGGAGGTCCTTATGAGCTTTAAAAAATCAGCTAAACTTTCCGACTCGACTCCATCTAACCCTAGGGTCCAAAATGCTTCATCTCTTAACTATGGTTAAGATTGGGGTATTACAGTTAATCTTTACCTACCACTCTCGAGCTCATTGACACATGGAGATGCCATCATCGTTCGAACAAGACACATGGCATGTTCTAACAGGATCATCATAGATTTGATATCAGCTGTCCATTTTTCTCGCGTGCGAACCCAATTGACACGTGTCGATTCCTTTTGTTCAAACAAGACACCATTCTTTTGAATTTAAAGCTTTTACTCAAAAAAATTTACCCTTTTTTATCTAACGTCTACAAGCCTTGATGCATTCAGTTTGCTTTCACCAAATATATATTTAATTTATTCAATTCTTCAACTTTATTCTCTTTTAGCATTTAATTTCATCGGGCGTTTTAGTCGTGACAACCCTCAATCGTACTGGGGGTGGTTTGACTAAAATAGGATCCTCCCCATTTCACTTGAAAGAGGAGCAATTTTATGGTTGAAAATTTTATTTTGTTTTATCTAATTGTGTACATGATGCTACGTGGTGAATATTGTCACATTATTTAAAAATTTTAAATAATATGCTGGAGGGAGGGGGTCGAGAGGGGTCAAATGCCTCCCTCATCTCCCAAGTACCAATATTGTTGTTTTGTTTTGTTTTGTTTTTTTGTTTTTGTTTGTTTGTTTGTTTGTTTGTTTGTTTGTTTGTTTGTTTTTTTTTGTTTTTCATTCAGTCTTTCAACCTTTTAGAAGCAGACTGCAGATACCTTATTGATTAGGTCAAACAAAAGAAATAAGAGGGAAGAAGGGAAGAATATGACTCTTTTAATTTTTTAACAAAACACACCGTTTTACTAAAGCACAAAACAGTTCCTTTTTAAACCTTGAAACAAGACAAAACCTACTGAAGTCTTGAAAAAAGACAAAATGGCGCAAGGCTTCTTTCCTTTACTTGTTAATTAACAAATAACAACAAGTCAACACCATATACCAACTTTTCCTCCCTTCTTCCTCAAGAAGGGTTTTCTCCGAACCCTAGTGGTTCCTCACCGCCTTCTTGTGAGTGCTCTGTGAAGAGGAGGTATGGCCTCCATCCTCCTCCCCTCTCTTCCTTTCCCTTGTTTTAGTCCCATTTTTTTTTTCCTCTTTGTGTCCGTTGCTCCCCTATTCAGACTATTGCTCGGTTTTCCACCCCACCTTCCACCACAGATCTGTCACTCCTCCCCTCCGCGACTCCGCCTCGCCAGCCTTAGCCGACTCGGATCTCCTTGCTGGAGGATCTTCTTAGATCTGGATTAGAAAATCCTGATCTATCATTTTCCTCTAGTCCTCACCTCAAACGCGCCACACCACCGCTCTCCTCGGCTTCTCCGCATCTTGTCGCCGCTTCGCCCGCTCCTGTCAGCCTCCCATGTGCTTGCGCATGTTCCTCACACATCGGTGAGTGGATCTCACTCACCGCTGCGTGACGTACACGTGTCGGCGCCCCGCCCAATAGCTGCCTTCGACTCCACCACCAACGCAGTCGTTTTTCAGCCTTTTGTTGTTTTGCTGTTTTTGTTGCTTTTTGTTAATTTTATGTAATTTTTTTTTCTGTTGTTTTTTGTGGATTACTGTCTCACGGCACTTATTTGGATTGATGTTTTAGTGGAGACCTTACAGCCGGTGTTTGCTCCTTGGCAGTAGACCCCTTTCGGCTCTTGGCAGTACTTCTACCTCTTCATCCACCATCACCACTTGGGGCGCCTTACATGGTCCTTTTGCCTTCTCAAACCGCCTTGTGCCGCTCTTAGACAGACCGGGCTTGTTAATGATCTCTTTGAGATCATTAATGACACACTACCTACTATTTGTTACTGTTGTATTGCCAGTTTTGATTGGGCTTTGTTGTTGGGCTGCCCACTCCTCTTTGGTTGTATGATCCTTGTAACCCTTTTCCCTACTTTGAATAATAAAAAGAAGAAGAAAAAGAAAGGTCAACACTGACTGAAGATTGACTTAGCTAGCTTTAAAAACAAAAACAAAAAAAAAAACCTGAAAGGGCTACGTTGCGGCGCCACATTAAAAGGGCTATGACTAAGATAGTATCATATGGGATTTAATCAAACTTTTACATTGATTAACCTTTTATATTTATATTGCTCTTTTAAATTAATTATTTATGTATATATATGGTTTTTGTTGCATATTTTAATTATATGAAATATATAATTGTACTTATATTAGATTATGAAGAACAACAATGATTCTTTTGAACTCTAATCAAATTTTAAATGAGCTCGTGTCGAGATAGATTTAGCGAATCTGCCCCATATCCTTGCTTAAGATAAAAAATTTCGAATTACTATCCTAGTGATAGAGACCAAATCCAAAGAATATATATACAAAAAGGACATTGTTAATCAATTAGCCATTGAAAAAGATATATTTAAGACTATCAACAATGAAGAAATCATAGAGCAATTTCAAAGTATGAAGACTCGTCGAGGGCAGTTGAATAAATTAATACGCTAGGTGTGACAAAAAAAAAATCGTAAGTTACATTTATATGTTTTAAATAATAATTAAATTTTGTTAAATTTCTTATTTATTTCATTAATTATATTATTTAATATTTTTATTAATTTTGGTTTAACTTTAAATTTTTTTATTACTCTAAAAAAAATGAAAACCCCTCTAAATCAAAATCCTGACTCCACAATATTATATAGACCGTTGAATAAAATATTGACCATTAAATAATTTCTCTTCTTAAGTGAAACATTAGATATTCCAAATGGGGATGCTACCAACCCAGTGTTCTATTTGAAATAGGAAACTTCTTGAGGTGTGGCTTGGGTTAGCTGGTTTGAAAGCATTAATTAAACTCGTCCTGATTTCATTGGGGATAGCTCCAGCGGTGGTTGTAGAGAAGTGAAGTCGTTTTCGTGTCATATGCATCCAATGCACAGCTACCACCATCTTAAAGGCAGTCTATTCCTTACGTCTAAATCTGTCCAGTGAAATAAAGTCGGCCCAAATATCTCGCCTACTTCTTAAACGTTTACTTAATTTGTAGTAAATGCAGAATCCGGCAGCCCTTGATTTCCTCTTGTGACAAGTATTTTGGGCAAGTATCTCATCGATACACAGCATAAAATACAAAATTCAGTAGATCTGTTTCTGTATTTTGGGTAAGTATCGATTTCTAATGCATCCAAAGAAGTAGATATTTAACAAAGACAGGTGGTCCTTCTCTTACAGCTCTAGTCTCTCTCTCTTTAGAAACTTTCTATATATGTGAGCATCTGTTTTCTCCTTACTACTAAAAATAGGGCTTCTATATATCGGTTTACATTTTTCTGGCAGTCCTAATAAATGCCGATATAAATTGTATTTTCTGTCGCTTTTTATGGCCGTTGGTCAATTACGTAAGTTAGCTAGCGTCGATAAATAAAAAATGTTGAAAATGTGACATATTTATCGGTGTTTTGTTACATGTCTTGCCATTTTATTAAAAGCGCCAATGAATGTCTCAGCGTTTTGTTAAAAGAGCCGATAAATTTATCAGCGCTTTTTTACAATGCCGATAAAATGACATATTGGCGACAATGTTTAATTTACAAAGCGCTGGTACTTAATTTAACTGCCTAATTATAAAAACGCTGGTAAATTATTCCCAAAATGACGCCGTCTACTCCATGCCCTAATAAACGATCGAGCCAGCATATAACTCACTCTCGGTATCAATCTTTCTCACTGTCTGCTAGGTTTCAATCTTCCTCACTCTCCATTAGGCAAATCTATTGTTTCTCTCTCTCTCTTGTCCGGTCTCTTTGTCTCTTCGCGCGGTCTCTACGTCGCAAAAGCTCCATCGCCCTTGTTACCACCAAAAATGTCTCTATCCACAAGAAGCTACAAGGTAAATGCTTTTTCTTGTTGGAATTTCCTAGGAGTAACATACACAAGTTGGGATTTGTCCCCTTGTTTTGAATATGATCTAGTTACAGTTTACAGTTTAATATGTGCTGAAAAATTACTATCTGCTGAAGAGCTATTTACGTACAGTTTACAGTTTATATAAATCGGACGAAAACTGCATGGTAAGTAAGTAACCATGCGGTAAAATCATTAAAAAAAAAAACATTTTCGTGCAGTTACTCACGCATCGGAGTGGTTCTTCTACAATTAACATCATGAACTTTAAAGGGCAAAAAAAAAATAAAACAAAAAAAATCACGAACTTTAACCTAGTTTTCTTGTTGTACTTTATTTTTAAAATTCCAATAATAAACGTTGTCCAGAACTAAGTACACTATTGGCACGGCTGTCCTGAAAAGGCTGCACCCACTATACATCGTCAGTTCATCACTTGCACAAGAACCTCTTTGATCTTTTATGACCTCTAGTGCGCACAGCTCTCCTGAAAAGGCTGCACCCACTATAAATTGGCACTTCATCGATCACATGCACAAGTACCTTTGTCTGTGTTGAAGAATAGTCCCACATCGCCTGTGGACAAGACTTTGAGCATGTTTATAAGAGTGGGCAATCCTCTCCTATCAAGCCGGTTTTATGGGATGAGTTAGGCCTACGAATTTTCTTCATGGTATCAGAGCCTACCACAAGGACGAATGGGCTCACACTACTTTAACCCCGTGACAAAGGACCAGAAAAAAAAAAATACTGCCCTGCACGTGAGGAAGGGTGTTTGAAGAATAGTCTCACATCGCCTGTGGACAAGACCTTGGGCATGTTTATAAGAGTGGGCAATCCTCTTCTATCAAGCCGGTTTTATGGGATGAGTTAGGCCCACGAATTTTTTCACTCTGATCTTTTATGGCTTCTTTTGTGTGATATATATATTTTTTTCTTTTTTTTTCTTTTCTAATCAATCCCAAGAAAAGGAATTATACTGAGAGGTCTTTCCTACTATTAATTTTTAGGGGAAACTTCACTTACCCCCCTGAATTGTCATGCCTTTGCAATCCCCCCCAATCTTCAAACTCTCAATTTAGTGTATTTAAGTTTCAATTTTTTGCATCCCCCCTCCCGTTAGCTAATTCTGTTAAGTCAGACGGTCAAAGGGGTGAAATGACTTTTATGCCCCTAACGTTTTTAAAAATTACAATTTAACCCTTATTTCCTAATAAAAATTATTTAAAAAAAAAACAAAAAAATTCGTTTGCGTTTGGGTCAGACCACCTGGGTCACGGGTGACCCAGTCTGGGTCACGACGTGACCCAGCGTTGGGTCACGTCGTGACCCGCGTTGGGTCACGCCGTGACCCAGCCATGGTCGCCAGACCCACGGCGGGGGTTTGGTGACCAAGCAGCAGGCAAGCTGGGTCACGACGTGACCCAGCGTTGGGTCACGCCGTGACCCAGCCATGGTCCGCCAGACCCACGGCGGGGTCTGGTGACCCAGGTAGCAGCAAGCTGGGTCACGACGTGACCAGCGTTGGGTCACGCCGTGACACGCCGTGACCCGCGTTCTCTCTCTCCTCTTTCTCGCCGTGACTGCTTCTCTCTCTCTCTCTCTTTCTCGCCGTGACCCGCTTCTCTCTCTCTCCTCTCTTTCTGCCGTGACCCGGCTTCTCCCTCTCTCTCTCTCTCTTTCTTCCTCTGGTTTTCATCTTCACAGTTTTTTTGTACCGGACCGACTGTCGAGAGTTTGAGCACGAGAACGGCTACGCATGGACACAGCATTACATCTGGCTTCAAAGTTTGGACACGTTGAGATGGTGTCGGAAATTGTTAAGCTGTGCCGCGGACATGGTTGCTACTCAGAACAAGATGCTGGAGACGCCAATACATGAAGCTTGTCGCCGAGGGACGCTGCCGAGGTCTTTGAAAGTGCTTTTTAGATCGGGCCGATCTGACGGCCAAGGCTGCGGCTTCGCCGGCTTAATTTTCTGGTTGGGTCACGGGGGGTGACCCAGCGTGGGTCACGCTGACCCACGTTGGGTCAGTTTTTTTTTTAAAAAAAAAAATTGAAAGTTAAGAAATATTAAGGGTAGTTAGGTAATTTAAACACCCTTCAGTTAGGATTTAACGAAAAATCCTAACGGAGGGGGGGATTGCAAAAATTGAAACTTAAATACACTAAATTGAGAGGTTTTGAAGATTGGGGGGATTGCAAAAGGCATGACAATTCAGGGGGGGTAAGTGAAGTTTCCCTAATTTTTATAAATATTGTAGTTAGGAAGTGACTTTGGTCTGACGTGAGAGAGGGGTTATTTATGGCCAAAATAACCACTACAGAATCACCTTTCATTCGATGGGGTTTTAGCCATGAGAGATTGCCATGGTCGCAGGTGATTGTAGAAGCTTGTGCGGAAACATAAAATATGAGAATAAGAGCGGAAGTAATTAAAAGAAAAAAAAATATATAAAAAATTATGAGTAATTCAGCGTTAAATATTTATATTTATCACTCGGAAGGACCTTTAAGATTATATTGTGCTCATTCACTTTATTGTTTAGAATAAAAAAGTTTCTATTTATAGAGTATAGAGTAAATACAAATATGATAATTAAATATGAGAGATTTGATTACAATCAATCCGTAAATAAAGAATATTACAATATCAACCAAATATAGAATGCTGTAAAATTATTTGGATAGTGCAAAATTCTTATTAATACTAAATAATATTAATCCGAAAAATAAGAATTAACAATAAGATAAATAGGATACAATTAAAATAGAGTTAGGAAGGATCTCACAAAGCTATAAAATCACATAAAAACGTTGTCCTAAAATATTGATTTTGTGCCTTCCGAAATATATAACTCGGTGCGATTAAATATCTTGAGACACAAGTGAAATATTGAACAACCAAAACCCAAGTAGGATAAAGAAAACAAACAAAATAAACATTACATGTCCACTGCCACACGTTTGTACAAGTGCGGTGGCAACCTAGGATTGGCCGTGGCTTGTAACGGGGTCCGCATGTAAGTGACCATTCCAGGATTTTCTGCCATGTCAATCTCCTCTGGCTTGACCCCTTCAGGTGGTGCCCAAACAAAATGGTGCAATAGGTGACCAAGCATGGACGTGACCAAATTGATAGCAAGTTGGGCACCAGGGCACACCCGCCGGCCCGCACCAAATGGAAGTAGACGGAAGTCGTGGCCCTTCATGTCAACATCCTCCTCAAGGAACCGCTCAGGGCGGAACTCAAGCGGGTTCTTCCACACAGCCGAATCGCGTGCTATGGCCCAAACATTGACATGAACACTTGATCCCTTAGGGATGTCATAGCCACCAATTTTGACATCAGCATTGGCTCGGTGGGGGAGCATCAATGGGGTTGGAGGGTGCAACCTTAGCGACTCTTTGACTACACATTGTAGGTAGGGCAGGGAAGTAAAATCGGCTTCCGTCATGACACGTTCAAACCCGATAACACGGTCAAGCTCCTCTTGAGCCTTGTGTTGCACCCTTGGGTTCTTAGTTAGCTCTGCCATTGCCCATTCTACCGAGATTGCAGTGGTGTCCATGCCTGCAGTGATCATGTCCTGCACAAATCATGGGATACAATTGTTCATTAGCCTACACTGTACACTACTTCTTGCTTAAGTTAATAACAGCGTACTTTTCCAAACTATCAACAGTTTTGTAATTAGAACCTCATTTGTTTTATTTTATTTTTTGAGCGTACCCAAAGGAGTCCAATGACGGTGTCGTCGCTAAGGTCGTATTGGTCCTGCAAGGTAAGCAAGGCATCAACAAAATGCTGCTTGGCACCACCAGACTTGTTTCGTGCCTGGGTGTGCTCTTCCATTATAGTTTTAGTGAGTCTGTCCCTCCTCGCCCCATGCTTGGCGAATAGCTCTTCCTCTAGTGGAAACATCCAACGAAGCCATGGGATGTGGTCTGCAATGGGAAGTGATCCCCCAATCTTCACTCCATTCGCCACGATTGCCTTGAATTCCAACCCTTGCTCGTCCATTACGCCCTCTGAGTTCGCAAACCGCTTCCCAAATGTCAGTCTTGTGATGTTGTTGAATGCCACTGCTCCCAAGTATTCCTTCACCAACAATCTTTTACCACGCTTATCTGGATGTGGAAATCAAACAGTTTTCAATTCATTTTTGTTAATCAAGTTTTAATGGTCATGAGATTTGAAAATAAGGAAGAATAATTAAACATAAATTCAAATTGGATTAGATAAAACTTGTGCCCATGCCAAACCTAAGAAACCTAAGATTACTTGGACAATGATTAGTTTACTTCACATTTTTACTGAAGATGAAAATCCAGTGGTGTCGGCAGGGACACTAGAACTAGGTGATTTAATAGTGTACTCACACGATGGGACTTGAAATAAAATGTATTGTTATTTAGTGGACCATTACAACTTGATAATATGATAATAAAAATCAATTTTTAAATTAGCATTTCTAATAAAAAAAATTATGAGCTAATTTTCATTATTAAGATCCAAGTTGTAATTTAACAGTTTGTTAAATAGCATTATTTTTAAATAAAAAACAATATTTTGGAATAGGCTCTATCAAGGGTGGAATAGGTATGATCCCATTAAGAGCGTGTTTAGGGTTGGCTAAAGAGCTTAAAATCACTTTTAGTACATAAAAGTTACATCAAATAAAAAGCTGATCCGTTTAGTAAAAAATTCAAAAAGAACTTTTTTGACTTATTTACTCTAGAAAAAAAGTCAAACACACACTTTCAGAAAAAGTTTAAAAACCCTTTCTAAATAGTCCAATGTTACATTTTACACAATTTTATAATGCCAAACAAATATAATTTATAATAGAAAAGGACAAAACTTTTGAAACATTTTAGCAAAGAAAAATACTACACTCATTTCTTCCACTTTTACTCTTAAAAATATATTTGGTGATGTGACACTAAAAAATATCATTATATCTAAACTTTAATAACAATTAATCGAAAATTTAATGGTGATTTTTATGGTTCGTTTAGATATGTGATTTCAAAAAGTGCGATTTAAAATATCCGATTTGAAAATATAATTTTTTAAAAATGCAGTTAAGAGTTTGGTAAAATTACAATTTAGCATTTAAAATCGCAATTTAGTTTTTAAAATTTTGCGTTTTAAAAAAACACTTCCTTATCTATAATTTAAAAACACAAATTACAATTTTTTTAAAATATAATCCTCAAACAATTATTTTTTACAATTTAATTTAAAATCATGAAATAAGTTCGATTTAAAAGTGAAAGAGGGACACGGGGAGAGTTTACAGCATTAATTCTCTTTCGCAATGCGCATCATCAATGCTACGATGGTATACGAATAGGACCATAATATTCAGACAAAAAAAAAAACACAAACACATATATTTGCATAAAATCGTCATTAAAAAAATAATAATAATAAAATAAAAGGCGTACCGGGATGAGTGCAGTCATTGAAAATGGATTCAACCATGGCTCTAACCTCATCTTCCCTAATGGGTCTAAGAGCTTCGAGCCTTTTGGGGGTGAAAAGCTCAAGGGTGCAAACCTTCCTGACCTTCACATAGTGAGGCCCATAATCGGCCCATATAAGGTCCTTCCCGTCCCGGCTAAACCTAGCAGCCGACCTATTTCTATACCTATCAGCCAGTTGCTGGTCATTTTCCTTAAGCACTTCCTTAGCCAACTCCGAGTTCGAAACGACCACGTTCAACATGGANTCGGGCCCATATAAGGTCCTTCCCGTCCCGGCTAAACCTAGCAGCCGACCTATTTCTATACCTATCAGCCAGTTGCTGGTCATTTTCCTTAAGCACTTCCTTAGCCAACTCCGAGTTCGAAACGACCACGTTCAACATGGACCCGTACCACACCGATATGATGGGACCGTACGCCTGTGCCCACTCTGCAAAGCACCGGAACCTCACCGGCTTTACGTGGTAGAGATTGCCGAGGACCGGCCACGGGCGAGGCCCCGGTGGGAGCTTGAATCTCAGCCGTTGGTAGAGCTTGTATGCAAGGAGGAGGATGATAAGTGAGACGGGTGCTATTAGAGGGAGAGCCATCGGAGGAAGAGAAAGGCGTGGTTTTTTTTCTTGTTGGAGAAGGTTTATATAAAGTTTGATGTCGTATAAATTTTTCTTAAACATGAATCAATTATATTAAGAGGGAGGAAAAAAATGATGAAGCATGGGTTTACGTGCAATCACAAATTAATGAATTAATGCATCAAATAATTTCTTCTTGATGAGATGGGTTTAATTGCATGTCCTGGCAATTTTGCTGCCAGCAGAGGAGTGAGTGGCCATGAAATGTGTACCACTTGTACCTGATGCGTGAGACGTGGAATTGTGAGGATCAGTCCTGTCTGTTGATAAGGTGAGAATCCGTTAAACATAACACTCTAAATTTTCCTTTTTGGAATTAGATAACACAGTAAATTAACGAACGACGGATTGAGTTTTAATAATAATTTTAAAGAAAAAATACACATACTTCTTTAAACTATTACTTAATTGTTAATGTCTCTTTAAACTATTAATTGCGTTAGTGTTTTCCATAAACTATTAAAAATGTTAATTCATCAACCGCTAGTAATTTCCTTATCCTATCTTGTTCTTAGTAATGTTATTAGGTTGCTTATTTATTGTTTCGTTAGTTTTGCATCATAGTTTTGAATCTTTAGTTGGTTATAGTTTTATATTATGTTAGTACAGTTTCCAGTATAGTAACTTGTATTTTCGTTGATAATTTCTTTGATAGCTGCAAAATAATAAACATTAGGGGTGGCAATTTTTGACATGATCCGCGAATCCGACACGAAAAAACCAGATTTGGGTTTAGCTTATCAGGTTACTGGGTCAAACGGGTCAACCCGTTTATGACCCGCCAGTTAACGGGTCAGACGGGTCAACCCGCCGGGTGACTCGGCTGACCCGTTTAACCCACCAAAAAAAAAAAAAATGCTAAAAATTCTTGAAACTTCCCGAGATGTGACTGTATAGTCTGTATGTCTGAGATGTGAGATGTGAGAGAGTTGAAACTTGAAAGAAACCAAGCTGCAGACCAAGCTAGTAATAAATCAAACACTCCCTTACTGTCTCCTCCGCAAGACTCCTCCGTCGTCCCTCTCCCTCTCTCTTGGTCTGGCCCACGGCGAGTCGCCGTCACGGCGCCGTCGACTCTGTCGATCCCTCTCCCTCTCTCTCGGTCTGGCCCACAGCGAGTCGCCGTCACGGCGCCGTCGATCCCTCTCCCTCTCTCTCGTCTGGCCCACGGCGAGTCGCCGTCACGACTCCGGCTGTATCTCCTCTCTTCTCTCTCGGTCTGGCCCACGGCGAGTCGCCGTCATCGAACGTCACCGGTGCCGGCGGTATCTCCTCTCTCTCTCTCTTGGTCGATATCTCCCGATTCTCCTCTTATCCTTCTTATCNCTCAATCTCCCTCTCGGTTAGTGGTCACCGGAACGGCAGACTGGCAGTATGCCAGTATCTGTTGGGTCGGGTTGAATTTATTCAACCCAACAACACGACCCGTCAACTAGTTGACGGGTTGACGGGTTGGGTCGTGTCAACCTGTTTAATAAACGGGTTGACACGACACGACCCGTTTAATAAACAAGTCGTGTCCGGGTTTAGGGTTAACGGGTCAAGCGGGTTAACCCGAACCCAACTCGTTAACTCGTTTTGAGACCCCTAATAAACATAAAAAAATGGGCTTGTGAGAGGTGCCAGCTGGATCACACTCCGATGTCTAAGTCAGTATCTGAGAGTAATTCTTTAAAAAGTAAGAGCATAGAGATTTCAGTCCGATGATACCTGATAGTATGGGCTTATTTATAGGCTAGGAGTTTGTTCAACTTAGGCATCTTCTTATCTAAGTCTGAATAGAATTCTCTTACATGGATATGAATAGAACTGTCAGTAGGATTCTTATCCCAAATTAAATGGGATAAGAGTTTATCTATGATTATCCAGGATTAAAGTTAATCGCAATAGTATTCCTTTTTGGAAATGACTCTTCTTCCTCTTATCCTTCTTATCACTTCGAGATAAGGACGTATCTTCATGGACCTGTGCACATCGTTGCTTTATCTCATTATAATGTTTAATATCGATACTAACTCTTTCTAGATTAGGCTTCTTGAATTGATTGAGACTGAAGTTGAGGCTGAGGCTGAGGCTGAAGATGAGGCTGAGGCAGGCTGAGATTGAGACTAGACTGAGGTTGAGACTAAGACTGAGACTAAGGCTGAGACTGAGGCTAAGTCTGAGACTAAGACTAGACTGAGGCTGAGTCTGAGACTGAGACTAGACTAAGGCTGATACTGAGGCTGAGGCAGGCTGAGACTGAGACTAGAGTGAGGTTGAGACTAAGACTAAGGCTGAGACTGAGGTTGAGTCTGAGATTGAGACTAGACTGAGGCTGATACTGAGACTGAGGCTGATATTGAGACTAGACTAAGATTGAGGCTGAGATTGAGGCTGAGATTGAGGTTGAGTCTGAGACTGAGACTAGACTGAGGCTGAGACTGCGACTGAGACTAAGGCTGAGACTGAGGTTGAGTCTGAGACTGAGACTAGATTGAGGCTGAGTCTAAGACTGAGACTAGACTGAGGCTGATATTGAGACTAGACTGAGACTGAGGCTGAGGTTGAGACTGAGACTGAAACTGAGGCCCAATGGGTTTTACTCAGCACACCAATAGAAGTTATGTAGATAGGCTGGATTAAGGGAAATATTCCCAACAGTTTCCCCCCAATTCCTTTATCCGAGATGTCACTCGGTTATGGGAATTAAGTTCACCTGTCTTCTTCTTCCAGCCATATTGGTTTTTATCTCTTATAATCATCACGGGATCCTATTTAGTCATGCCACGTATCGGATTCTCGTGGCTTCTCGGTAGGTTGAGAAAACCGAAGAGTGCACTCTCTTGGCTTCTCAACAATCAAAGACTGAGGTGAAATTAGCCGGCACTGACATTTGCTGTTTTGCACTTCAAATGAAGCTATCAGCTACTAAGACTCAATTGCAGACTGAGAAGAAGAAGGCTAATGATGACTTCAATGCTGTCATCGAAAAGTTAGAGGAAACCGATAGTAGATATCATAAGCTTCGAAAGAGGTATCATCATTACAAGGCCAAGGCCATTCACTTCTTGAAGTAGCTGTCTTTTACTGCTTGGTATAGAGACTACAGTTGGACTCATGGCTTTCACTGGAGTTTTGAAAGCTTCAGGACGATAGCTTTGAACCCATCAATTTTCAAAGTTGAGTTTACCCTGAGAACCCTTTTCTTCCTTCCATACCTTCAGATGATTTCTTATTTCAATTCAGATGACTATAACCAAGGCTGAACACAGTTTGGTCTTGGTTAAAAGGTGTTTTGAATTGACTTTCTTTGATTTGTATGTACCCCCCAGTCCCTTGCTTGGACTTTGATCCTTGACTTGGATAGGTTAACTTTTTTTTTTTTTGGTGAATTTCAGTGTTAACTTGAGAATTGAACCTGGGAACTAAGATAAAATTGAACTTGGTGATTGATCCTTTGGATTGAAATTTGTTTTGGACTGGAACATCGTCTCAGCTAACTCTTCAGTTAACTGAGAAGATTTAACTAGAACACCGTCTTTGCTAACTCTTCAGTTAACTGGGAGAATTTAATTAGAACACCGTCTCAGCTAACTGTTCAGTTAACTGAGAGGATTTAACTGGAACACCGTCTCTGCTAACTGTCTAGTTAACTGAGAGGATTTAACTGGAACACCGTCTCAGCTAACTGTCCAATTAACTAAGAGGATTTAACTAGAACACCGCCTTAGCTAACTGTCCAGTTAACTGAGAGGATTTACTTGGAACACCGCCTTAGCTAATTGAGAGGATTTAACTAGAACACCGCCTTAGCTAACTGTCCAGTTAACTGAGAGAATTTAACTGGAACACCGTCTCAGCTAACTGTCCAATTAACTAGGAGGATTTAACTGGAACACTGTCTCAGCTAACTTTTCAGTTAATTGAGAGGATTTAACTGGAACTTTTTGTTGAAGCTCTTCGTCATAGAGTCTGAATGTGCTTCAGTGTGGCTAGCAATAATCGGTCCTCACTTCCTCGTGGGTTAACATTAGACCCCCTAAGTGACTTCTGTACCCCACTTCTGATTCCGAGAGGCACTTGAAAGGAGATTCCAAGAAGAAATTCTGAGAATAATGATCGAGAAGAGCTTCCAGAGAAGAAATTTCAAGAATAAATTTTGCGTACTACCCGAGGTCTTGGCGAGCTTCTAGGATGCTGATAGTTCCCCCAAGGCTGCATATGTTCAAAAGTATGTGTGGTCCGAATTGACAGGAGGTTCAAATTTCAATGGTGGAGGACCAACTCGTGGTCTCTTTTTGGTGTTGAACATGAACGACGTTTTGACTGTGTTCATGGAAGTCGAGCCATTGAAATGATTTTCCTATAAGTGAGACTTGACTTATCATGGCTTCCAGTTTTGTTAGAGAGTTCTGAGCTAGCTTGGATGAGGACAGCTCTTTGTCTTTCAGTTGTAAAATGCTTCGACGGTAGTCCCGGCTTTATTTCGGAGATTCTCGAAATATTTGAGTTTCCTTTTGGATTCGCATTGTTGTATAGCTGACCTGATTGCCGGTTTGTTTGAAGATGGGCATAGCTTGCGAAGTACTTGCCTCGAATTGAGGAGAGTGCTCGAAGTAACTTGCTGCTTGGAGAATCTTGGTTCTCGAGAGCCCAGTGCTATAAGTAACTCAGGATCTTGACTATTGGAATAGTTTTGAATACGTGACAGAGGTATGACAGAGGTGTGTAGGAATTTTTCAATTCATGATTCCTTCGGGTATATTTTGGTTGGTTTCCCCTGAACTTTTTGCCTCAAGTGCTGTATGCGCTTAGATAGAGGCTTTCTTTTTGAATTTCTTTCAAGTTGCTTTGAGTCCACCATATGTTAGTAGAAAGACACTGCTCCATGGATGTGGGCGCTCTTTTTGTTTTGATTTCTGTGGCATGATTCGCTGCACATCATGACAAACACAAGCTCCAAGGGCTCCAAAAACCAGAATCTGAAAATTCTGTCCAGTATTGAAAAACAGTTCCGATTGAAGAGTGTTTGTGGTCCAATTGAGCTGAAAATTGGTAGAGATGTTCATGACACATGAATCTTCATTTTGAACGGTGGAGATTTGATTCTGAGCATTCTGCAGCCTCTCTTTTTCTTGTTATTCTCAATTGCCTCTTAATTGCCATATATGCTGGACATCTGAAATCAAAAGCCTGAAAAGGAGGCTAAATAGAGGGTGAGATAGCAATGCTCATAGCTCCCAATTTGTCCCACTTGACGTTAGCCTTGGGTTTGGGATTACAAAATCCTACCACTTGAATTTTAATACTTTTATGGACTGAATAGTGTCTTTCACCATAATTCTCAGGCAATTAAAATACAGAACTTACCAAGAAAAGTTAACTAGACCCATTTGATATCATGGGCTAAAGTTATTCCTTCCAAAGCCTCATGGGGCTAGGACACGTTTCCTGTCTTGCCTTTTTTTTTTTTTTTTTTTTGTATCCACTTGAAATTTATAAAGGCAATGAATTTGACAAGTCACAAAATTTGACATTCATGAGTTGGCAAGATTGAGTTCCAATAAATTGTCAAATGTTGAGTAGTATGAAGCGAATGAAAAAGGCATAAATGTAAACTTATCTTGCATATCTGATGAAGGAGGCTCCTTTTTTCTCGTGTTTCCTTTGTAGATCTATTTTGCAAGGATTCTTTGCCACGTTTTTCGTTCTCGGATTCAGCTAGATCACTTCGAGAGCTACACGCCAATGATGGCTTCTAGAGGTTGAGCCAATAGACCCTGCAGAGACTCTGGTTTGACCGTCCCTGACTCGAGAGATCTGGTTTAGGTTTGGATGCGAATTCATCTCCAACTAGTGATAATTCGGTTGCTTGACTTTGAAATCGCTTTTCTGTTTGATTTGATATCTTATCGGCTTCTTTTGGTTTAATCTCTTTTTTCCAAATCTTTCATGTAATCGATTCGTTATTGCTAGTCATGCTACTGTTTTGCTTCTAAGGTTTGTATCTCCGTTTATTCCCTTCAACCTCGGAGAGTGCTTGTGCTTTGTCTGTGATTGTTGCAACCGAGTACTGATCAGAGATTGAGTATGGATTTCGCCATGCCGAATAGATTGGTGCACTCGGCACTGTCCAATCCGAACCTGCTGTGCGCAAACACAGATATGTGCAAGGCCACTATGGATGAGTGTAGATTTGCCAGGGTCGATCAAGGATTTTGAAGGAGGAAGCCTATCAGAAAAGGTAGTCACCATCGGATATTTTTTTTTTTTGAGAAATGATAAATCATTCCCACAGATGGCGCCAAACTGTTATTACAGTTTTCGGTACAGTGATGTTTACTTTCGTTGATAATTTCTTTGATAGCTGCAAAACAATAAACATCAACAAAGGGGCTTGCCTGGGGTGCCAGCTGGATCCCACTCCGATGCCTAAGTCAGTATCTGAGAGTAATTCTTTAGAAAGTAAGAGCATAGAGATTTCAGTCCAATGATACCTGATAGTATGGGCCTATTTATAGGCTAGGAGTTTGTTCAGCTTAGGCATCTTCTTATCTGAGTCTAAATAGAATTCTCTTATATGAATATGAATAGAACTGTCAGTAGGATTCTTATCCCCAATTAAATGGGATAAAAGTTTATCTATGATTATCCAGGATTAAAGCTAATCGCAATAGTATTCCTTTTTGGAAATGACTGTTCTTCCTCTTATCCTTCTTATCACTTTGGGATAAGGATGTATCTTCATGGCCTGTGCACATCGTTGTTTTATCTCATTATAATGTTTGATATCGATAATAACTTTTTCTAGATTAGGCTTCTTGAATTGACTGAGACTGAAGCTGAGGCTGAGGCAGGTTGAGACTAAGACTAGACTAAGGTTGAGACTGAGACTGAGGCTAAGTCTGAGACTAAGGCTGATACTGAGGCTGAGGCAGGCTGAGACTGAGACTAGACTGAGGCTGGGACTGAGACTAAGGTTGAGATTGAGACTAAGGCTGAGACTGACGCTGAGTCTGAGACTGAGACTAGACTGAGGTTGATACTGAGACTAGACTGAGGCTGAGACTAAGACTGAGGCTGATACTGAGACTGAGGCTAAGATTAAGGCTGAGGCTGAGGCTGAGGCTAAGACTGAGATTGAGACTAAGGCTGAGACTGAGGTTGAGTCTGAGACTAAGACTAGACTGAGGCTGAGTCTGAGACTGAGAGTAGACTGAGGTTGATACTGAGACTAGACTGAGACTAAGGCTGAGGCTGAGGCTGAGACTGAGACTGAAACTGAGGCCCAATGGGTTTTAATCAGCACACCAATAGAAGTTATGTAGATGGGCTGGATTGAGGGAAACATTCTCAACATATTAGATTAATATTGGATTAGTAGCTTAATGATGTTGCACATACCATATTCTGCATGAGTGTGTTGTTAAGGTTCATTACGACGTTATAGATCATGTAAAGACCTTAGGTCATGTTAGAATGAGGTTTGGTAGAGATTTTGGTTTGGAATGAGTTTCCGTTCATAACTGAATGTTTAACCCTTCCCTAGACGAACGTTTGATGTTGAGGTAGAATGTTCAACCTTTTTCATCTGAACGTTCGATGGTCGGACAGTATTAAGTGCTAAATGTTACACATTCAAGCCCCTTAACTGGCATATGTTAAGCCTTAGGTTGTATTGTAATCTAATAGTTTATTTTGTTTTAGTGTTTATCTTATTTTGTAGGGCTTAATAGAGAACACAAGCAATTCTATCAAATTCCGAGCTGAAAATACATCAACTTTTGCAAAGCTGCTGACCAATGACCTTTGTGTACTCTTTTGACCATAACTTTTAGCTCCAAACTCCGATTAAGCCAAAGTCAAGGGCATTGGAAAGAAAACTCAAAAAGGAACAATTCATCAAGCAAAAGTTAAAGCAGAAAATGGGCGCTTGAGCACCCAAAATGAGGACCGAGCGCCACCAATGCTCGAGCGCCCAATCCTGGTGCTCGAGCGTCATCGGTCCTTCCAGAAGCATCGTAGATCAGTTCTGTAACTGACTTTCACGTACTATTTTGGCCATAACTCTCAGTACAAAACTCGGATTGAGTCAAGGTTAAGAGCGTTGGAAAGAAGACTTCAAGACGCACAAATGCTATTTTATGTGAAAGATCAGATGCAGAAGTCTTGTGGGTCAAAAATGCTTGTGAAGTTCACAAATCTTCTGGAAGCGAAAATATTAGCAAATATCTGAAAATATTGGAAAAATTATCAACAATTGCGGCTTAAGGGATAATTGTGGGCATCAAATTCTCTCTTTAGAGAAGTCCTAGCCCATTAAACTCAAGATTTTTCCTTGATCTTTATGTGTAATAATATCTCAAAGTCTCTTCCTCTATAAAGAAGAAATTCAGCTGAAAAAGAAAAAAGGGAAAAAGGCAGAGTGGGTGTTCTCTGTGTAACTCGGTCCAGTGTATATTTTTATTGTTTTTAGCTTAGTTTTCAATACTTTAGTGTTTAGGCAGTAGGTAGAAGCTCAATCCATAGCTCCAAAACTCCTTAGGAAATGGTTTTCTCCAATTTCATGGAGATTTCCAAATCCTCTATGAGGAACAAAACCCTTTGCAGGGTTTGATATTATTCTTTCCATGGGGCTATGGGTTAATTGTTTTTAGCTAAGATTTTGTACAAATGGTATGGTGATTATATATGCATAAGGTTTGTTCTTAACGATTATACCATTTGAAATGAAAATTGTTCTTTGTCTATGAGGAATATGTTTGAGTTTTGAATGATTTCAATACTTTCAATGTCTTTGATTGAGAAAGTATAAGCTATGCAATGGTGCTTGTGACATGATTTTATGTAAGTTTGATAGGGTATGCTAGGGACCACGACTCAATTTACACTTAGAATAACTTAGAATAGGTGAAAAGTGAGTGAAAACCTATAATACCTTATGCTTATGTCATGAAATTGTGTAGGCTATTGAGAGAACTTATATTGCATGCTAAGGAACACGAGTTATATCACATGTAGGGTGTTAGGTGAGTGACTAGTGCAAAACTATGATGCTTTATTATTTTCTTTCGGTAGTATTTTGATGTTGAGTTCGTTGTAAGGATTGACAACCTTTACACGCTCATATTATACTTTTGCTAAAGATCCATGCTAGATATAATCTGTTTCTATCTACTCTCGTTGTTATCCTTTATGTTTATGTCATTTATGTTTCTGTCATTTACATTTATGTCATTTAAATTTATGTTATTTATGTTTCTGTCATTTACATTTATGTCATTTACATTTAAAAAACCCAAAAACATCTATTTTCATAAGTTAAGTTAGAGAAAATCTCGAAAGCTTGACAAACAACCATCACAGTCCCTGCGGACGATACCCTCTTTAGAACTATCCTGCAAGGGTACGATCTATCGCGAACGGTTAATTATAAATTTTAAAATCGGTAGCGCTTGCGCGACGATTAGACAGTAAGCCTATTTTGAATGGTTTAGGGCTTAGAGTCTTTTTAGCACGAAGTTAAAACTAATGATAGGTTTTTTCTCAGGTTTCGAGGTTCTAGAGCCTCAAGGAGACTTTGTGGAAGAACCTTATAACACAAGTGAGTAAAAACTCACATGGATACTTGTTATTATTATCTTTCCATATAACATGAATATTTTATGTATCAAATATGCATGTCTACAACTCACATGAAATACATTTTAAAATGATGTGAAATCTATTTTGTGTAAACGATTGATGAATAATAAGATAAGAAAAATGATGAGTTTGTAAAGACATGCATGTAAAAGACTGTGAAATTAAATTGCATCGTAAGACATGATACACCGTCATGTGTAGGATAACGGCCATCAGCTTACTATTATACGCGTTAGCCCTATGGTCAAAAAGATTTAATTTTATATTTGACTTTGGATCCAATAGTTGTTTTGTGACTTGCGCACCATGTACGGATGGGGTCATAGTTACACCTTTCCTGGTAGCATAGGTCACCCGAGGTCGGACTCGGCCAAGTTACTAGTATAAGGCGGTGTTGTGCAATATTTGGGGCACCAATTTTGTACTAGAAGTTCTTTCAAGAATGTGTGAACCCAAGCGAAAATAGGTTAAAGGCCTGAGAAGACCCTATAGAGCTAAACTAGAACATGATTATCTTATTACAACATATACGATATCTATATTGCATCAATGATGATATCATGAATTGTTGAACTATAACATTACATTACTGCATGTAATTTATAAACATCTGAGTTCATCATATATGATAACCTGTACATCGTGTGTATTTATACTCACTAAGTCATAGACTTACACCTATATCTTTTTCACCTGTAAAATATTTATTATTTTATATATAGTTTAGTCAATGGTGGGACCTTTGAGGAGTTTTATCTAGTTTGAAGACATTCTCAGGGTCACTTTTGAGAAGTTGGATCCTGAATGGCTGAAGACCATGTGGGATGGCGATGAGAAAACTCGCTACAATATGATCGAGATCATATATTTAATTTACCGTTTTAACACTAGGCCTTAAACTTGATGTTTTATAACTCTTAGATTTGATTATGTAATATTCCTGTTTTGTTTTGATGATTGGTATTTGATTGTAACATTTGGAAATATTGTTATCTATATTATGATGCTTTAGTTTTACTATGGTGATATATAAGATTGTAGGTTTAAATTAGTAGCTATCTATGTATGAAAGTGAAATTCTTCTGCTGCAGACTCTTCAAATAGTGTAAAATTCTTGAGTTTTATTCTTTGTGGACAAAGGTTGGGAGGCGAACCATGAAATTAATTTTACCGAGGCGTTACATATATATTGTTAGCTTTGAGTGTTATCATTGTTATATACTTTATGTATAGTTGTTTCTGCTACTATTACGTAAACTTTAATATGTTGCACATTACTATGTTATAATGTATGTATGTATGAGTTCAGTGTAGCGCGCAGCTTGTAAAAAAAAAGGTTATAAGCTGGGGGTTGCTACAATCGACACGTTCTAAGGTTCTAATATCATTCCTATCATTGTCCTAATCACAAATATGATCGTCATACATATCAAAAATTTTCTATTATCATTAAATATCTAACCCATCACTAGATCCTTCAAAATAATCCCATGGGTCTACATCCTAAGTTCTCAAATAGTAAGTTAATCATGCAGGACATGCAAAATATCATGTGCTTAACGATTATAAGAACCTACCTATACCTTATTCAACATCAAACCAACAACCTTAGACCTAGAAGCCTTAAATCAACAACCTAGAGCAATAAGCTACAAAAATACAACATGCTAGTAACTAAACAAGAAGCTAATACGCTAACAACAAAATTAAGAATTAGATTAGAGCAAGCGTCACCTCTCTTGGAGGTAAGACTTCAAGAAAATGCTCATTATATCTCTTTCTAACTCTCTCTCACTCATTCTAGGGTTTCAGAGGCAATGGGGTAACCAAAATGAGGCAAAAAGGTGTAAAGGACGCTTTAAGTGGCTCCCATGAATGTACAAAAGGGTTGAGGTGTCAAAATTTAATTACATGCAGGCTGCCATCGAACTTTCAATGCCATTTCAATCGTTCGTTAGGGTAAAAATGGCATCGATCATTTGATCGCACTTCAATCATTTGATCCATGCAGAAAACCTTAAAAGTCCAAAATCCTACTTAAGTCCAACTTTAAAATGCTTCCTTTTAATTAAGGCACTCTTAACCCTAATTAAAGATCGAGGCATTACACTTCACGCGTTTAGATACTCATCGTACTAATGTCCTACAAATGGAAACCATAATTTTTCATACCAATATTCCACGAGGAGTTATAAATTTTTGTATTGATATGCTACGAAGAGAACCATAATTGCTCATACTAATAATTGATGAGGCGAAACATAACTTTTTGTACTGATATCCTAGAAGGGGAACCCTAAATTTTCTTTACTGAACATATTTTTAACGGAGCATAACTTTCAAAGAATAACATGTTTCTTAGAAATCATACTCCTATAAATGAGCTTTCATAACCTACTTTCTTATCTCAACATAATTAAATCATAATTTTCATAGCTTAAGACGTTTAATAGCAGGAAACATGCAATTTGGAAAAAAAAAATGTCAGAAATCACTTGCTTTTATTTTCAAGGAAAACCTTTTATTTTTCGTTTACAAACTCATACAATAAAATTTTTAACTACTTTTGAAGGAGTTTACTTACAATTTATGCTTAAATTCCTCGTCAAATTCCTCAACACACGTTACATAGTCGTCTGCACAATTTCGTACTATTGGTTAAGGTTTACACTATTCTAGCCTACACTTCAAAATCCTTAGCTAATACCAACCCTAAACTCCCTTTTTCCTTGAAAAGTTTCCTATTTTTTTGGTTCTAGGTGGTGTTATTCGAACAAGCTTCAAACAAAGCATTATGTCCCATTCAGTGGCGAAGCAAGGATTGTTTTTCAAGGGGGTTGTTGGCCCAAAGACTCGTCGTCTTGAGGATGGATATCTCATATTTTGAAAGTGGGATCAGAGCTTAAAATGTTGGCCCACTTGGTTAGCAGTTTGGGCAGACATTATTCTCGCATCTCGTCGGACATTTAGTAGGTGCAAGGAAAGAAACGGGTTAGAGAGTCTCTGGCCATAGCCGAAGATGCTCCAACAATCAAGTTAGTATGATGCAAATCATAGATGAGGAACTGAATAAGTTCCTTACGATGCAGCCCAAATATTTTAAATGAACTTTAAAGAATATGAGTGTGACAAAAGATCTTGGCAAGGTTATGTGAGTTGGAGCTTCAACTGTGAATGGCCTACTTTTGTTCACAACTCTCCTACCATGGTAGTTTTGATGAGAACTTGCCAGAAGATTATGTAGAGAATTTTACTTACCTTGCTTCCTGCATTTTCCCTTGATTTATAGGTGAACTTTACCTTAGGAGGGAGAGTTATAGACCATCCCGCCTGAGTCCTCGTGCTGTCCAAATGACGTGACTTGGCTAACACGTGTCAGTCTCGGATGGTGGTCGTATCTCGTGTGAAGGCTTTTAGAAAACTCGAAGCTGATGTGATGTGTACTTTCTCTGACAGTGGAAGATGAGATGAAGTAGACGTGTTGATTCCCTTTCTGGGGCGTCAGGTTGAATGAAGTAATCGAGTGAAGGCAGCGATCATTGAGTTACTGATATGAGTAGGGCCTAAGACATGCTAGAGCTCCCCGATCAAGAGATTCTATGGAGGGAATGAATAGACAAATCCCATTAGAAGGACTGTTGCTAGTAAAAAAGGAGGGTCTTAAAGTCTTACACTTGTCTAACTCGTGATAAGACTTTTTTTGACATCTCTTTAAAGAGGAGTCAAATCAGTTAGATCGTACCCTCATCTTCCAGCTTTGCCCTACGAGATCAAGAAGTGGGTGGCTTTCGCTATTGGCTCAAACCGTTCTTACGATCGCTCGCTAGGCTTCATTCATGCATTACATCTGAATTATTTTTCCTAACTGTTACCCCCCAATTCCTGAATGCGAGATAATGATAAGGATGACGGGAATTTAAAAATCGTGGGTTTTTGGCCTTTGGGGGAGCCCATTTAAAATATGACTTACACCACATGATCGACTGTGGGCCACACGCATTTTTCAGTTCTTTAAGCAGTGCCCCTTCACATTCTTTTCCCCCACTTTCTTTTCTCTTTCCTGACCTCTCACTGTTTTGAATTCCTGCAGGCCTTCTTCTTCCCCCATGGACAAACCCGATTCTATGAGAAAATCTTGGGGCGCAGCCATGCAAACTTCAACGAAGGCTTTGAGTTCCAATCATCGACATTAATCAAGTTGGCTCTCGACACTTACTCTACAGGATGTCCGCGAGTTGCAAGCGGCTTATGCCATGCCTAACGACGTCGTGATTAGAATCCCTAAGGCCGGCGCTAGTGTAATGCCCTAACAAAATTATTTAACTGGTAAAAGACTTAGTGAGAACACCTCCAGCCTTAACCCCTACTTCGGGTCAAAACTCAGGGATCATACACTTTTAAAGAACAAGAGTCTATAGCAGAAGACTTGTCACTTATAAAGAATAGAGATAGCAACTAATACCCACAATAAAAGAATACCAGAATAGCAAAAGAAACATAATCATAATATCATAAATACCATGCATACTGATGTCTTCAAAATATGGTCAAAAGACCAATCATCAAAATAACATAAGGATTACAACCCAAATTCTAAACATGACATGCATAACAAAATCACTGATCCTCCTATGCTACATAAAGCTCGTAAATCAAATCTATCATCTCATGGTAGGGGTTTCCATCGGCGTGCCACATCCTACCAAGCTAAACCGGTTCTAGCTTCTCAAAAATTACCCAGAGAACATCCTCCAACCGAACCATATGACTTGCATAGATTGCCATTGTCTACGCTATCTATCAAATTACATAAGATCATGGGTGAAAAAAGATACAAGAGTAAGTCTACAACTTAGTGAGTAAGAATGCACATGTTATACAGGTTACATTTGTGAACTCCGTTTATAAATTACAAGCAGTGTTATTCTCAGTTCATAGTATAAACATGTCATAATAATGCAGTATATTTTATAATACATAATATATCAAAGAACATGTGATATGTTAACAATATGGTCTACCTGAGATATTACCCTTTTACAGCAAGGTTTGTGCGTCTCAAGGGACTTCTAGGACAACTTCGGTGCCCTGACATTGCATATATATACCGTTTTATACTAGTAGTCCGACCAAGTCCGACCTCGGGTGGCCCACACTTACTAGCAAAGCCATAATGGTGACCCCACTTAAAGAATGATACGCTGGTCACTAAATTTAACCATTGGACCCAAAGCCCTCATCATAAAAGAAAACATTTGACTATATAATCAATCCGTAATAATAGTAAGCCTATGGCTATTTTACGGTACGTACCAGTGTACCATGTCATACGATGCATATTAATCTTTGTATCTTTTATATGCATGCTTTTCACAACTCATCATTTCATTATCTTTATTAATCATAACCGTTTTCAAATATGGAATTCACAGTTAAGAATAAATAGGCATTTCATGAGTGCTGTAAACATACAAGTTTTGTGCATCAAAATAGTCATGCTATGTATAAAAGTATAACAATAACAAATATCCGTGTGAGTTTTTACTCACTTAGGTCGTATGGATCAACTACATAATCTTCCAAGCAATCCTCGACTTTCAAATTTGAGAAATGATCTTATCATTAGTCTTAGGCCTTGAGATAAACAAGTCCTAGGCCTCTAATAAGCTAAAAGGACATTCTATCCGAGCATCGAACGTTTGATCAGGAGGATCGAATGTTCCAAGCCTGCACATCGAATGTTTGACCAGGAGGGTCGAATGTTTGATGAGTTCCAAAAACCTTTCTAGGCCATAACCTTGGTCCTTTCTAGATTTTAACTCTTTCTAAGGTCTCTTAAAGGTCTAACTAGAGAAAATAAGGGGTCTCACACTCCAAAAACGGGGTTTGAGGTGCTAAACTCCTTAAACCAACCCAAAACCAACTCAACAGAAGCCTAAACCTCAAATGATCAAGCCTAATACTAAACAACACAGAAACTAGGACAAAATAACATCTAAACAAAGTAACAACAAGGAAATGAACTAGGCAAAGATAGGAACCTCCAAAGCCTAAAAGCCTTCTCCTTCTCCAAACACTCTTCCTCGCACACGCACCAATGTTCTCTGGGCTCCAAGGCATGAGTGAATAGCAAAATGAGGGGTGAGGGTCTTATTTATAGAGCTGGAACATCTGGTTAAGAACTGTTGGAACTTTAGGTTCATTGAATGTTCTATGTATAACATCGAATGTTCCATAAAAGTATCAAACGTTTGATACAGTTCGACATGCACACTGATCTAAAAATCTCACTTAAATAGTGCATCGAGACACGTATCGAACGTTTAAGCCTCACCATCGAACGTTCCATAGAATCCTTCAAACGTTCTATGGGCGTCCAAAGCTTCAAAATAAGTCCTAAAACTTGTTAAATTTTTGGGGCATTACAGCTGAAGCTGAACCCGATGGCTTGACACACGAGGTATTTGTGTACGAGCAGATGTTTAAAGCGGCCACTTGTTTTTGTCTTCTCCCTAAAGCTAGGGAACTCCTGTCGGAGTTAGGGTTAGCTCCTAGTCAACTAAAACCCAATGCTTGGCGTTTTCTGATCTCATGTTGCATGTTGTGGCCGCTCGTGCTAGGTTAGGATGTGCTCTTGACTCCAAGAGAATTCCTGCATTTATATCGCCTCGTGAGGTATGGGTGTTTAGAGGCATTTCAGTCGCGGATTGGCAAGTTTGTGGATACTCCTAACATTCTAAGCAATCCCCTCCCGAGCGAGCCCAGTTTCTGCTTTATTTTCGGTCTCAGGTGGGAGCTCAAGCCGGTGGGTTCACCCCCAAGTCGTAGAGTCCGTTTAAGATGGGGATCCCTCAACCAAAGTGATTTGGGGATTTCTGCATTGACCCAAGAGGAGTAGCGTCGTGTACATGCTGTCATCAATTGGAGTGGGACTCATAGGGACGAGATGAGCATAAACTTTGTTTAACCTAAGCTGTATCGAGAACCTTCTGGGGTGCCCTCATGGCCGACCTTTCACTTCCTGAAAATCTTCTAGGAGGACAAATTTGGAGAAGGGGAAGTCAATCGTGATAGTCACTAAGGTTGTGCCGGAAATATCAGAGTCTCTTCTATGAGTGGTGGCAACAGCCCAAGAAGCTTTATTAGGAGCAAACCCAGCCACGAAGATATTTACTTCGTTGCCGGAGATTGTGAGACTTTTGAGATCATCGCTCCCTGAGGGTGAGCTCTTGACCATTGTGGAAGAGGAAGAATTTCCTGAGGTGTCCTAGCGAGGTGATGGCCGCCGAGAGGAGGAACCAAGAGATTGGTTCTGAGGATTACGAAGACGTTCTCGGACATTTTGGTGGCGAAAAGAGGGCTTCGGTCGCTGAAGGGCCTAAGGGAACCTTTGGGCCAAACAGCCATAAAGCGCATTACTCTGGTCTTGACCTCTGACACATGTTTTGGAGAGCAAGCTTCTTTGGCAGCTTCTGCTAGCGCCCCCGTGGCGCAGGGGATTGAGGTAGGTCATTCAGGGACCGTGATTCCAGCGATGGCCTATCTGCCACCGTCGGACAAGTCGGAGAGGGGTGCTTAGTGGAAGAGGCTAACTTCGAATTGATAGGAGAGCGGCGTATGGAGTTAGAGTCTGTTGAGGATGTGTGCGAAGGTTCAAGTGGGCGATCGATCCTTGTGACGACTCGATTCATAATTACACTGAAGATAAATATATATATTTTTTTTGAAAACATACGGTAATCATGAACCGAATCCATCGCCACAGGGTGATAAAAACACCTGTCATACATGTATCTCACAACATATCATGAGATTTACATCTATTACATCAGAATCACTTATCACATTCAATATAAACTGAGCAGAAGCATTCATATTCAAAGGGAGTAATCAAAACATATAGAGCTGACGATACAAATTCTAATGATTACAAGTTTACACTGTAAATATACAAAAGAATGGCTATACATAGGTGTCACAGGCGACACCAGCCATATATACAAAATATAGTTGTGAATACATCATTACAACAGCAAAAGATTAAACTTACTAAAGGGTCTCTACAAAATATATATGTCCCATGACATCAGTCGTAATAGCTGAGGTAGTTAACTATGGGATCATCTTCTAAACTCTAAGTACCTGCACCAACATCTATGCAACCATAGAGATCATCCATGATTACATAAGCGGAAAGGAAAATGAGTGAGTCAACAGTCTCAATGGATAAAATCCACTGAGTTTTCGTAAAGAACCGAAATGTTAGTTACATGAGTTTACAATAACAACTACAAAAGGTATGACATTTATTTTGAAACAAAACAGCTGATGAAGTAAACACATGTGGTCAAAAAACATCTGAAATATAATAATAGCTGAGTACATATATGTACATTCCAGTCTTCCGCCTGTACTAGCACACATACGCGCCCATCTATGTTATAAATATAACATATAACTTAGCTACACTCATATACAAGTATTCCTTCCCCTATGGGTGAAAATACAAGCATATAAGCATATCTAAGCAATAAAACATAAATTCATATGCAGCTAGACATAAGAATATACATATGTGCTTTGTATACTAATACGTCTATGAACATAAATCATCATGTAAACATCTCATAAATCAATCATAAAGTCATCATGTACATCATGCCATGCTTTGTAACTCTGGTGTGTGATGACTCTGTCCTAAGACGTCTTACTTTGCGTCACTGGACCCGGCCGCCAACCACACTACTCATATTGCGTTTTTATGGATGATACTTTAAATTGAATTGTTCCTTAGTTCTTCTTAAATTGTTTTTGTTATACTCAAACCCCTCATCCATGTTCATGTAGCATAAAAATAGGCTAAATACTCTCCCCGGCAATGGTGCCAAAATTTGGTGTGCTATCGCAGGCAACCAAAAATAAAACTTATACTCCTAAAAATACATGTAGTAGTGCAAGTAAGGATCGTTCCCACGGAGAGTATTTAGCCTAGTTTTATGCTACGTGAACAAGGATGGGGGGTTTGAGTATAACGAAAACAATTTTAAGAAGAACTAAGGTACAATTCAATTTAAAGTATCAAAATCAATCAAAAGAACAAACCTTGGTCGAAGTCAACATCCACCATCAGAATTTTACAACTGATCATCGATGCAAGCATACGTTAATCCATACTTTGAATATTCACTGTTGGAATTATTATCCTATCTCTCCTTAGTCGCAGTTAATTAGAAAACAAGCGATCTAACTAACCTTAACTACTAAACAACCCAAGACAAGCGCTAATGGTTTAATCTAGTAGCAACCTTAAGAATTAGAGAGATCAATGAACCTAAACAACATAAGCGCAAGCGGTTGCGTTTAATTTAATCGAGCATTCTTCCTAAGATCTAATAATTTATGACGCAGCAAATCATTAAATCTTAGTTACTTCACAAATTAGAGAGATCAAACAATTACGGATTTGATATCTAATATAGCAGTAGTTTGCAACGAATAATAAACTAGTAGATCTCCTAGTAATTAAATGAGACAATCATGAAAATAGGCACAGAAGAATATCCGATACTCAAAGCATAAATTGAACACTAAAACAATTTAGATCTCATAGTTTTATTGATTCCCAGGCTTCCGTTTGCTTCAACCAATGATAAAAGTTTAGCCACGCAGAGCCATGATGAAAACTCAGAGGATCAGTTAGAGAAGAGGGGAGAAAAAAGAGTTTTTTTAGTCTAATGATTCCCTTTTTCTTTATACACGTTTATGCCCCTTATTAGAAGCCTTCAATTGCATCCTAAATCAAAATAAAAGAATAATGAGTACATTTAGGCACCAAATAAGTATAAAAGACTAAACATTAATGGAGAAAAATTTGACATTTTGCATTCTTATCAAATTCCCCCACACTTAACTTTTGCTCATCCTCGAACAAAACTGAAATTCACTTTCCTAAGAACACCAAGGTTGCATTGCCATCAACAAAGAACAACCAAGCTCTTCAAAACTCATAACATATCATGAACAAACATTCTTAAACACTTTACAATTACTTAGTAAGCATTTTCACTCGAAGATGGGGTAAACTAAATACGTAGACCCTCACGGAAATACACACTCGACTCTCATGTGTTTGAAGGATATGTGTTTCGCTCAAATTCATTCCAATGGAAATGATCTACTATAGGCTTGCATATCTTCTCATTCTCCACCACTAGGATTACATGCATAACACGAATCATAAGGACTTTGCAAGGGTTGTAACAGGGTTTAGGATCAAGGTGGAAAATATTTAGGAGTGTAACTCAAAATCCATCAAAACTAGTGGAGCAAAAATGAATCAACTCAAGCTTGAATATATAAGACATGTAAAACCAATCACTCCATTCAGCAGCTTCTTCAATTTGGCTTTAAAGCATTTAAACCATGTAAAAACTCCTGCATTGCACAAGAGATTGTACAAAAGGGATACTTTTCATTTAT
>FXXK01000708.1:82201-84701 GCA_900184695.1 Betula pendula
GCTCACACGTCAATGCTATATTCATGTCTATGCAACTTTCAAATCTCGACAATACAACTTTTCTCAATAATCATGTCATAACAATTGAAATCAAAATCATTTCCCAACCATTATAAATCATCATCTCAATATATATCAAAGTGATCAATTCTTATAGTATTTCTTTCATATCTCAACACTTTCAAAATCATAATAACTCATCAAATATTCATAAAACATTGAAGGATACAAATAACAATAAACCGTTCTCAAATAACATATGAATGGCTCGACTTTTCCATAGCTTTAAACAATCTTTAAAGGCATTAAATTCTATTATTTCTCAACTTGTTTAGCATCTTTAAAATATCTAAAATCATTTATAAAATTCCTTGAAAACATAAAACGTATTCGTCCTCAGTGAGTAAAAGATTACTCACCTTAGAGACCGAGAAGGATTCACGATGACGGCACACGAGCTTGCTTAAAACTCCTCTTGTCGTTAATAGAACTCACTGCAATTATTTAATCCAATCATTAGGCTAAGGTTACTTTTAAACCTCATACCAACCATTCATTTATTTTTACAAATTTTATTACCCATTTATCATTTGTATTACATACCCTTTAAACCATAAGTTTAAGAAACCATTTAGGATTTCTAACTCCGCATAAAACCGCTCTTCCCATATTGCCATGAATCCAACTACCATCATCCAATCCCATTTCAGTAGTCCAACCCTAAACACACCACAAATATTCAGCCATGGCAGAAAATTCCCTAAGGAAAACCAGCAAGCAATACTCTCTCCAATCCATTCAACCAATGCATAAAATTCTCAAAGCAAACAACTATTAACACAAACTAAACCCCAAAATCCAGCCATCATCCATCCTTCAAAACTTCCTAAAAATCCAGCCCTTGAATCACCAAAAATTAACATCTATTAGGCCACCAAATCAGCCCATGAATCCATCATCAAGTCACCAAAAATTAACATCAATCATGCCACTAAAACAGCCCATGAATCCATCATCGAGTCACCAAAAATTAACATCAATCAGGCCACTAAAACATCCCATGAATCCATCATCAAGTCACCAAAAATTAACATCAATCAGGCCACTAAAACAGCAACCAAATAGCCAACAAAAACACACCTACACCCTATGGCTACTCTCCAAAATTCAGCACACCATTCAGCCCAATATCATCACAAAACAGCCACTTAATCAACTCATAAATCAGCCCAACTAAAATACAAGTTAACTCCAAAAATCAACACAACATACTCTCAAAATTCCATTCAATTTACACACATATATGCTGTCAAACCACATCCAAAACAGCCCCAACATCATCCTAAAACCAGCCAACAATCAACTAATAAAATTAGCTCAATCACATACAATTTAAACTCCCAAAATCAGCACACACATTCACAACATTCCATTAAGTTTACACACATATACTTGCTGCCAAGCCATACCTAAAACAGCACATAAATCAGCCCATAATCCACCATTCATCTAGCCAAAAATAGAACAAGAACAACCAACCAAAACTACTCTCATTTTCCACCAAAACTCTACAACTATTCAGCCATGCATTGGTTCCCAAATCTGTCCAGCAGCAACACAATCTATATTATCAACAATTTTCAACCCAACACTTCAAGTTAACATGCATGGCCAAAGGAAGAGAAAACTTTCCCAACTAGATCAATTTTCGGACTTATGGGAACCCAAACTGTTTTGTGTGATTTTCAAGTGTTAAAAACAGTGGGTATAATCAAAAATATGAGGGAAGGTTAGGCACTTACCATACTAGAAGACCCATGGCTGAAAATCCATTTCAACCCTTCCTTGGACAGCAACTAAGGCTCACGGTTTTCACTCCTCCATCACAGGATTTCAGCTCACTATCACACGGCCAACTCTCTCTCACAGCCAGCTCTCATCTTCATGGTCTGCTGCAGGAAATCACAACCAGCCGTAGAAATGAGGGTGAGTGACGCAGCAGGGAAGAGAGAAGAGAAAGAGAAGAAAAAGAGGAAAAGAGTGAGCTGGGCGTGAACTGCTAGGGGAGAAGAGGAAAAATGGAAGTGGGCTGGGCGTGAATGGAGGGAGCCACGTGAAGAAGAGAAAGAGAAGGGAGTGTGCAGCAGCTGCCACGTGAAGAAGAAATGAGGGAACAGCTGCTGGATCTTCCACGTGCAGGGAAAGGAAAAGAAAGGGGCTGCTGGCTGCTGTGTTCCACGCAGGGGAAGGAAAAGGAATGGGGCTGCTGGCTGGGTGCTGCCACGTGTGGTGCCCAGCTTGCTCCATTTTTGATTCAGCAGCCTTGCTGTCCAACAAGTGGCAGCAAGCACTCCACTACTTTTACTAAAGTCCCATATCTTTTCTAATTCATAAAATGACCCACACATGGTTTAAATAATAACCTTTGATAATTATTGATTTACCCCGCACTTAATTTAACTATCACATATTCATATATATTCAAATAAATTAACATTGT
>FXXK01000708.1:89701-94700 GCA_900184695.1 Betula pendula
GGTTAACTTTATTAGCATTTATATTGTGTTTTGAGCTCCATGTATAATGTGGGTCTCAATTGGGCTATGTGCTTATGAGGTTACAAGCACTCATTGGTGTATAGAAATATGTTTTGGGCTATGAATTTTGCCTTATGATCACATGCAATGATGTATTGCAGATTTGTGTGATTAAGACTTATCATTGGTGTCAATTGTAAGCATCAAGCGGAACACTGTGAGTATAATTACTCACTGAGAAAATATACTATTTTTATGCTTTCAAAGATGTTATTATATTCGAGCCAATTGTATGTTATGTTAGTGTTTTTATATGATGATATTTTGATGCTTTGAATATGTTTAGAAATGTTTGATGGAATCTGATTATGAAATGACGTTAAAGATTACATGATTATGAAAGAAAGAAAAAGAGATGTTTATTGCATGTTGCATGAGAATGAATATGTTTTGGAAGGGGTGATTAGCCCTGATGATAGCAAAGTGATATATTTTCGAAGGAGCGTAATGCTCCGATGATAGCAAAGTGAAATGTTTTCGAAGGAGCGTAATGCTCCGATGATAGTAAAGTGATATGTTTTCGAAGAAGCGTAATGCTCCGATGATAGCACAGTGATATGTTTTCGAAGGAGTGTAATGCTCCGATGATAGTAAAGTGATATGTTTTCGAAGGGGTAATTAGCCCTGATGATAGCAAAGTGATATGTTTTCAAAGGAGCGTAATGCTCTAATGATAGTAAAGTGATATGTTTTCGAAAGGGGTGATTAGCCCTGATGAAAGTGAAGGGGTTAGCTACCCTGATGAAAGTGAAGGGATGTAATGTCCTGATGAAAGTGAAGGGATGTAATGTCCTGATGAAAGTAAAAAGTTATATTTTCAAAGGGGTGTAATACCCTGATGATAGTAAAATGATATGTTATGAAAAGTATGAGTATGAAAGCATGCATGGCAGGTTTATGTTTTGATGAAATGTATATGTATTATGATTTTTATGGAATTTTATGACACTTTTATGATTTGAATTGTATATGTAGTATGTTCCAAACAAATTTCATGACTACGGTGTTTACTTCATCAGCTACGCCATGATTTTATGATAGACAATTTATAAACCAAATGTAGCTGTTATTGTAAACTATGTAGAAAGAAAAAGATTGGCTCAATGTGAAAACTTAGTGATTTCTTATACCGCTGAGACCATGGACTCATATATCCGCCTCGGCGAATGTGGTTAACTCCATGATCGCCTTAGATGATGTTGGTGTTGCAGGTTCTGAGGATCTTGATGAAGATCCAGTGGCTGCGTATTTGGATTATGACTGATGGCAGTGTACGCCAGATGCATTTTGTATAGACTATGGTAGTCTAGCTTTTGTTTTACATCGTGATGTTATATACGTGTAAAACTAATCGATGTATTTTGGCTATGCTGTATGTGGCATTTTTGATAGCCCTTTTGGATGTATAGCACTTATGTAGAAAAAAAAAAATGATTGTATGTAGTTTATGTCAGCTCCTTATGTTATGTTTTCTCTCACAGAGTTGTTTATTTAGCTTCCGCTGCAATGTTATGATTACTCTGATGTGATATGTTCATATTATGAGATAATGATGGTTTGTACGCATGTACGCCACTGTGATGATACGATTTCATTTAAAAGTGCGATTTCATTTTATTTAGCTTCCGCTTGATAAGTGCTGAATGTTACACATTCAAGTCCCTTAATTCACATATGTTAATCTTTTAGTTTCATTATAATATGATGTTTTGTGTTGTTTTTGTGTTTTTCCCTTATTTTGTAGGTTTTGGAAGAAAAGAAATCAATTTCATCAACTCGAGCTCAAAACACATGAACTGTGCAAAGTTGCTGAAAATCTGACCTTTGTGCACTATTTTGGCCATAACTCTTAGCTCAAAACTCGGATTAAGGCACGGTCAAGTGCGTTGGAAAGAGGACTCAGATAGGAACAAATCATTAAGCAAGAATTTTTTCATCCAAGGTGCGCTCGAGCGCCCAAAATGACGCTCGAGCGCCATGGCGCTCTGGAAACGAGCGCCATGGCACCTGACGCTCGAGCGCCCAAAACTGACGCTCGAGCGTCGTCGTGCGCTGGGAACCTCCGAAGTCGGCAGAACTGATATGGAAAGAGGGTTATCCGACCCCAACTTCAATCTTGGACTTCCTAGGGTGCACGAAATTGATTAGGGTTGCTCCTAAACTCTATAAATACTCCCCTAAGTCCTCCAAAACAAAGAGACAAGCTTGAGGAGAAGAATCAAAGGCTTCAAAGAAGGGTTTTTCTTAGTTCTTTCATTCTTTTTAGTTTTTCTTTGTTATTTTCTTATGTGGATGATTTTCATCCAAATTATGTGTAGCTAATACTTTAGTTAGGGCTCGATTGAAGCCCTAATCATGTCTCTTTAAGGTTTCAATTTGTCTTGCTACAATTCATATTTTGATGCTTAACTTGATTATTTTCGATTTTCTTGAATTCCTCACATGTATGTGTTTGATCATCATATGCTTGTGGTATGGATATGTTATTTAGGTCAATTTGGATGGCCGAGTCCTGGGCCTAATAGAGTAACAAAAGAACCCCATCACAGGTTCTTGGATTAATCAACGTGGAAAACCGGAGTAGATGCCATGCTTTAGGCTCCATGTGTTTGTCGATCTCCATAGTTTTATGCTTTCTTGAAGAACAACTTAGTAGATGCCATGCTAAATCCTTTGAGAAAGAAAAGAGTTAGAGTAGATGTCATGCCTAACTCGTTGCTTAGGGAGATCAATAGCCTAAGGAGTAGATGCCATGCCCTTAGGTTAGCAAACATTGAGTATCATGATATAGTTGTAGCATTGTGCATATTGTTTACCTTATTTGAGTATAATTAGCGGTGGATATCGAAGCCCTAGCCCTTTTATATTATTATTTCAATTCAATCATTTATTTTGTTCCATTCAACAATATCTTTTTAGGAATTGCTTTTTAAACATAGTTTAGCAATCCTCGTGGGAATGATCTCGTATTTGTCGTCTATACTATCGTTTTGATCTTGTGCACTTGCGAGTAAAACGTGCACTTATTCGCCTATTTATCTAGGTGGATATTTGTACAACAAGTTTTTGGCGCCGTTGCCGGGGATTGCGTTAAATTGTGTTTTTAAAGTTTTTCCTTTTATTTTATGTTATTTTGTTTCTGCATCTCTAAAAAAAAAGAAAAAAAAATTTAATCTGTTTTGCTAAAGTTTTTGCAGAATTCAGCACTGAAGCTGCTGTCCACTGCAGAATTTGATTTTTGCCCATGCAAGGACGTCGATCTCAGAATTTAGCTGTTATTCCATACAATCCAGGGATTGAACGAACTATTCGACAACCTCGAAGGCCAAAAGAAGACTCCGAAGAAGAAGAGGAATTTGAAGTTTAGGAAAAGATGGCTGAAAATCAACCCGAGCGGAAACCGATGAAAAGTTCTTTCATTCCACAAAACCTCAATCAACCATCATGCATCGCCTACCAACCAAATGCACAAGGCAGCTTCAATTTATCCCCTCATTTACTCAACATGCTACCACATTTTAGAGGCACACCCTCTGAGGATCCATACTTGCACATAAGAGATTTCTTTGATCTTTGCAAGACACAAAACATTCATGGCTTAACTCCAGAACATATCAGGTTAATCCTCTTCCCTTTTTCATTAAAAGATAATGCTAAGTTGTGGTTGAACTCTTTTGCTGCAGGTTCTATTAACAATTGGGGAGGAGTTGGCCACAAAATTTTTAAAGAAATTCTTCCCAGCCCAAAGGACTAGGCAATTGAGGAGGGAGATTCAGACCTTCCAACAAAAAGATGGAGCCTTTTCTTCGAGGCATGGGAGCACTTCAATGAGCTACTTATCAAATGTCCACATCACAACTTATCCCAAGAATATCAGGTACAAGCATTCTATGAAGGTTTAGATAATTCTAACAAAAGTCTTGTGGATTCAGCTTGTGGAGGCGTGTTGATGGAGAAAAGTAGTGAAGAAACCATAGAGCTCTTTGGAAACTTTGAGCGAGAACTCCCAACAATTCTCATCCCGAGGGAGGCACGGACTCAAAGGAAAGGGCAGTATGAAGTCAATATTAACAATGGAGTCCAATCTCAAATGGCGACAATGGAGAGGAAGCTAGACATGATTGTGAAAGCAATGACATCACCACACATCTCTCCAATTCAGCAAGTACAACAAGTCGAGGTATGTGCCATTATTTCTCATTCTAACCATACCACTGAGACTTTTCCTATGTTCTCCATTTGCAGATCAAGAACAGGCCAACTATGTGGGACAAGGTGGATTTCCTCGAAGAACAATCCATTATTCCAAACACCTACAATGTAGGGTGGTGAAACCACCCTAATCTTTCATGGAGTAATAATCAAAATGTGCAGAATTCACAAGGGCAACAACAAAATTTTCAGCAGGGGAATAATTATCAAGCTCCACCACAAGTGATGCAACCACATCCAGAGCCAAAAAAGATTGATCTTGAAGGGGCCATACTCCAATTTCTGATTGCGCAACAACAGACCAATGCCCAGACTAGTCAAACTATTCAGAAATTGGAGGCCACTACCAATCAAACTATTCAGAAATTGGAGGCCACTACTAGTCAGGCTATTCAGAGACTAGAAGCACAAATGGGGCAGATGGCTAAGGAGCTAAGCGAAAGGAAGAGAGGTGAATTTCCCTCACAAACAATACCCAATCCAAGAGGACATGAGCATGTCAATGCTGTGACATCTCTCAGGAATGGTAAGGTCATTGATAACATGGTGGGAACCACAGAAAAGGAAGTAGAAGAACCTCCAACAAAAGCCACAACTTCCAAAAAGGTAATTGAGAGAGAGTATGTAACATTGCCACCCTTTCCCCAAAGGTTAGTGAAGCCCAAGAAAGAAAAACAATTGCTAGATGTTTTTGAAACCTTAAAGAAAGTTGAAATCAATATTCCTT
>FXXK01000708.1:95767-111159 GCA_900184695.1 Betula pendula
GACTCAGAGCCTCACAAAGCAAGAATGTGAGCCAAAACATGAACGTATTATCGACATCATTGATGCTACGCACTCCCTTGAGGCTTCTACACCTCATCTAAGAAGGTACATACTTCCCTTTGAGACTTTTGTGCCTACTAACACTACTCTTGATCCTTCTTTTGACAGGCTACCAGATGTGGAGTTACAGCACGATGGATATGGAAACACCAAGTTATGCAAGTAACAAACCAAGAAATATCCTAATAAGCTGCTTGTCAAGAAGGAGTTTTATGTGGGACAGAAGGTATTGATATACAATTCAGAATTAAGACTCTTTCCTAATAAGCTGAATTCTCGGTGGTATGGTCCTTATGATGTCATAAAAATTTATCCTCATGGAGCTGTGGAGGCCTATTGTAAAGAAAAGAATCAAACTTTCAAGGTGCATGGACATCGAGTAAAACCTTATATGGAGATGGGCGTTCAGTTTAGAGATGAGGATGTGACCCTCCAATCTATCCAACATATTACTTGAGAGTTACACAGTCTGGCTGAAGACAATAAACTTAGCACTACTTGGGAGGTAACCCAAGAAGAAATCAGTGGTACTGAGGCCACTTCATGCACTAAAAGCCATATCCTTTAAAAATTTTGTTTGTTTTTAATTTTTGTTTTCATGTTTGTAGTTTTCCTTTATTTTGTTTTAGCAATTTATTTTTCAGGAAAAGTGTNGACTCAGAGCCTCACAAAGCAAGAATGTGAGCCAGAACATGAACGTATTATCGACATCATTGATGCTACGCACTCCTTTGAGGCTTCTACACCTCATCTCAGAAGGTACATACTTCCCTTTGAGACTTTTGTGCCTACTAACACTACTCTTGATCCTTCTTTTGACAGGCCACCAGATGTGGAGTTACAGCACGATGGATATGGAAACACCAAGTTATGCAAGTAACAAACCAAGAAATATCCTAATAAGCTGCTTGTCAAGAAGGAGTTTTATGTGGGACAGAAGGTATTGATATACAATTCAGAATTAAGACTCTTTCCTAATAAGCTGAATTCTCGGTGGTATGGTCCTTATGATGTCATAAAAGTTTATCCTCATGGAGCTGTGGAGGCCTATTGTAAAGAAAAGAATCAAACTTTCAAGGTGCATGGACATCGAGTGAAACCTTATATGGAGATGGGCGTTCAGTTTAGAGATGAGGATGTGACCCTCCAATCTATCCAACATATTACTTGAGAGTCACACAGTCTGGCTGAAGACAATAAACTTAGCACTACTTGGGAGGTAACCCAAGAAGAAATCAGTGGTACTGAGGCCACTTCATGCACTAAAAGCCATATCCTTTAAAAATTTTGTTTGTTTTTAATTTTTGTTTTCATGTTTGTAGTTTTCCTTTATTTTGTTTTAGCAATTTATTTTTCAGGAAAAGTGTGCTTGCATTCAAGTTTGGAGGTATGCTATGAGCCATACCTAGTCCAACCAGTTTTCTCATCTCCCTGGTATGATCTTTCCACTTTCTCTACACATTGAGGACAATGTATAATTCAAGTTTGGGGGTATGGGAGACACACACACACACTTTGTCCATATTTTTTTTTTTGAAAAAAAATAAAAAAATTTGCATATTCTTGTTATTCTTAAGAATTTGGATGATCTGAAACTGTGATTTGAATTTCATTGGCGAGCTTAAAATGTTGAACACATGATCATATGATTAGGATTCTAAGTCTTGTTGCTTACCTTTGATATCTAAGCATTCACTTGTTTCAATTCGAATTGCCACGAGCACATTAACACCTAGTTTGTGAGGTATGACATGTGAACTTGATTGTGTATGCTTTCAATGTTTTGGGTGAAGCTGGGGTGACTTGTTGGATGGATACCTTGGCATAAAAAAAAAAAAAAAAAAAAAAAAAAAAAAACCATTTTCGAAGTTTCACTGAGTAATTGGACTTCTTGCCTCATTAAGCATTGAATGTTCACGTCAAAAGGTGAGATTTTTGGATTGGTTAAGTAGAGATCATTTTCAAAGTTTTCACTGAGTAACTGGCTTGCTTGCTCATAAGCATTGACTTTCACGTAAAAATGTGAGAATTTTGGATTGGTTCAAAAAAAAAATGATCATTTTCAAGTTTCTCACTGAGAACTGGGACTTCTTGCCACATAAGCATTGAATGTTCACGTCAAAAGGTGAGAATTTTGGATTGGTTAAAAAAAAAAAAAAAAAAAAAAAAAGAAAGGAAAAAGAAAAAGAGAATGCCATGGTTGTTCATCGATGGGGACCCAGTCAACTTTGAGATATTGAGTCATTGCACATCAGAATTAATTTGAAGCCTCATGATTATGTGTTGGGTTCACTTTACACTGAATTGAAACTTATGAAATCTCAGCTTGTCATTTGTGGAGTCGTTAGATTTGAAATTCTAAATTCATGTTTGAAGGGATGGACGTTTATCCTTTTAAGCCCTGCTAATGAATGCAGGAATCATGGTTGTTTATGATACTTTAGTCTTGAAGATAACATGAATTGTGCATAATGTTTTTGTGGGTATCATTCATGTTAACCTCACGAGACTTCACCTCGTCCTAACTAGGGATGCCTAGGGGTTTAAAAGGCTTGTTGCATACGCTAAAGGCAATCGATTCCACGACAGAGGAGGTAGAATAGTTGGTCATTTATTTTCAGTTTTGTTATTGCTAAGGGCTAGCAATATGTAATCTTGGGTGTGATAAGTGCTGAATGTACACATTCAACCCCTATTAATAATGTTTAAGTCTCTTAGTTTCATTATAATATGATGTTTTGTGTTGTTTTTGTGTTTTTTCCCTTATTTTGTAGGTTTTGGAAGAAAAAGAAATCAATTCCATCAATACGAGCTCAAAAACATGAACTGTGCCAAAGTTGCTGAAATCTGACCTTTGTGGCACTATTGTTGGCAATAACTCTTAGCTGAAAACTCGGATTAAGGCACGGTCAGTGCGTTGGAAAGAGGACTCAGATAAGGAACAAATTCAAGCAAGCATTTTTTCATCCAAGTGCGCTCGACGCGCCAAAATGAAGCTCGAGCACCATGGCGCGCTGGAAACAAGCGCCATGGCACCTGACGCTCGAGCGCCCAAAACTGACACTCGAGCGTCGTCGTGCGCTGGGAACCTCTGAAGTCGGCAGAACTGATATGGAAAGAGGGTAATCTGATCCCAACTCAATCTTGGACTTCCTAGGGTGCACGAAATTGATTAGGGTTGCTCCTAAACTCTATAAATACTCCCCTAAGTCCTCCAAAACAAAGAGACAAGCTTGAGGAGAAGAATCAAAGGCTTCAAAGAAGGGTTTTTCTTAGTTCTTTCTTTATTTTTAGTTCTTTCTTTGTTATTTTCTTATGTGGATGATTTTCATCCAAATTATGTGTAGCTAATACTTTAGTTAGGGCTCGATTGAAGCCCTAATCATGTCTCTTTAAGGTTTTAATTTGTCATGCTACAATTCATATTTTGATGCTTAACTTGATTATTTCCGATTTTCTTGAATTCCTCACATGTATGTGTTTGATTATCATATGCTTGTGGTATGGATATGTTATTTAGGTCAATTTGGATGGCCGAGTCCTGGGCCTAATAGAGTAACAAAAGAACCCCATCACAGGTTCTTGGATTAACCAACGTGGAAAACCGGAGTAGATGACATGCTTTAGGCTCCATGTGTTTGTCGATCTCCATAGTTTTATGCTTTCTTGAAGAACAACTTAGTAGATGCCATGCTAAATCCTTTGAGAAAGAAAAGAGTTAGAGTAGATGTCATGCCTAACTCGTTGCTTAGGGAGATCAATAGCCTAAGGAGTAGATGCCATGCCCTTAGGTTGGCAAACATTGAGTATCATGATATAGTTGTAGCATTGTGCATATTGTTTACCTTATTTGAGTATGATTAGCGGTGGATATCGAAGCCCTAGCCCTTTTATATTATTATTTCAATTCAATCATTTATTTTGTTCCATTCAACAATATCTTTTTAGGAATTGCTTTTTAAACATAGTTTATCAATCCTCGTGGGAATGATCTCGTATTTGCCATCTATACTATCGTTTTGATCTTGTGCACTTGCGAGTAAAACGTGCACTTATTCGCCTATTTATCTAGGTGGATATTTGTACAACACCGCTACAATGTTATGATTACTCTGATGTGATATGTTCATATTATGAGATAATGATGGCTTGTACGCATGTACACCATTGTGATGATGCAATTTCATTTAAAAAAAAAAATAAAAAAATATGCATTATGAAATCGGGTCGCCACAGATTATGGTATCAGAGCAGTTTGCTCTTAGGGTTATTATGATTGATAGGTTGTCTAGATCGTCTAAGTGTAGGGTATAGTGTCGGAGCTATAGGAACTTAAAAGCCTAAAGAAAAATAAATCGTTAAGTTTAAGTTGGATCGTGCATGAGCAAGTTTAATAAATGCCTATAGTTGTTGACGTCTGTTTATGTGGTACCTATATATATGCATTCACATTGTTTAACTAGTTACAATGTGCTGGTACAGAATTATGCCACCCAAACGACGAACACAACGCAATCACAGAGAAGAGTCGGTGACCCGCGAGGCTAGGGGTGAAAATGCTCCTCCACCGCCTCCTCCTCCTCCGCCCGTTATGCCGGGTGTGGCTGAACTCGTGGCGCAAACTAATCAACTTATTGCCACGGTTTTAGCTCGTTTTCCACCGCAAAATGAGCATGGGGAACCTCGGGAACATAGGGAAACTATCGGCTGCACTTGTGCCAACTTCTTCCGCCACAACTCCCCTACTTTCGACGGTATTGCTGGGCCTATTGCTGCTGACCATTGGCTTAATTGTATTCAACGACTTATGGTAGCTCTCAAGTGCACAGATGAGCAAAAAGTGAACTATGCAGGACTCAAGCTTATAGGCGAAGCAGAATACTGGTGGATGGCTAAACAAGCCATGCTGATTTTAGAGATGGGTGAAGACGTCCCAATCACATGGGAACGGTTCAAACAAGAATTCAATGATCGTTTCTTCCCGCAAGAACAAAGGCAGATGCGAGCAAGAGAGTTTTTAGCATTGACACAAGGAGATATGAATGTAGAACAATACTCTAATAAGTTCATTGAGCTGTCAAAGTATGCGCCTAACTTGGTGCCAAACGAAGAAACGAAAGTGGAAAGGTTCCTTTGTGGTCTCCAATCAAAAATTCGGGGTCGAGTGATATGCCATGGAATCAAAGAATACACCAAGCTAGTGGACCTAGCCTCAATTGCTGAAAGGAGTGTTAATGATGAATCTGCTGATGAGGCACGAATGAAACGGTCCGCACCCCCACCGACTAATCCGGCAAAGAGGCAAGCGATTGGTAGTAGTTCTGGGGCAGCGACGAAGAGAAATTATCCACAATCAAATTCGAGTTCAAGGCCTATATGTACAACATGTGGTAGGTCACACTTCGGTGAGTGTCGTGTTGCAACCGGGGGCTGTTTTCGATGTGGCAAGACTGGCCACTATGCCAATAATTGTCTGATAACAAGTGCTCAAAGACAAGGAACTCAGGGTGCAGAATTTCAGCGTAGGCAACCCGCTCAAGCTCGGGTTTACTCACTCACACCTGCAAATACTGAAGCTGAAGAAGGCAATACTGATGTTGTCACAGGTATCATTCCTCTTTTTGGTAGCCTAGCTTGCACTTTATTTGATTCGGGTGCAACTCATTCCTTCATATCATTTTCATATGTAAAACTATGTAATCTAAGCATGAAACCATTAGAACAAAACATATGTGTTGCTACACCTGTTGGCGATGCCGTCATTTGTAGAAAGTGTGTGGAAGACTGCCCAATCATGATTGGGGATAAAACGCTGCCAGCAAAGTTAGCTGTATTCGAAATGCTTGGATTCGATGTCATTTTGGGCATGGATTGGCTATCGAAATATGGAGCTAGTATTGACTGTAGATTGAAAGAAGTTGTATTCCGGCCTCCTAATACCGAGGAATTTAAATTCTGCGGGTCACGTGTACGTGCTACTCCGCCGATTCTCTCTGCAATTCAAGCAAGAAAATGGGTCAAAGATGGTGCTCAAGCTTATTTAGCTTATGTCATGACCAAGCCTGAAGTGGAAGCAAGGTTAGAAGATATTCCAGTGGTACGCGACTTCCCGGATGTCTTTACCAAGATTTTGGGATTACCTCCGGATCGTGAGGTTGAGTTTACAATTTTGCTAATGCCGGGAACTCAGCCTATTCACAAGGCTCCGTATCGTATGGCTCCAACGGAATTGAGAGAGTTGAAAGAACAGCTTCAAGAACTTTTGGACCGAGGATTCATTCGTCCAAGTGTGTCACCATGGGGAGCATCCAGTATTATTTGTAAAGAAGAAGGATGGTTCAATGCGGATGTGCATAGACTATCGTGAGCTGAACAAAGTAACGATCAAGAACAAGTATCATTTTCCAAGGATTGATGATTTATTTGATCAACTCAAGGGTGCCTCTGTGTTTTCAAAGATTGACTTAATGTCGGGATATCACCAGCTTAAGGTTCGAAATGAAGACATTTCAAAGACAGCTATTCGCACACGGTACGGCCATTATGAATTTCTGGTCATGCCCTTTGGTCTAACTAATGCTCCTTCCGTGTTTATGGACTTGATGAACCGTGTGTTCCACAAGTACTTGGATCGGTTCGTCGTTGTTTTCATTGACGACATTCTCATCTATTCGGCTAATCACCAAGACCATGGAGAACATTTGAAGATGGTCATGGAAATTTTGAGGGAAAATAAGCTATTTGCCAAGCTCAAGAAATGTGAGTTTTGGATCCAAGAGGTGTCATTCTTGGGGCATGTTGTTTCTAAGGATGGTCTTGCAGTTGATCCCAAGAAGATTGAAGCTATTGTTGAATGGGAGCGACCGACTAATGTTCGAGAGATTCGTAGTTTCTTGGGCTTAGCTGGTTATTATCGGAGATTTATCAATGGGTTCTCTGCATTGTCCGGGCCTCTAACCGCCCTCACAAGGAAGAATGCCCCGTTTGTATGGAGTGACGAATGTGAAACAAGCTTCCAAGAGCTAAAACAGAAATTGGTGTCCGCACCTGTGCTCACGCTACCAATGGAATCTGTTGGATATGTTGTCTACACGGATGCATCCCGAAAGGGCTTAGGGTGTGTGCTTATGCAAGATGGTAAAGTCGTGGCTTATGCTTCGAGACAGTTGAAAGACCACGAGAAGAATTATCCTACACACGATTTGGAGTTAGCTGCTGTAGTTTATGCCCTGAAGATTTGGAGGCATTATCTCTATGGTGAACGATGCGAAATTCACACCGACCATCAGAGTCTCAAGTACATTTTCACACAAAAAGATTTGAATATGAGACAGCGAAGATGGCTAGAACTGATAAAAGATTACGATAGTGAGATGTTTTACCATCCTGGTAAAGCCAATGTGGTGGCTGATGCTTTGAGTAGAAAGTCTTATAGTGTTGAAAATGAGCCAACGTCAGATATTGATCTATTGGCACAACGGTTTGCCTTTGTGCAGATTGACAAAGTGTTGGTGGAGAAATCACCTATTATGGCAGCCATGGTTGTTCAACCATTGTCAAAGTCAAAGATCAAGCAAGCACAAGATAACGACTTAGAGTTACAGAAAATAATTGATGAAGCCAAAGGCGATGAGACTTCAAGATTTCATGTCACATCTAATGGGATTCTGAAGACCAAGGACGGGAGAATTGTAGTGCCTAATGATGATGAATTGAAGAATGAAATCCTTGATGAAGCACATCAATTGAAGTACACTATCCATCCGGGTAATACGGAGATGTATCAAGACTTAAAGAAGAAGTTCTGGTGGAGTGGAATGAAGCGTTCTGTTGCAGAACATGTGGACGGTGTCCTTCATGTCAGCTTGTGAAAGCTGAACATCAGCGTCCTACTGGGCAACTTCAACCATTAGAAGTACCTATGTGGAAATGGGATCAAGTTGCATGGAATTTTGTTGTTGGTTTGCCCAAGGCACCTAGTGGTCAAGATGCAATATGGGTGATTATTGATAGGCTTACAAAAAGTGCTCATTTCCTACTGCTCAAGATCACAGATTCGATGGAAAAGCTTGCGAGCATGTATGTTCGGGAGATTGTCAGACTCCATGGAGTACCAGCTGCTATTGTTTCAGACCGTGATGCTCGGTTCACTTCTAAATTTTGGCTGAGACTGCAAGATGCAATGGGAACCAAGTTGTGCTTTAGCACGGCATATCATCCACAAACCGATGGGCAATCCGAGAGAACAATTCAGACTCTTGAAGATATGTTACGGTTGTGTGTGCTTGACTTTAAAGGTAATTGGATACAATATTTGCTTTTAGTTGAGTTCGCCTACAACAACAGCTATCAAGCTACAATTGGCATGGCGCCTTATGAAGCTCTATATGGAAGAAAATGTAGATCGCCTTTGTATTGGGATGATGTTGGTGAAAGTCAAATACTCGGGCCAGAAATGATACAAGACACAAAAGAGAAGGTTGCAATTATTCGGAAGCGAATGCTCACAGCGCAATCTAGACAGAAACGTTACACGGATAAACACCGCCGCAAGTTGGAATTCGATGTTGAGGACCTTGTGTATCTTAAAGTATCGCCTATGCGTGGTGTGGTCTGTTTTGGCAAGAAAGGAAAGCTCAGTCCACACTATGTCTGACCTTTTCGTGTTATTGGCACAGTTGGCCTTGTAGCTTATCGAGTCAAATTACCACCCGAATTGGCTAATATCCACAATGTTTTTCATGTATCGCAACTACGAAAGTGTGTGCATGACCCATAACATGTTATTAATTATGAACCACTGGATATTCAGCCAAACTTAACTTACAAAGAGCAGCCGGTTCAGATATTGGATCGCAAAGAACAACAGTTGAGGACAAAAGTTATCCCTCTTGTGAAAATTTTATGGAGGAATCACAATATCGAGGAAGCTTCATGGGAGCTCGAATCGGATATGCGGACTCGATATCCGCACTTATTCATGTGATCAGGTATATTTCCTCTATATGAGCTCATGTATAATTCATGTCATATGAAATAAGTTTTGAATTGCTTGTATGAATACATGTGTGTATAAGCAATTTTGAGGACGAAATTTTTATAAGGAGGGAGGGATGTTATATCCGAGATATGAATAGAGGATTTTATTAACTCGTTTATGTAAATGACTTAGTGGAATTAATAACCATGAGTAATATAGTAATTGAAAGTAAGAAGAATGGACAAAACACACAGAAAAAGTTTCAAGAAGTTATTCCACTCAAATCTCTAATTTCAGAATGACCTTGTTGGATTAAAATGATCATAAATTTTAATCCCAAACTCCGATTGAAACAAAATTTATGTCATTGGAAAGCTAACTCAAAATAATACAACTTTGTAGTTTATGACTTTTTCCAATTACACCGTTTTGAGGGTCAAATTATCCTGCCAGTAGGCATCATCCGCAGGAGTTGTGATTTTCCATTCGAATCCGAAATTTCAGACTGACCTTGTTGGATTAAAATGATCATAACTTTTGACTCAGAACTCTGATTGAGGCAAAATTTATATCATTGGAAAGCTAACTCAAAATTATACAACTTTGTAGTTTATGACTTTTCCCAATTCCATCGTTTTGAGGTTCAAATCGGCCTGGCAGTAGGTGTTGTCCGCAGCTCGTCTGCTGTTATGTCCGGACGAACCTTGCTGCCTCTCAGACAGTAGCTTCCGTCCCTTGAAAAAGATTTTTTGGAGGGCATTTTTATTCTCTATGGGTTTTGGAAACGAATTTTGGGTCGGGTATAAATTTTTTTTTCCACACCACCCGGGACCAAATTCAGGGAAAAGTCTCAAAAAGTTTTTACATTTTTTCACCCAAAAAAAAAAAAAAAAGGGGATTTTTGGGAAATTATGAGGGGGGACAGCGGATAGAATGGTGGGGGGGGGCTAGAACTTGGATAAAAAAAAAAAAAAGATTTTACGGGGGATAAAGTTTGAGGATTGTTTTTTTTTTTTTTTTTTTACCCCAAATCCCTTTGGTTAAAAAAGCCCCCAAATTTTGGTTGGCTGGATGCTTTGAAGGGGTAAAAAAAAGGAAAAAGTTTTTTTTCTTGTTTAATTTTAAAGTGTTTTTTGAAAATTTGAGCCAAAGTCCAAAAAAGGATTTTAATTTTGGAATCCTTTAATTTGGGGGGCCAACCCAAAACCGGGTTTTTTTTTTTTTTTTTTTGTGGGCCTTTTTTTTGTAGCCACAGGGATTGACAAAAAAAAGTGTTTGGTGGAGAAAAAAAAAATTCCAAAACCTATTTTTATTGGCAAGCCATTTTTTTTTTGGGTGGTTTTCAAGAAAACATTGTCAAAAAGTCCCAAAAAAGGGGGATTTTCAAGGGGGGGGGGGGCCCCAAAGGGGGGGGCAACCCAAAAAGGGGGGGATAAACGACTTTTTAAAGGGGAGTTTACAGGAAAAAATTAAAAATTTGAATTTTGAAGGGCCAAAGGCCGGGGATTTGAAAAGGGGGACTTCAAAAGGATTTTTTTTCAGTGTTGTTTCCCAACCAATCTAATTTTTGGGGGGGGGAATTTCTGAAAAGGGGACCCCCCAAGAAACGGGTGAAAAGAATTTGGTAAAAAGTTTTTTTGCCCTTTAATTGATATTGATGGGAAATTGAAAAAAGAATTTGGGGAAAAAAAATATTCCTTGGGGGATTGACAAAGGGGCCCCCACCCCATCCCCAAAAAATTTTGTGAAGTTTTTTTTAAAATCACTAATCCATTCCGGGGTAAATTAAATCGGGAAGGGATTTGTTATTCCAAAGATTTAAAGAAAAAAAAAGGGGGGGGGAAAGGGTTTCTGGGGTTTGGGGGGAAGGTGGGGAAAATTTGGGAAAAAAAAGCCGGTTTTTTTTCTTTTGTTGCAAAAGGGGGTGGAAAAACATTGGTTGGGGGGGGGCCACGGTTATCCCTTATCATTTTGTCAGGGGGGCTTGGGGGAAAAAAAAAAGCTTGGAAACAAATTTCAGGCGGGTGGTCCCCTTACTGGGGCCAACTCAAAACCATTAAGAAAGGTAAAAAAAAAAAAAAAAACCTTTATGTGGGGAAAATTGGGGATCCCCAAAGGGGGTTTTTTGCCTATGGATTTTTGGTTTGTTGGGGTTTTGCCCAAAAAAAAAAAGGGGCCCCCCAACCCTAGGGTTGGGGGGTTTTCAAAAAAGATTTGCAAAATTATTTGGGGGTGGGATTTATTTTGGTGGGATTTTTTTTAGGGGGCTTACAAAAAAAAAAAGTTTTTTTTTTGGGGGCTTTTTTTCATTTTTCCTTACCGGCTTTTTCAAAGGGATTCCACAGCTTCCCAAATGGGGGGAAAAAAAAGGCTTTTTTGCGAGGCAATTTGTCAATTGGTTTATCGGGGGAAAAAAAAAGGATTTGTCAAGGGGACTCCCCCATTGGGAAGGGGTACCAGGGCTTTTTTGCTTATTTTGGTTTTTTCAAAAGGGGGACCGGTTTTTTTTGGGGGATGGGCTCGGTTTTCCCCAACCCCAATCTAAATTTTATTTTGGGCTGAAAAGACTGCAAAGATTTTATTTTTGCCCAAAATGGGGAAAAACCCAAAGTTGTGATTTAGCCCCCACCGGGGATTTATCAATCCCAAACCAAAAAAAAAAAACCGATTTTTTGGGCAAATCCTTAAGGGAGTGGGGGGGAAAACAATTCCAGGGGGACTTCTTGAAAAGGGATATTGGTTTAGGGTTTTTGTTTGGGTTTTGGGTTTTTTGCTTTGGACTTTAAAAGTTAATTTTGGATAACCAAATTAAATTTTGGGCCTTTTTTTTTAAGGTGTTTTTGGGGAGGTGTTCGCCTTTTACAAAAACAAAACAAGGCGTATTCCCCCCAAAAAAGCTTTTACCAAATTTTTTTGGGGGGCATTGGCCGGCCTTAAATGGGAAAAAGCCTCCCTTATAATTGGGGAAAGGGGAAAAAAAAATTTTAGGCAAGGGGGGAAATTTCCGGGGGGCCCCTTTTGTTTTAATTTTGGAAAATTGATTTTTGTTGGTTTGGAAAAGGTCCCAAAAATAACCTCCGGGGCCAAGGTGAAAAATTGTTTACAAAAAAAAGACCCCAACAAAAAAAAAAGGAAGGGAAAAAGGTTTGGCAATTTAATTTCGGTGGAAAGGCGGAAAATTGCTCCACCAGGGGCGCCCAACTTTATGTATTCATGTATTATAATATGTGATCTATATCGAATATATATTATATATTATTTTATTATATCTCTCTGTCTGTGTCATATGGTGGTGTGGTTTGTGTGGTAAAAAATTTCGGATTTTTTTGAAGGGGATTTATATATACCTTGGTTGGAACTATATATATTATATGTATTCCCGGGGGCCCTATGCGGGTGGGATGTTTTTTTGGTCCGGGTTTTTTTGGCCCAAGATTATTTATTTTATGTGTTTGTTTGAAAAAAAAGGCCTCAGTCCACCCCCCACTTATTTGGGGTCTGTGGAACCTTTTTTTCGTTGTTTAATTTTTTTCGGGGGCCCACAGGTTGGCCTTTGTAGCTTATCGGAGGGGTTTTTTTCCAAAATTTTTTACCAACCCCCCGAAATTGGGCTAAATATATTAACCCAAACCCAATTGGTTTTTCTTTTTCATTTTTGGTAATCGGGCCCAAAAACTTTTACGAAAAAAGTTTGTGTTGGCATTTTTTTTTTTTTTTGGGTGGACCCATTTTAAAAAACATTGTTTATTTAAAATTAATTTTTGAAAAAAAAAAAAAAAAAAAAAAAAACCCCCACTTGGGGGGGAATATTCCAAAAAGGCCGAAAACCTTTTAAACTTTTACCAAAAAAGGGAAAGCCAAAAAAAAAAGGCCGGGTTCAGATAAATTGGGGGGGGGGAATTCGCAAAAAAAGGAAACCATAAAAAAAACAAGTTTGAAGGGACAAAAAAAAAAAAAAAAAAAAAAAAAAAAGGTTATTTTTACCCCCCTTTCTTGTTGGGGGGGGAAAAAAAAATTTTATATGGGGGAAGGGGGGAAATTCCCCACCCCCTAATATTCGGAAGGGGGGAAAGGGCTATTCATTGAGGGGGGGAAAGCCTCGGGGAAAAAATCGGATAAATTTGCGGACTCGGAATAATTCCGCAAACTTTATTTTCAATTTTTTTTTTTGGTGGGAAAATCAAAAGGGGGGTATAAATTTCCTCTATTTTTATTTTTTGGGGGAAGCCTCATGGTTATTAAAAAAAAATTCCATTTTTTGGGTCATATTGGGGAAAAAATTTTTTAAGTTTTTTTTTTTGGAAATTTGCTTGGGTTATTGGGGGAATTTTTTTTACAATTTTTGGTTGTTGTAATAAAAAAAGGGCAAAATTTTTTTTGAAAGGGGGACCGGGGGAAAAAAAAATTTTTATTCAAACGGAAAAAGGGGGGAGGGGTTTTTGTTTATAATTTCCGGGAAGGATTACTGAAAATTAAAGAAAAGGAAATTTTTTATTTAAACTCGTTTTTATGTTAAATTTTGACTTTTAAGTTTTGGGGAAATTTAATTTAAAACCCCCATGGGGAGGATAAAAATATTTAGGTAAAAAATTGAAAAAAAGTTAAAAAGGAAAGGAATTGGAAAAACAAAAAAAAAAAAAAACAAACCCAACAAGGGGAAAAAAAAAAAAAAAAAAAGTGTTTTTTTTTTCAAAAAGGGGGGGGGAAAAAAAAAAAAGTTTTTAAAATTTTCCACCTCCAAAATCTCTTTAAATTTTTCAGGGGGAAATTTTTTGGAAACCCCTTTTTGTTGGGGATTTTAAAAATTGGAATCCCCATTTTTTTTTTTTTTAAAAAAAAAAAAATTTAAAATCCCAAAAAAAAAAAAAACCTTTTTCCCGATTTTGGAAAAAACCCAAAAAAAAAAATTTTATGGGGGTCGATTTGGGGGAAAGCTTTTTTAAAAAAAAACCTCAAAAAAAAAAAAAATAAATTTTAACAAAAAAACCTTTTTTTTTTTTTGTAAAGGGGTTTTATTTTTGGGAAAAATTTTTTTTTTCCCCAAAAAAATTAACCCCAACCCCGGTTTTTTTGGGAGGGGGTCAAAAAAAATTCCCAATTTTTTTTCCCTCCGGTTTTTTGGTTAAAAAAGGATTTTTTTTTACCGTTTTTCCCCCAACCGGAATCGTTTTTTTTTTGAGGTTTTTTAAAAAAAATTCTCCAAAAAAAAACCCATTTTGGTCCAACCTTTTTCTTCCCAAAAAAAGATTGGGATGCTTACCCAAAAACCCACCCCCCCCAAGAAACCTTAATTGGCATCTTGTTTTTGGGGCTTTTAATTTTTTCCCCTTGGGATTTAATTTTTGGGTTCTTTTAGGGGAAATTTTTTTTGTTTCTTTTTTAATTTTGGTTTTGGAGTTTTTTTTTTTGAAGGGGCCATTGGGGGGGGGGATCGGGGGAAAATTTCCAAAATGGGGGGGACCGGGGGCTTTCCAAAATACCTTTTCCAAAGGAGGGGTGGTTTCCCCCAAAAAGGGGTTAAGCTTAAAAAAAAAAAAAAAAGTTATAGGGGGGTTGGGGGGTTTTTTGGCTTTAAGAGGTTTTTATTTAAGTTTTAAAAATCCTTTTAAGAAAAAAAAAGATTTCCTCTAATGGGGGTTTAAACCTATTTATTTTAAGGCCCAAAAATTTTTTAGGATTTTGTTGGTTTTTTTGAAAGGGCTTTTTCCAAAATGGGGTTATCTAAAAATTTTGTTGGGTTTCTCAATTTTGGGGGGGCTATTGTTTTGGGCTTATGGGGAAAGGGTTTAAACCAAAAAAAACCCCCCCACTTTTCAAATTGGTGTATTTTTAAAGAAAAAAAAATAAATGGGTTTTGGGGGGCTATTTTGGGGGGAATTTTTTTTTTTTTTGCCTTAATTTTTTGGGATGAGCCTTTTCCCACATGGCCCAAATGATGTATTGCAGATTTGTTGTGATTAAGACTTATCATTGTGTCAATTGTAAGCATCAAGCGGAACACTGTGAGTATAATTACTCACTGAGAAAATATACTATTTTTATGCTTTCAAAGATGTTATTATATTCGAGCCAATTGTATGTTATGTTAGTGTTTTTTATATGATATATTTTGATGTCTTGAATATGTTTAGAAATGTTTGAGGAATCTATTATGAAATGACGTTAAAGATTACATGATTATGAAAGAAAGAAAAAGTGATGTTTATTGCATGAGAATGAGTATGTTTTGGAAGGGGTGATTAGCCTTGATGATAGCAAAGTGATATGTTTTCGAGGAGCGTAATGGCTCCGATGATAGCAAAGTGAAATGTTTTCGAATGGAGGGTAATGCTTCCGATGATAGTAAAGTGAT
>FXXK01000708.1:130754-150529 GCA_900184695.1 Betula pendula
ACACTTTTGTCAAACCACTTTTAGTCTTTTTGGCCAATTGTGTGCTCCCTTTCCAGCAGCTCATCCCTTTGCCATGTGTCATCACCCTAAGCTCCCAAATCAGTGAATAGCTGGTCCTACCTAGTGGATTAGCAGTTTTAAACTAAATTCGACAGTTGAAGGTTTTAAGGCTCGGGTTTAGGCCAAAAAGTCAACTGCCTCGGAATTGAATTCCGATTTCACCAAAATGAAGTAAAAACCATTTGTATACAAAATAGAGTCCATTTACGATATAAATCAAAATGGTGAAATTCCATTTTTAGAAATAAGGCCCGGGTCAAAAGTGCCACGTAAGCGATGAATAGTCAACTTTATGCCAAAAAGGTCAACGGATTGACTTTTTTTTTCGAAAATCTACTATGTCGTAGAGGGTTTTGATACCAGCATAATGGGCTTCCGTTTGAGTAAAACTGAGTTCGTTTGACCCAATTTTTGATACTTACAAGATTGGTCGTCAGAAAACGATCCTTTTCTAAAGAGATTCTAAAGGGTTTTGACTAGAAATCTCTTAAACTTCATGAACGTCTCTAAAACCATTATCATAGCTAAATGATAATGTCTCCTCAACATATATCATTTAGTTTAATAATATGTTTAGAAGATTTGAATTCCTCGGGCGTCACAAGCTCTTTCAAAGTTCGATTCCCAGCCATGACTTCCTTCTCTTCTAAATCAGAATGGCTAGCAAATAGGGAATCAAGAGCCAGATCGTTCTCTTCAAAATTTCTCTGAGCTTCCCTCCTTAACCTGCACAAAGTTCTCTCTATTTCTGGAACAAACTAAAAATCACCTTGATTAGAAGATCGAGTTACAATCATAAGCAATCAAGGAAACTTTAATAAACCAAGAAAAACAAAATAGGAAAAGTCTAGAGTAATCAAAATAACTATCGAAAACTAATGATTTTTTTAAAAAAGAAAAGAAAAAAACATTTTTAAAATTTTTTTTTTTTTAATAATCAAGAACGAAATAAGGATCACAAGAAGCACAAAAATCAACTAGAATCACTCCCTGGCAACGGCGCCAAAATTTGGTGTGCTGTTGCCGGCAACCAAAAATAAACTTATACTCCCTAAAAATACATGTAGTATTGCAAGGATCGTTCCCACGGAGAGTATTTAGCCTAGTTTTATGTTACGTGAACAAGGATGGGGGGTTTGAGTATACGAAAACAATTTTAAGAAGAACTAAGGAACAATTCAATTTAAAGTATTAAAATCAATCAAAAGAACAAAACCTTGGTCGAAGTCAACATCCACCATCGGAATTTTACAACTGATCATCGATGCAAGCATATGTTAATCCATACTTTGAATATTCACCGTTGAAATTATTATCCTATCTCTCCTTAGTCGCAGTTAATTAGAAAACAAGCGATCTAATTAACCTTAACTACTAAACAACCCAAGACAAGCGCTAAAGGTTTAATCTAGTAGCAACCTTAAGAATTAGAGAGATCGATGAACCTAAACAACACAAGCGCAAGTGATTGCGTTTAATTTAATCGAGCATTCTTCCTAAGATCTAATAAGTTATGACGCAGCAAATTATTAAATCTTAGTTATTTCACAAATTAGAGGGATTAAACAATTACGGATTTGATATCTAATATAGCAGTAGATTGCAACGAATAATAAACTAGTAGATCTCCTAGTAATTAAACGAGACAATCATGAAAATAGGCACAGAAGAATATCAGATACTCAAAGCATAAATTAAACACTAAAACAATTTAGATCTCACAGTTTTATTGATTCACAGGCTTCCGTTTCCTTCAACCAATGATAAAAGTTTAGCTGTGTAGAGCCATGATAAAAACTCAAAGGATCAGTTAGAGAAGAGGGGAGAAAAAAGAGTTTTTTTAGTCTAATGATTCCCCTTTTCTTTATACACGTTTATGCCCCTTATTAGAAGCCTACAAAATCTCCTAAAGATATTCTAAATATTATCCTAAAATAACAATATCCAAATCTGAATAATTAAGGAAAATATTAAAAGTAAAATAGAGTCTAAATATAACTAGGAAAGTGGTGTTTCCAGCTGTAATTTTCATGCACCAGCTCTGCTGGTTTCTACAGATTAGAATAGCATGCTAAGGAATGTTCCAGAACATCAACAATGCAGGTGCCGCAACTTCAAGCCCGATTTCGACCTTGATTCAGCCAATAACTCTCAAAACTCAAAACATGAAAGCTGTAGATCTGTTTCTTAGTGTTCCATAGCATCTTCAATCATCTCAATCGGAGCTCGGATGAGAGATTTATGCCCAGATTAGGAAGTGATGTCGAAACTGTCCTGAATCGCCCAATTAGCTTTGTTTTGCATTTAATGCCTACAATTGCATCCTAAATCAAGATAAAAGAATAATGAGTACATTTAGGCAACAAATAAGTATAAAAGACTAAACATTAAAGTAGAAAAATATGACATTTTGCATTCTTATCAATGGATGACCCCTGGGCAGGTCTTACGCCATGATCCCTGGGCAGGTTTTACGCCAACCGTAGCTGTAGCCCTCACCAGACTGCCATGTTGCCCTCACCAAACTGCCATGTGGGCCTCACCAGACTGCCATTCATTACTCTTATGCTTAGCTTTTCTTTTACATTCCTTGTGTCATGGGTTTACTTATATTCTTTTACTTTTCATACATATGCTCTAAAATAACATGCATCAATATCTGCCATAGTCTTTTCTCAATATCAAAATCAGTAAAACATCATAAAAACTCAACATCTTAATAAATTTTGCCATAATTATAAAACATCAATAAATCATCAAAACTCATCATCAATCATTCATCAAATCATCATAAATCTTAAGAAGATAAGCGAAAGCATAAATCACATGTTAACATAAAATATCATCAGTTCGTCTTTTAAACCATTATATTGTTTCTTCAAAATCTCATAAAAACATTTTTTTTTTGTTTAGCAAGTACATCTGCTAAATATTGAAAACAAAGCATAAAAACACTTTAACGTGTGTATCACTCTCAGTAAGTATAAATACTTACTAATTCCACTTGTTGAATTGACCTCTAAACTAATGTCCAAGCAATGCCCGCTGCATATACACATTGCTAAAACATTAATAGCTATACACTCTAACTCTCAAAGCCCAATAACCATGATACTTGAAAACACAAGTATCAATGTAGCCATAAGCAACCCTTAGAATTCTAGGGTTCCCAATAGCATTTAATCAACCTATATATTTAACCCATAGTGAAATACTAGGGTTAGATGTCATAAAACTCTAAAATACTCACTATAGAAAAATCTAGGGTTTAGGCTCTTTAGCTTAAATATTGAAGAATCCAGAGTTGTGCACCGTGGAACTTCAACCCGATATAGCTTGAGCACAAAGCAATAAAAATCCTAAGGAATTAACTATCCATAAGCTATACATTCAAGAATATAGCCTAGGCATTGAGATATTAGGGTTTCGAGAATTTTTACCTTGAAACGATTGGTAGAACTAACTTTCTGACACCGAGGATCACGATTCCAGCGTTAGAATTGACGTTTGGGACCTCCAAAGATCGACCAACTAGGGTTTGGGCAAAACCCTAGGACAAAGAATGGAGAGAAGGGCGGGAGAGAGAAGAGAAAACGAGTGAAATGGGCTGGAAAAATTGGGTTCCAACTTATATAGGTTCAGTCCATTCGAACGGGCAAGTGCAGCCGGTCGAACGCCCATGCCTAAAGCTGTTGCCAGTCGAACGTCCATTTGGATCGGGCAACACTGACTTGATTTCCATCCAGTGTGGTCCGGTCGAACGGCCATTGGAACGGATGGCTTTGGAGCTCACTTTTAATTTTCTAAATCGCTCCGGTCGACCGCCACTTAGAACGGCTATTGGGACGGAGCTCCTAGGAGCTCGCCCGGTCGAACGGGAAAACAGTCGGTCGAACAAAAGGTGGCAGTTTTGAATTTTTTTGAATTTTTCTAACGTGATTTATAACCCTTATTTTAAATTCTAGGACGTTACAATCCTCGACCCGGAGTAGCGATACTGAGGATTTAGGGGCAAATAACCCCCAATCGGGAATGGGACTTCCCCTGAAGCAGGCCTCTCTAGTCCCAACTTCTGATGGAGGAGAGCTGGCCTGTTGGAGGACCGTTGTAAGCTCCTTGACAGAATGATCCCTGACGGATACAGTGATGGTATGGGGAGGATGCCATTCTAGGATCTTTTGTTAGCATTAGTGGATCGGCAGTTGCCGATGAGTCATAGTACTTGTTTTTGTTTCCACCCAATTTACTTTGCCTTGACTTACCCATCTTCCTCTTTTCCTTTTTGTCATTCTTAGTAGGCGATTTACACCGTGCGTATGATCATACACTTTCGGGCTTCCTATGTGGAGCCCCTTTCCAAGGTAGGAAGACTTGTTGCCAAGTTGAAGGCAGCGGATGAGGAAATTGTTCTGCAACGGAGCATAGTGAAGAAGTTGAGTCAAAGTCGCCTGATTCTTGAAACCTAGGCAGCCGAATGCGACGGTTTGCGTCGATCTCTCTGGGAGGCCAACGAGAAGATTGAGCTACTAGAGATCAAAGCCTTTGAGACTGAAGTGTTGCATAACGAGCTTCTTGAGTAGATCATTAGGGCTAGAAAGATGGCTTCCATTAAAAGTTCCCAGCTTATGGATTTGAAAGCCAGTCAAAATTAGTTGAAACAAGACAATGCTACCGCAAGGACCAATCTTACCTTGGTGAAAGCCGACTTAGAAATCGACCATTGGAAGATCGTGGCACTTGAAGAAGAGGAGGAGAAGTCTCAGAGTCTTGCAAGTGCTCTCAATAGTAAATGGGAGCAGAACTAGGAGGAACTCCGAAACTTGTTAGGGCTAGGAATAGGTGAGGGGATCTCCAGGTCTCTTCCCAATGTGTAATTAATTGTGATTCGTAGGCTACCAGCCTTGGTTGCATCGTTTTGGTAATGAATTTCATTGTAAATGTGAACTCTAGCAACCAGTTAATTATGTCTTGTTTTTGCGATGATAATGCAACCGTCCTTGCTAAGTAGAGTAGTTGAGTTTTCCCAGCACGACTGCATTGTCACCACTCTTTGGTACGTGTAAGGCCATGCATATATGTATATCTCTTTGAACCTATTAAGTTAGGATACTTATAGGGTTTGGTTTGAAGTGGATCTTGAGAAGGACTTTGTTCAGATCTCAAGCCAACCGTTCGGGGTTGAGAGTTGACAGGTCCTTTACATGTGATATCCGGTTGAAGGGGGAGAACTTGCTGGTTAGGCGAGACTCACCAAGGAGTGACCTACCCATCGCGCGGGCAAGGTGTGCTCGGGTTTTGAGTTCCAAGGAGGGACCAGCCCGTCAAGTAGGCGTAGTATGCCCGGACCAAGAAGGGACTTGCTTGTCAAATAGGCAAGGTGTGCTCAGGTTTTGAATTTCGAGGACAAGCTCGTCAAGCAAGTATGGTATGCTTGGACTGAGGATGAACCTGCCCATCAATCAGGCAAGGTATGCTCTGGTTCGGAGCTTGATTTTTGTTGATGTCATTTGCATTTGGAGTAACGGAGTAGGGACCAGCCCGTTGGGCAGGCGTGGTATACTCGGACCAAGGAGGCCCATCAAGCAGGCTAGGTGTCATCAGGTTTTAAATTTCGAGTAGGGACCAACCCGTCAAGCAAGAGTGGTGTGCTTGGACCAAGGAAGGACCTGCCCGTCAACCAGGTGAGGTATGCTCAGGTTCGAAGCTTGATCGAGGTGGACGTTGCTTACACTAGTTGCATCGTGTTCGAGGTTGGGATAGTCCGTGCTTAGTTAGAGCAAATACTTTTGGTGTGGTTGCCTATCCTTTTGACAAGGATGTGCTTGTCGCGGTATTTTCATGTTAGAGAGGGCTTCCACTTTCTTGTAGCCTCGATAGCAGGGTGTGGTGCAAGGATTAGGACCCTGTCAGTTTAGGAGCATAGGATACACGCAAGTGAAAAAGTAGAATGCAAACATTTGGGCTTTATTGAAGTATTTTTGTGGCGTGTGTAATGCCCCCAAAATATTTAAAGTATTTCTCAAAATATTTGGCAAAAGATTTTAATTAAAAACACCCACTCATTTTTATAAAGCCTTAAATAATAATTTTTTTTTTTTTTCAGAAAAAGACAACCATCAAATGTTCAATGTATACCCTTAAACGTTTGATGAACAGTACAATCACATTTTCTGCAAGTCTGCGCATGCTCAGAATAGGTGTCAATATAGTACAACGAACGTTTGATGCTTTCCTCAAACATTCGATGATAAAACCCTAGAACCGCTGGATAATAGTACATCAAACGTTCAATGTCATACATCAAACGTTTGATGATGTCCCAAAATGAATTTTTTATACGGGATCAGTAGCTAGCCCCATTCCCCTATAAAAGATGCCATACCCTTTAGAAAAATACATCAATCTTGCCCAAAGAAACTCTAAAGCCTCATTCCAAAGATTGAGAGGGGGATTTTGAGAGAAAGCCTTTCCTTGGAAGAAGATTATCCTCTCTAAAGGTAACCTTTGAATCTATACCCTTCCCTATGATGGATTTCACTATTTTGTGTTACTTATGATCATATTTTGCTTTTCAAAGTATGTTGATAAGTGCCGAAGAGTACACATTCAAGCCCCTTAACTCGCACATATGTTAAACCTTAGTTTGTATTGTAATATAATATTTTATTGTGTCTTTGTGTTTTATAGCATTTTCAGGTCTTAAGGAGAAAGTGTTTTTAATTCCATCAAAATCGGACATAAATGCATCAAGGAAAGATGAAGAGTATTAAGTGGATCGAGCCCCCAACACTGGTGCTTGATCACTACAGAAACCAAAGACGATCAAGTGCCAAAATGTGGGGATCGATCGCCACCTGTGGATCGAGTGCCAAAAGATGTGGATCGATCGCCCCTGGTTCTTCTAGAATGTCAAAATATCTACAGACGTGGGAGAGAGAAAATGACGGAAAGTAATCAAGATTTGCGGCTTGGTAGGCGATTATAGGACCGTCTGATCCCTCCAAACATATTCCAGCCCAACTTGACTAAAGATCTTCCCTTTCCTTATCTTGTAATAGGAAATTATACTCATTTTCTCTATAAAAATAGACGGATCCGAGAGAGATAGCAATTGATAATTTGTAGTTTAGTTTCAATTTGTTACTGTTCTGGCAGAAGGTAGAAGCACAACCCAATAGCTCAATTTACTCTAGGAAATGGTTTTCTTTTCATCAATAGAGATTCTCAAATCCTTCATGAGTAATTGAACCTTCTATAGGGTTTTGATGTAATTCTTTCCAAATGCCATGGTTGGATTGTGTTTCTCTTAAGGATTTTCTGCATATGTATAATGATTGTATAGCCTATAGGATTGCAATTGCAAAACATATGTTAATCGTTCTTTATGCTTATCTTCATTTATGATGAAACGTTTATCTTGTCTATAAGAAATCTTTTTATCTTGAATGAATTCAAACATTTCCATTTTCTGTGATTGTGGAGACGATGGCTATGCAATGATTCTTTTTGACATAAATTCAAGTTAGTTGGATGAGCCATGCTATAGAACATGAATGAATCTACATCTTTGTGTAGTGTAATATAAGTAGAAGATTAGTGCAAACCTAAGATGACTTATGCTTATTCCCTGAAATATGTATGCTTATTAAGAGGTTTTATAGGCCATGCTAGAGAAGATGAATCGTTCCACAATTAGATGTTAAATGGAAGATTAGTGCGAAACTAAGATGAGTTATCATTATCTCTTAACAAAAGTATTTTCTTGTTGAAGTCGTTGTATGGTTGACAACTATTACGCCCTCATATTATGTATATAATGAGAATCCGATGCTAGACACAATTTGCCATTGGTATGAGGTTTGGGTGAAATAAATTCCCTATACTTCTCCTTCTACTTTTATCTTCATTTTACTTGTCATTAGTTTATTCCTTCTTTAGTTTTAAATCAAAAACAAAACAATATCTTTTCTGAATTGGGTTAGAAGAAATCTTAAATATTTCATAAGCAAAACAACCAACATAGTCTTTGAGGTTTGATACCCTCTCTATAGTTCTCTTCTGCAAAGATTTGTTCAATTGTGAGTGGTAAATTTATCATTGAAAATCCATGTATCATATGTCATGAGGATTTGAAAACTCTTTGTTTTAACTTCCCAAAAAGTTGTGTTGAAATGTATGATTTGTGTTTTATCTCTGAAGAAAACATGTTTACTATGTTACTAGATACTGCTCTGAGCCTAGGTTTAGTCGTGGTTAGGTTTTGGAGAGGTATTTAAGCATTTAAGCATTCTGGACATAATCGAACGTTCCATTGTTCTTGGCTAAACGTTTGACCCCCAAAAGTCAACGTTCGATGGTGACTAGAAATGTCTAATTAGTTTTGAGACGATTAGCACACGTGTTCCATGGTTGATAGATTATAGTGTTCTTAGCATATTGTTGGGTTATTTTCGTAGTAAGCGAGAGTACGAGATGTCTAGGGAATCGGATGAGCAATCGAGGTAAGTAAAGAATTGAGTGTGAAACTGCTAACGTTAGAAGTGCGATATGTTAGATGACTGAGCACATTCTCCTTTATGATCAAGTTTACAACTTTTATAACATGATGCTACTTACTTATATAAATACCCTTATTTTAGAATAAATGAACAATATCTACATGGTATGCCTTGGTTCACCAGTACGTGCGGTGGGATGGCTAATGGCATACTACTACTACAAGTTAATTTTATGGTCAAATGCTTATTTTATGAATGATGAGGGCCTTGGATCTAATGGTTAAGAGTTTGAGATCGATGCACCATTCTTTGAGTGGGGTCACTGTTATGGCTTTGCTAGTCAGTGTGGGTCACCCAAGGTCAAACTCAGTCGAACTGCTAGTCGAAGACAATATGTTTGTGCAATGTCCAGGGCATTAGAATTGTACCAGAAAGTTCTTTGGGAAGCGCAAACTTTGCTGAGAGGGGATAATGTCTTGGGCAAACCATATCATTAATATATGACTAATTTTAATATATGTACAACATATTTCATGAATTAAAACCAAAGTGTTAGGTCGCAGGGATTATGCCACCTCTTAAAAAAAAATATTAGTTTGCCAAGGCATAATAACGGGAGTTTTGAACACGCCATTTGTGAAATTAACATGTTTCATTAGTTCTCCTTGGAAATCATTTGCTAATCATCTTTTAAATAATCTACTTACTAAGTCGGTTGACTTACTCAGTTATTTTCCTGGTTCAGTTCCTCCTAAGAGCTCAATGAATCCAAAAGAATGACCCAAAAAACGTCCCCCCTTCAGCTATCTACGAAGTGGCTTTGTAGAGAGAGACAAACCCTCTATTTTTCATTGAAAAGGGAATGAATCATGGATGGGAACAAGGGGACTTTTTGTGTGCGAATTTTGACTGCCCAAGGCTCCCTAGAGTGGACAAATAGCCACCCTCTAGCTGCACTAGCCGCACCTTTTGATTTCTTAGTATTCCTTTTCACATCTGCAGTACTGGTGAGAATAGTGGCCACTATCTACGTGCCTTTTAACCATCAAAACTTCTGAATTGGATCTTCCACTTGAAATAGAATTTGTTCATATCTAAGTCAGATTTCCAATGCCACTGACTTTGCCTTAATCCAAAATTTGAGCTATGAGTTATGGCCAGAACAGTTCGCAAAGGTCAATCTCAGAGCTGCTTGAGTGCGGAATTTTCTGTGCTGGAAAAATCTGGGACTTTACATGCGATTTTGATCCCCAAAAAGACCGAATTGGATTTTTTACAAAAAATAGCATTTGTGCATCCTTGAGTTATCTCTTGAATGCCACTAATTTTGGCTCAATTAGATATTTGAGCTAAAAGTTATGGACACAACAATGCCCAGAGGTTCATTGCCCATATTTGACGTTTTAGTAACTCGAATTTGATGGGGTTTTGCCGCAAGACCTGAAAATACTAAAAATTATAAAAACAACACAAAACATTAAATTACAATGAAACTAAGGTATTAACATATGTAAGTTAAGGGCTTATTTCGTAGGAAAATGAGCACTTAACAGGGGTTGAACACGCCATTTGTGAAAATAACATGTTTCATTAGTTCTCTTTGGAAATCATTTGCTAATCATCTTTTAAATAATCTATTTACTAAGTCGGTTGACTTACTCAGTTACTTTCTTTACTCCCCGTAAAATACTCTGGTATTTTACAAACCCTCAGGATTTGATCGCTTGGGTGTCTCATCGGGATTACTCAAGTTTGATTTTCTAGATGTAAAGCTTTGTGCCTTATTTATTGATGATAGAATTGTGTACAGAAGGATTCATTGTCTATTTACTCAGATCAATTATTTCACTGTTTACTCTGAGAAATTGATAAGTACTGAATTTAGTCAATTACTAGTTAACTAATTTTGATACCCTATGGGTAGTTTACCATGGATTAACCAAATTGAATGACTTAATCATGTGTACATCATGATCTTCAAGCCGATGATTTACACATTTTATCTTTAAAGGGAATGAAGGCATCCTTGAATCTTGAATTTGACAATCAAGGTTGGGAGGCGAACAACAAAATTAATTAGGAGTTAATTAAATTCTTGGGGTGTTACAATGCGTATCCTTCCTTTCAAGGGGGTATAGAGGATCTCGTGGTCTCTGGTTAAATCTAGGCCTGGCCTGCATTGCCCAATGGCTATAGAAACTAGCCGTCCACTAATGGCATTAGCAGTACTCATTCGGTCCTTAGTTACCTAGGTGATGCTTCAATCCTAAAAAGGTTGGGCTTCAAGGGCCCATCAAAGCAAATCAAGAAAAGCTTATTGAAGTGACCTAATAGGGTAGGAACCCTGCTGAAGTGGAATGCCTTTTGAGCTTACTAGAGATTGATAGTTGAGTTCGAAGAGACGTTCATAATGAGTTGTGAAGTTCAAGAAATGATGGGCCACAATTAAGGCATCGTGGAATTCTGTAATGTGGTCGGTTGAGGCATAAATGCCCCTGCTATTTGAATCCTCTATATAAGTGTGCTCATCTTGTGGCGTTCCACAATGCTTGGGTATGGAGACATAGATGTGCTTATATGTATATTCCTAACACAACACATTTTAAAGTCGTGATGGCCATGAACCTTTAAGAACTCTACAGTTAAGTGTGCTTATGCAAAAGTAGTATCAGGTTCGGTGACCTCCTAGAAGTCTAGTTCGGGAGAGATAAAAGCGAACAATATTATGTGATTGGGGAGGGGCGGGTCGTCTAGTTCGTTGTTTCCTCATTCTGCCATCTTCTTTCTGCGTATTTCCTACTTCCTGAAGTATTATTTTTTCCTTTTAGATTGAGTGTCGTGGATATTGACATTCGAGAAAGGAAGTTACGCAAAGTTCCTGCCCCTCAACCTCTGTTGGGTTCTCGTCGAAACAACCGCTTGCGAGGTGGAGACCACACTCTTTCGACCCACACCCCTATGTCCTTTTGACTTTTTGACGTTTCAGATGGTTCTTCCCAGGCTTGGTCGTCCAATTCCAATGACTCAGAAAAAGACACTCTCTTTGTGCTAGTAGGAGGAGCCGCTCATGTGCCAGAGGAGGCAGAGGCCATGGAGTATCAGGAGGTGGCAGAAGAAGTAGAGGCGGAAGAGCAATAGGCCACGGAGCCGGAGGTGGCTAAGGAGGAAGAAGCTGCGGTACAAGAGGCGGCAGCGGAGGAAGAGGCCACAATGTCGCCAAGCCCTTAAGGAGGGGCCAATTCTCTGGGCATGGGGGGAACTCACCGTCCGCCCATTGACCCCATGATTGCCGACGTGGAGGCCCTGTCAGAGATAAGGCTAAGGGATGTGTTGACCCAGATGTATCAACTGTTGGACAGGGCCCGATTTGAAATTGACTGGATTCTGGAGCTGGCCACTAGGGCCGGGAATAATGGCTTTCGCCAATGACGAAAGCTCGGGTGACTAGACGGGGAGCTGGCAAAGCTGGAGGAGGAGTATGCTCCGAAGAGAAGACAGATCAACAACCTGTACCAGAAGGTGTTGCATTCACAAAACGCCATATTCGAGGACTATAGGGACGTTCTCGAGGAGTCCATTTCCTCTGGTAGCAATTAGGACTCTTCTTCCGTTATTTGCTTGTAGCATCCGTCCTTCTCGCTTGTATTTTAGAAGGTGTTGAACTCTCCCCTCCTAGCGCCTTTATATAATTTTTTGTTTTCTTGTTTGTTTTTTTGTAATATTCCCTTGAATGAAAAGACACTCATTCACGGTTTCTCTTTCTTGTCTTCTATGTTTTTACTTTTCTTTTAGTAAGGCCAAACATGTAGTGTGTTGTAGTTGCCTCCTTCTCCTCAAGTGCTTTGTGACACCCGCTCCACTCCGGTAGTGAGCGGGAGTTTGCTGCACGGAGGTGCAATAGAGCACATAGCTGGTCCTGACATTGACTCAGGTCACATCCTTCCCTTCCTTCTTACATGGTGATGGACAATCGGGGAGGGATGTGTTGGTTGATTCTGGGTGTTATGAGTATAGCCGTTGAGGCTCCTCTAGTCGCATAATGTTAAAGCCGTGGTTGAACGGGAACTTGTCCTACCATTGTGGTTCCTGCCTCTGCGGACTAGAATAACCCCTGTAATTTCTTTTTACCCATCGAATGGGGTTGCATTGAGAACAACATGACTCTAGAGAACCAAGTCGTTTCCACAAACTGTGCCAAACTATTGGCGCAATTTTGAACCCACATTCTAAGGGTCGTCACCCCAAAGACGCGCCAAATGGCCCATGAGGAGATGGGCCATCTTGAGGATGGATATTTTAGATTCTAGCAAGCGGGATCAAAGGCTGAAATGTCAACCCACATGGTTAGTGGTTTGGGTAGACATTGTTCTCGCATCTCATCGGACATTCAGTAGTTGCAAGGGAAGAAATGGGTTAGAGAGTCTCTTACTGCAGCCAAAGATGCTCCAACGATCAAGTCAATATGATGCAAATTAAAGATGAGGAACTGTATAAGTTCCGTATGAGGCAACTTGAATATTTCAAAGTGGCTTGAGCGCAATATCAACGATGCTCAAGTGCATTCGATCGCACCAGAATCAAATTTGCGATCTGTACCAGATTTGGAGAGAGAACATCACTAGAAGAATGGGTCAGCTGTGATATCATCTTTGGAATCCCTTAAATGAAGGATTGGTGTAATGCCCTGACAAAATCTTTTAACTTGTAAATGACTTAGCAGTTTGCCTCCTAGCCTTAACGCATCCACCAAGTTAAAACTCAGTGATCATATGTTCTCAAAAGGATGAGAGTCTACAGCAAAAAACTTTTCACTTATAAAGAGCAGAGATAGCAACTAATACCCACAATAAAACAATACCAGAATAGCGAAAAAAACATAACCATAATTTCATAAATACGGTAAGTATTGATGTCTTCAAAATAAGGTCAATAGACCAGTGATCAAAATAACATCAAGATTACAAATCCAAATCTTAACATAACAATAATCGTAACATAATCACAAATCTTCTTGCTCAAGACAGAGCTGGTAGATAATATCAATCATGTTGTGGTAAGGGTCGCCACCAGTGAACCATATTCTTGCCAACCAAACTGGCTCCAGCTTGTCAAAACTCACTCGGAGGACATCCTCCAAACGAACCAAATGGCTTCCATAAATCGCCATCGTCTATCAAGTTGCATAAGATCATAGGTGGAAAAGATACAAGAGTAAGTCCATGACTTAGTAAGTAATAATGCACATGTTATACATATTATCATTTGTGAACTCAATTTATATATCATAAGCATTGTTATTCTCAGTTCATAACATAAACATGTCATGATAATGCAATATATTTATAATACATGATATAATCAAGAACAAGTGATATGTTAACAATATGGTTTACCCGAGATATTACCCTTTTCTCAGCAAAGTTCGCGCATCCCAAAGAACTTCTGGTACAACTCTGGTATCCTTGACATTGCACAAACATACCGTCTTATACTAGCAGTCCGACCAAGTCCGATTTCGGGTGGCCCATACTGACTAACAAAGCCGTAACTAGTGACCCACTCAAAGAATGGTTCATTGTCACAAAACTTAACCATTGGATCTAAGGCCCTTTTCATAAAAGAAAACTTTTGACCATAAAATCAACCCGTAATAATAGTAATTCCATGGCCGTTCTACCGCATGAACAGATGTACCATGTCATGCCATGCACGTTAATCTTTGTGTCTTTTATATGCATGTTTTTCACAACTCATTATTTTATTATCTTTGTTAATCACAAATGGAGTTCACAGTTGAGAATGAATAGGCATTTCATGAGAGTTGTAAACATGCATGTTTTGTACATCAAAATAGTCATGTTATGCATAAAAGTATAACAATAACAAGTATCTATGTACGTTTTTACTCATTTGTGTCATTTGGGTTAATCAAGTACTCTCCCATTGGGTCTCTGACTTTCGAATTTGAGAAAGTCCTAGGCCTCTAGTAACCCAAAAAGACATTCTGTCCAAGCATCGAATGTTTGACCAGGAGGGTTGAACATTCGAAGCCCACACATCGAATGTTTGATTAGGAGGATCAAACATTTAATGAGGTCCATAAAGTCATTCTAAGCCAAATCTTGGTCCTTTCGGGTTTCTCGCTTCTCATAAGGTTTCTTAAAGGTCTAACCAAATAAAATAAGGGATCTCATACTTCAAAAACAGGGTTTGAGGTATCAAACTCCTTAAACAACATAAAACCAACACAAACTATCCAAACCTCAAACGATTAAGGCCAAAACTAAACAACGCAAAAACTAAGACTCAATGTCATCTAAACAAGGTAAAAACAAGCAAATAACAATAAGAAAACAACCTACATGAAAATAAGTACCTCCAAAGCCAAAAAGCCTTCTCCTTCTCCAAACACTCTCCCTCACACACTCACAATGCTCTCTAGACTCTAAAGCATGAATGAACAGTGCAAAGAGGGAGAAATGGTCATATTTATAGAACTAACACATTTGGTTAAAGACTGATGGATTTTTAGGTTCATTGAATATTCTATGTAAGACATCGAACGTTTGATTTACTATTACCCAACGGTCTTAGGGTTTCCATCGAACATTTGATTCAAGCACATTGAACATTCCATAAAAGCATCGAACATTTGATAGTCTGATATGCACATTGTTCGAAAGTTTTCACGTGAACAGTGCATTGAAACACGTATCGAATGTTTGATCCTCACCATCGAACGTTCCATAGAATCCTTCAAACGTTCCATGGGCATCCAAAACTCCAAAATAAACCTTAAAACTTGTTAAATCTTTGGGGCATTTCAGCTGGACTCAATTAACCTGCAGTGAGAGATTGGAGGAGACTCAATTCCTTAAACTAAAGGATTTGATTGTGATTGTAAGGGATTCAAAAAGGCACTTGATCATTGATCCAAAGGGGCGAATTTTGTGCAGTGCAAAGTAAATTAGGGTTCTAAGTTTTCCAGGGGCTCGACCAGCAGCTCAACCAAACTCTAGGAGATGGTTTTCTCTTCATCCATAGAGATTTCAAGCTCCTCCATGAGTAACTAAACTCTTCATAGGGTGTTGATGAAGCACTTCCAAGTGCCATGGTCTGATTGTATTTAATTTGAGATTTTCTGAGTATATATGATGATTGTTTAGCTTAGGAAATTACAAAAATTTTGTAATCAATTTTTATGGTTATACTCATTCTTGATGAAACTTTATCTTGTCTATGAGAAAATTCTGTAGTCTTAAATGAATTCAATATTTCTATTTTCTGTTATTATAGGAATGATAGTTATGCAATAGTATTTTTTGACATAAAATCAAGAGGATTAGATAGGTCATGCTTAGGGAAGATAGACTGTACTGCACCTTAAATTAGTGTAATGTAGGTAGACGGTCCATGCCAATCGAAGATGGGTTATGCTCATCCTTTGGTAATGTGTATGCTTATTAAGAGGTTTTATAGGTCATACCTAAAGAAGACGAATCGTACCACAATTAGTGGTTAGGTGGACGATCCGTGCCAACCGCACATGAGTTATCATCACCTTTTAACAAAAGTGTTTTCTTGTTAATGTCGTTATGTGATGGACAACCATTATGTGCATCATATCATGCATATAATGAGAATCCCTGTTAAATACAATCTACCATGTGCATAATGTTTGTGGTAAATCCAATTCCCTATGATTCTCTCTATCTTTATCTTGTTATTTGCTTATGCTTATTTTTTATTTCCAAAGCCAAAACCAAATAATTTATTCTCTAAGTTATATTAGACTAGATCTTGAGAATTTGATAAACAACCATAGAAGACAGTCTTTGAGATTCGATACCCTCTATATAGCTTTATCCTACAAGAATTTGTTCTATTGCAAGTTATTTAATTTATTATTGATCCTAAAACCCACATCAAGTATGTAATCAAACTTTTACATTGATTAAGCTTTTATATTTATATTTCTCTTTTAAATTAATTATTTATGTATATATATATAGTTTTTGTTGCAAATTTTAATTATATAAAATTTATAATTGTAGTTATATGACATTATGGAGAACAACAATGATTCTTTTGAACTACAATCAAATTCTAAATGAGCTCGTGTTGAGGGAGATTTAGCAAATCAGCGAGAGATCTTTGTTTAAGAAAAAAAAATTTCAAATTACCATCCTAGTGATAAAGACCAAATCCAAAGAATATATATACAAAAAGGATATTATCAACCAATTAGTCATTGAGAAAGATAGATTGAAGACTATTAGCAATGAATAAATCATGGAGAGATTTCAAAGTATGAAGACTCGTCGAGGGCAATTAAATAAATTAATATGCTCGGCGTGACAAAAAAAATTGTAAATTACATGTATATGTTTTAAATAATAATTAAATTTTGTTGAATTGCTTATTTATTTCGTTAATTATATTATTTAATATTTTTATTAATTTTTGTTCAACTTTAATTTTTTTTTTTCATTACAAAGGTTATATTTAGTACGCGGAATAATTATTCATTGTGATAGCTTTTATTAAGAATGGAAGAAATTGAATGAATTAGCCTTGTGGTAGTCATTTTTATGGCCATGAGGAAATATCTATTTCTTCATTGGGGGAATAACCATTCCTCTTAAATTTAAGAAGAATGGTTATTCTCTCAATTAAAGGAATATCTATTTCCTCATGGCTATCAAAATAGCTATTCCATAGCTAATCCATTCTACTCATTCAATTCTTAATAAAAGCTATTTTTTACAATAACCATTTCATGTACCAAACATAGCCTAAAAAAAAAATCTCAACCCCTCTAAGCCAAAATCCTGACTCCGCTACATTATATAGACCATTGAATAAAATATTAATCGTAAAATAATTTCTGTTTGTTTTAAGTGAAATGTTAGATAATCCTGATGGGGATGCTACCACCCCATGTTCTATTTGAAATAAAAAACTTCTTGATGTGTGGCTTGGGTTAGGCCACATAGATCGTCAACTGGTTTGAAAGCATTAAACTCGTCCTGATTTCATTGTGGGTAACTCTTTCGTGTGGTTGTAGAGAATTGAAGTCGTTTTCGTGTCATATGCATCCAATGCACAGCAACCCCACCAGCTTAAAGGTAGTCTATTTCGTACGTCTAAATAGGGCTGTATTCGAGCTGAGCCGAGCCGAGTTTTGGGCTGTCGAACTCGGCTCGAATACATTATTAGGAAAGTCGAACTCGGCTCGAGCTCGAGCCGAGCTTGGGATCTATGTTCGAATTCGGCTTGTTAAGAACCTAGCCAAGTTCGAGCTTGACTCGAACTCGGCTATGTTCACAAGCCGAGACTCTAATCGAGCTCGAGCTGCTCGAGCTCGATTGGAGTTATGTAAATTTTTAATTTAAAAAAAAAAAAAAAACTTCTCAACTGTCGACACCCAACCGGGCCAACAAGCACAAAACCACCACTGCACAAAGGCCTGTGACCGCGTGGGACAGCTACCACTGCTCCGTGGCCGGAGACTAACCAGTGGTGGCCGCGCCACCAAAGCCAGCACCAAAAACCTCCGACAGATTGATGCTCACCCCGCAGATCCATTGCATTGATCGCACAACGACACTCTAATAGGCCAAAGACAGCGACCCACTGCCACCACGCGGCGCGGTGGCTGCCGACGCGCCAACACTGCCACCCACAGCGGCCAGCGCAGAGCTCTTTCTCTCCCTCTCTTCTCTGCGTTTTCTTCCTTCTTTTGTTTTTCTTCTTTTGTTTTTTGTTACCGAACGGCGAACACATCGTGCAAGAGAGAAGATAAAATATCTTCTCCCTCCTCTCCAGCCACAGCCACACACATGGCTGTGTCATTCCTATTTCAAATTTTTAATAAAGATAAAATTTATTTGTTTAATCTGATTTTAAATTTTTTTCAAATAAATTATTTTCTTAAATGGCTTATGAATTTAAATGAAAATTAAAAATAAAAAAATGCTAGGTAAGTTTGATGCTTTATTTATATTCTAATTTATTAATTTAGACATTATATTTTTTAAATTATTGCTAAAAAAAATTAATATAAAAAATTAATTAATAATTTAGTTTATTGGGCATATATTTCTTCAATTAGTTGGCATAATTTCAAAGTAATATGATTGGCAAAATACATATTATTTTTTATTATATTATTATATTTGAGATAGTTAATTTTGTTAAATTTAAAATCTTATATGTAACTAGTAACATGTAAGTCTAACATATTATAATATTCTTTAGTAACATAATAACTACTATTCTAATACTAGCATATTAATGGTGTATATGATAACTAGTAACATGTAAGTTAATATTATAATTATTAACTAGTAACATACTAACATATTAATATTAACTAATAACATAAATAAGTGTAACATATAAGTTTATTAGATCAACTAATAAATAAATAACATATAAACTAATAAGTGTAACATATTTACTACTTTATTATACATAATAACTAGTAAATATAAATCTAACATATTACAATTTTTAACTAGTACTAACATATTAAGTATTAACTAATAACTAGTTATATATAAATATATATAACATATAAGGTATTATATAGTAATTCTCTTGTCTATAGGTAACAATATGTTATTATAATAAATTAGAAAGTAGAGACTATAGTATATATATAATATGAGTAAATAATAAGTATAGTATATACATATAACTAATTAATTATACTTATATTATAATATAAGTATTGTACATAACTATAGTTAATCATGTGTGATATGTCATATATTATGTTTTGGTATATAGTTATATACTAATTATTAAATATGCTAGTTAACAACTTAACCATATGTCATAGTACTATATATCATAGTTATAACTATAGTTAATATACACTTACACATTAATTATTAGCATATAATTATATCATTAAATATGTTATAACTAGAGAGTAATATTTACTATTTAGTATGTTAATAACTTATACAACTACAATTATACAATTCTATGTATGTTTATATTGACTGGTATATAACTGTTTATATAATATATATATATATTATACACGAGCGAGCTAACGATTCGAGCCGAACGAGTCGAGTCGAACTTTATACAAGCCGAGCTCACGAGCTTTATCCGAGTCGAGCGAGTTTATACGAGTATGTTTCGTTGTAATATTCGAGCAGATTATTGTGTTCACAAACGACTCATTTATTATTCGAACCGAGC
>FXXK01000710.1:0-26647 GCA_900184695.1 Betula pendula
GGAGAAGAGATAGAAAAAAATGAAAAGAATGAAGAATGAGAAGAAACTCAACCATTTCCATTGACAGACAATATAATACCATGAAAAAACGCATGCAGTATTATAATTTTTTACTATAATTTTTTTATAAAATTATGTGCAAAGTCGATATGCATGATTGTGTCACGTATTGCCGCATGGATGGAATTAAAATTGAAGTAATGAATTTGATTTAATAAATTTAAATTGTTTAGATGCTAATATATAAATAATAGGCCACGTCAATGTGTAAGAGATTTATAGTAAAAATATTAGTACATCTAACCATTAATCATTATATATGTATTATGTTATGGAAGAGAATATGAAGCAATAGGAAAGGCAAGACCGTCATTCATTCACTAATTGCGAATCAACTGTGAAAGGAAACACAAAAAAAAAAAGAAAAAAAAAAAAAAAATAAAAAAAAAAAAAAAAAAAAACAAAAAAAAAAAACTAAAAAAAGAAAAAAAAAATAAACAAAAAAAAAAAAAACAAAAAAAATAAAAAAAAAAAAGAAAAAAAAAAAAAAAAAAAAAAAATAAAAAAACAAAAAAAAAAAAAGAAAAAAAAAAAAAAAAAAAAAAAAGAAAGAAAAAAAAAAAAGAAAAAAAAAAAAATAAAAAAAAAAAAATAAAAAAAAAAAAAAAAAAAAAAGAAATAAAAAAAAAAAAAAAAAAAAAAAAAACCAGTTAGAAATTATGTCGATCACCTACTACAAAAAAAAAAAAAAAAAAAAAAGAGATTTCTGTCGACACTACTTTTTTCGACGCTTGTGCAAGATGCACTACAAACAAAATAGTGTTAATAATAAAAATAAGCGTTGATATTTAATATAAACGCCAACAAATAAAGTGGCCGGTATAAAGCTGCTTATTTTTTGTAAGTCCTCTTCTTTTTACATTGTGATTTCAAAAATCACATATAATGACACACTATATAGTGTAACTATGGATTATGTCTCCCAATTTTCATATATAAAAACCCCATCAATGTAAGTCCGATTCGATCACCAAAAAAAATATTTTTTTCTTTCTTTATTTACCTTTCTATCTTTTGATTGTAACATGTTATCTTTGGTTGTTATTAGTGCGGTACGCTACTATATATGTGAATATTTAGGGTTAATGAAAAAGCCTAATAATAGTAAGAGATAACTCTCCTACTTTGCATGGTACATGCTAAAGGTAGAACATTTATATATATTGCTAAAATTGCGTTCCTTATTATGCGTCTTCATGATTTTTAGTCATCTAGGCTTTACCCAAAAGGCTAATGGGCTCCTCGAGAGGCACAGAAACCAAAACCGCACTAAAGTTTCTTTTTTTTTTTTTTTTTGTTCTTTTCTTCACAATAGTTATCTATAAAATATAGCAAGGCTAAAGTATGTTGCTCAAATTTTCTTTTTTCTAAATAATTGACACTTGAAAGTTTTGGACGCAACTTTGAATGATTGTGCAATGTACACTATTGGAGTGGTCATTCTATGGTTAGTAAATTGTAATCATGTTAGCAAACTTTAAAAATCTTTCAAGACAATTCAAACTTGGTGTGTATGTTAATGAATGTATGTTTATTTGAAAAAGAATAGTATTTTATTTAGAAGCTAGACGTTTTTAAATAAATTAAGCTATACAATTAATGATAGTGACAGTAAAAATCAGGCCTATTAGATTTAGTAATTGTAAAAAGAAAAAAAAAATTAAATGGGCTAATTTTCATTGTCGATATCCAATCTCCTAGTGTATGGTAGTCGTATAAAATGTCTAAAATTGCATTATTTGAAAAAAATGTTTTGATGTGACATAAGTATGAAAAACTATTTTTTCTATTATTAAAATGATAAATATTGAAATTATATTTTTATCTCCAACAATTGTTGACGTGACAGTTTCAAAACTTTGTTAAATAAAAAATAATAGATAAATATTTGATTTAAGATCGTCACATAAGCATTGTTGTTAATTGTAAGATAAAAATATGAAATTTTTAGTATTATTCTTATGAAGGGTGTTTTGTGTAAAGTTGCTTGTTAATATATAATGAAAAACAAAAAAACTTTAACAAGCTAATTTGATGTACTTGAATTCCCCTATAGCCCGAATCATAGGATGATGGTCGCCCAATATCAAACCAAAATTGAGTGAGAAGGCTAGAAGAAGATGTTGATGATAAAATATTGAAAAATAAAAGAATAGAAAGAAAGATGTGAAGAACAAGGAAAGAATGGTGGTTGTACTATGATTCTCATCCAAAATCATAGTAATTTGTCTCCCACCACCGCCAATTACCAACATAGGTTTAATGAGTCAGCCAGGCCATCCAGGCGTGTGGCTCCAATCCATGTCGCATCACTTGCCGGTTTAAAAGAAGCCATCATTTAAATTAACCCGATAAAACACTTTCTTAAATCCAATCATCCAAAACCATTAAATAAATAAATAGTCAGCACAAACTCCTATAACGTAGCTACTAATTCTAATAGATACTATCCTCCATGTGGTGGCATGTTATTCATGCAGTTTTTTTTTATTTTTTATTGTTTTGCTTTTTTTATTATGTGCACATTTAATCCCACTTGTTTATTTTTATTTATTTTTAAAGAAAAATACAAATAGGACCAAAAATAAACGCTGGGAGATGAACAAAACGAATGTTCTTGTTTTTAATTTTTTTCTTACAAAGAAAAAATAAATACATGATAAGTAACAAAAAATGCTGGAAGAGTGAACAACGAGAATGTCTTGTTTGTTTATTTGTTTTTTTCTTTTACAAAAAAAAAAAAACTAAAATAGAACAATAAAAATGTTGGGAGATGAAGAACATTAATCGTTCTTGTTTGTTTTTTTTTTCTTTTAAAAATAATAAAAACATGACAAAAAAATGTTGAGAGATGAACAATAGAAAATGTTCTTATTTATTTTTGTTTTTTTTTTTAAAAAAACAAACAAAAATAGTAAACAAAGAAATGGTTGGAGATGAATACACAAAAATTGTTTTTACTAGTTTTTTTTTTTTTTTTAAAAAAAGGGAAATTTAGGAGATGAACAAAAAAAATATGAAGTAAGAAAGAAAAAGGGAAAGAAGAGTAAGATGAGGGAAAGTGGGGTAGTGTTGAGTAGTTCGATGCAAGGGAGAAAGAGAGATGGAGCCAAGTTGGAGGCAGGTGACAGAGTTAGTGCACGCTCGAGGAGAGAGAAAGTGTTGGGAGGCAGAGGCAACGTGTCGTGGTCTGATCTGAAGGGAGGAGGAGGGCGTGTAATATTGTATCAATAGCGTTGTTTGGACTGACTTCTCGATGAGTATTGCATGAATGCTGAATGACCAGAAGACCACCGACCACGTGTTGCGTCCTTCTTTCCTCTCCTCCATTTTCGCTTTCTCTGCTTTCCCCCCCCCCCCTACCCCCTTACCCTTTACTTCCTCTCTATGGTCTACCCTCACTTTTTCCCTTTGAAATTTCAACCGCTCATTTCTCCTTTAATTGGTATGCATTCATCATTCATGGCTTCCTATTTTAACATTTTCACTACCTTTTTTTTTTTTTTTAATTTTTTTTTTATGTATGGAGATGTTACATATAGCAGGTCTCTTAATTTGGAAAAAAAAAATCTTCCATACAACAATGAGATTATTTTTTGCAATTCTTGAGTTCATTTGATAAAAAATTTAGCTACCATTTTTCTTTAATTTTTTGATTAAAAAGATGTTTTGTTTGATATAAAATATAAGTAGTTTTATCCGGTTTATGTTTGGAATTGTTGTTAATACTTTTAAAAATAGTCTGTTTGATGGATTGAGATTCATAGAATTACCTAATTTGAGAAACGTATGTGAGAAATTTCATATGAACTTATTTGTTCAAATGTAAATGGTCGGGTAGTCTAAATTTTTATTTGGACAAATAGGTTCTTATATAAAGTTTCTTACATTACCTGCCAAAATTGCTTGTAATTTAGATATAATAATTGTTGTGATCATTTTCTCGTTTTGATAACCATTTTGGGATTTTTTTTTGTGTGAAATTTTGAATGAGTGTTTTTGGTGTTTTTTTTTGCAATGCCCTTGGCATTAACAACTAGTGATAGTCATTTTTTGAAACTTGAAAAGACAAATATGGAGCAAAGGGTGGCGTGTCACATACTATTGCTTCTGAAAAATTGAAGCAGTCCATCCACCCATGATTTTTATACGTTTTTCTTTCAGTATACGTATTAGTATTTAAGACACCAATTAGACGGTTCAACTGTTGACAAAAGGACATGTTATTAGTACAAAAATGCGAAAGGATTAACAAACCCCCTGCTTTCTGCTTTTGGTTAAAAAAAAAAAAACTATTAAGAATTGTCAAACTATTGAATTTTAGAATAATATATTTTTTAAAGTTCATGTAATAATAAATATAAAAATAAATTGTAGTATTATCTGTCAAATCATAGATGACCTACTACTATATCGTATTGCAATACTAATTGTAGGTTGATTTTTAAGAAATTTCAATTTTCTGCTTAGATTTCATCCAATTTCATCAAAACTCGATGCTTATAAAGTTGAAAATCTTAAAGGCAAAACCACTTCTGTCCGAGTTTAGAAATAAAGCTAAAATGGGTATTAGCAAAGTTTTGATAAAATATTTTGGATTTTGAAAAATGGAAATTGAGAAAGTTTTTGAGGGGTTATATTTAAAAAAGGTGTTTTAGAAAGAAAATTAGTGTGATAAAGTTTTGAGTAGTATTTTTGAAAAACAAAAAATTAATCAGTATTTCTAAAAACTATAAGAAAGGAAAAAAAAGGGGGGTGAAAAAGGAGTTATCCAATAGTGGGCGCTAGCGATAGCCACCACGTTGGTGATATGTGTGATTGTAAGACGTATTTGGTGGCAACCATAGGGCTGCCAGGCAATTATGGCAGCAACAGTGGGATCAACGGACGACTCTAACAACTACTATTATGAGACCGCTAGATGGATCTAGCGACCACCATTGTGAGGTTGCCAGACAGATTAACGAGCACTACACTAGCTACCACTTTTTCTTTTTTTCTATACGTAACAAGCAACATCCATATATGAAAAAATGGATATGTGTTTAGTTATTTTTTTTAGAAGTGATTTTTTTTTAAATGTTTTGTGGTTTATTTTGAAAAGTGTGTTAGTAGTAAGAGCCATATATATATTTTTTTTTTAAAAAAAGGGTAAGAACGGACGACCGAAAGGACGACCAAAGTGGCTTCTTTGTCTAGGCGTGACCATAGTAGCACATACTCACTAAAAACCAATAATAGGAGGGGCTTAGACAAGAAGACCACATATGCTCTTTCAAGTCGGTTCAGTCATAGTCTGATCTAATCCCACCGAAACAATAATGGACACTTAGCCGATGATGTGAAAATAATCCTAAGCGCTTCACATTAAGAAATTCGACCTCAAAACCTACCACCCACTAAACCGTATTTGAGTGAGTCAAGTGCCACTAGACCACCACCTTGGTAGTGGTAGGAGCCACATTTAAAAATTCGTTTGAATAATTCATATATGAGAGTAGTTTTTAACATTTGATAAGCGAAAATAGTTTTTAAAAATTTGGCCAAACAAACTCATATGATTTTTCTGTTAAATTTCCAACGAGAGTTACGAATCCACATTTGGACTTTGCAACTAATTTTTCCTTAAATAAAACCATGCCAATTAAGACTAGATTTTTTTTTCTCTTTCTTATATGAAATAAGAAAGTAATTAAATCTATTTGAACCCATCTGACACATGAGTTCTTTTCCTTCAGGTTGTCTTTAAACTTAATTGGCGTCGAGCCACAATAATTCAAATATTCTCTGACTTCCTAAAAGCCATGCCTCGTGCTGACTGGGAGCCTCATCAGCCAATCCAAAGCCTCAAGAAGGCCTTTTCATCGGCATCGGGTCGGGGTACATGCTTTGATGGATTACTAATTTATGTTCTCAACGACCTTGTCGTACAGTGATGTTTCATTTTCTTAGAAAAAAATTATGCATTGTTGCAGGCGTAAATTACAAACTCCTGGTTGTATACCCTACAATTTACATATGGGTTTCCGAATACAAAAATTATCGACTTGTGTGTGGATCTCTTAGAGCTTAGGACTTTTATCTTTTTTTTTTTTTCTCTTCTTGAGAGGGGAGTGGATTGAGATTGTTGAAGTGCAACAATATCGATCTGCTTATGTAAATGGCTCTTAAAATATATTTTATGGGATGCGATTTTGAATGCCATAAAAAATTTTGGCTTCTTTATCTCATTAGATATTAATTGATTTTCAAATGAGATAATCAAAGGCCTGATCCAACAAATGGTATTAGAGCCAAGGTTATGAGTTCGAGTCACTGGAACGCCACTTTGAATGAGGGATTGTTGGGTGCAACAGTGCCACTGCTCATGTGCACGACTCTTAGAATATGTTTTGCGGAGTTCAATTTCGAATAATATAAAAGGCTTTGACTTCCTTAATCACTGGACACCAATTAATTTTCAAATGAGATTATTAGAGACCTGATCCCCGCTCTAATTTGGGTTGTTCATATCAAATGAATAGTCAAGATGATGATAAGGTTGATGAGGTTGTTGATGAATAATGTTATTTAGTAAACTGTTATACGAATGTCATACAACTTAAAAATATACAAATATAAATCAACTATTAAATCCACATTTGTAAAAAAAAAAAAAAGCAAAAATTAAATGTTAATTTTTACTGCCATATCATTTAATTGTATGACAGTCGTATAACAATCTACTAAATAGCATTACTCGAGTACTTATAAGGGTTGACCGTTGATAAGTTACTTGGCAGATTAGGGCTATTAGACAAGGTATTGCACGGGACCCCTATCAAAGTTTTCAATGACTACTTGAATAGTGGGTTGAGGTTACTAAATCAATGGCAACATGAGTGAAAGAGGGAGAGAGAATGTTAGAAGTATCTTTAAGAAGGTGGATTGAAAACTTTATGGTACAACTGTAACCTTTGATGTTACCAAGCGCCAACTTCTTGTTAGAAAGTGAACTCTTCAACATCTCTTCTTGCGTGTGTGCTTGAAACTCAAACCTAAGTTCCTATTCTTGAATAGCTAAAAAGTGGCGTCGCTGGAGACATCCTATAACAGCACAATTTTCACAGCTCTTTCTGAAAAGACCTTTGCAATATATAAAGCCATTTCAATTCCGGAAATGGTTTCTAGTTTGAGAAAGATGGGATATTGATAACTACAACTCTACTGTACAGTCTATGTGTTTCTTTTGGATAAAGATTCATGACAATTAAAAAATTTATTTAAATAGATAGGTTTTAGTGCATTTTTATTTGATTTCTTATTGTTATTCTTAAAATAAGAATTAGAATCAGTTTTTTTTATTTTAGAGAGTCACTTTTTTTAAACACCTACATCCGACTCTCTAAACTAGGAATCTACTTTGACATTTTTCATTTAAATATTAATATTTTAAGAATTTTTTTATTCTTTCTCTAATAAATAAAATAAAAAAATAAAAAAGTTGGAGAGAAAAATTAGTATTTTATTATAAAAAAGAAGAGTAGAGAGTAAAATGGCTCTCTACTAGTAAAAAGCCATTCATGCTCCATACTTTTTTTCATCAAAGTAGGAAACCGGATAAGAGCAATAAAATTTTCTAAAATTCATTTTGACTATTTAAAATAAAAAAATCTCTATAGTAGAAAGCTGGATAAGAATGCTCTTATATGTTTTTTTTTCCTTGAGATGTATTCAAGATATAAGGAGGCGGGTCAAAGTGAGTCTCTCACATTCTCATTTCTTACAGCAAAGAAAAAAAGAAAAAAAATAATTAAGAATGCTTCTATAACAACTATAAAAAGCGGCCTATATTGACAATATAATGTATCCGAATATTAACTCTCCTAAAAAACTTTAGTAATAGACTAGAAGAAAAATAATTAAACTTAAAAAAAAACTTCATCAGCAATAGAACCATACGACCAACAAGAATACAATGAAGAGTTCTTAATAGCCATGATAATTACAAGAGTCCCTTTCGAGCAGGAACTTCGGAAGGATTTATATGAACTTTTCACATTAATTATTCAAATTATTAGCAATCCAACAGCTAATTACTGTAGATGTCAAATCCGTTTCTCTCCCATCCCCCAAGATCTATCCATTTTGGCTAGATTCACTCAACTACGTACAAGTGGGGTAGCTATAAGTTGACTCTCTTTCTCAGATTTTGCTTTTGTTGTCCAAAGGTGCGATATGCTAGAACTTTCAAAATCATCACAACAATGCTGGCGTAAAACCCATTATAAATTGCATGCCCACTGATGGCGTGAAGGGTTTAAATATTCCTTTGAGTGTCCAAATTGGGTTAAGTCAATCAGACTTTGATTACCTTGACCTACGCTGATAGCAGAACATGTAGCATCCATACTTCCACGTAATCTTGTGTATGATATGGTAAATGTGCTGGTAACCTTTCTCTCAAGTTGGTAGGATTTTTTATTTTTTTTTATTTTTTTTTTTTTTTCTGGCCGAAGTTGGTAGGTCTAGCTCCTACAATTTTTGGCTTTTCATTAATTCATATATATGTTTTCTTAAATAGAGGCTTTATATATATCTACGTGGCCAAAAAAATGGTTGGCTTTTTTTTTTTCTCTTCGGGTGGACTGTAAGCAATCACGCATTTTGATTTGAATGGGACAGCCAGCACCATTTCATTTGATCTTCTCCTTTCCCACCCCCCACTCTAAATTTGAATGACATCAACCACAAAGTTTGGTGTGTCGACTACTCTAACATATCTACCGTTGGAGTTATCTAATTAAGGTGGACGATAAGTGATTTCAAAGAAATCTCTAAAATTGTCACGTACAATTTGGTTAGGGTATGAGTTCGAATATCGTAATGTGAATCTATATACTTGATTAGTGTAAATCACCATGGATCATAGTGATGTTTTGAAAAGATTGAATCAGACTATGACTCAATCGAATTTGAAAGAGTGCTTGTAGTTCTTATTGTACTGTTTATGTCCTTCATGTGCGATTTTCAAAGAGTAGGTGCCACCATAGTCACACACGTTAATACTATATACCACACCACTATATTAGCACTATCCCACCACGTTGACGTAGGATTGCCAATCCACCCTTAGATTAGCCCCAACCCTTCTCAAAAGAAAAGAAAAAAAAATCAATGATTGATTAGCAATGCGTAATGCCATTGCAGCATTGCGAGATAGTGATGTGATATATTACTTATACTCCCATGATATTTATCAAGAGTAATGCTATATACTACATCCACATCTCACATGGCTAATGCGGCAATGCCAGTCAACCCTTAGATTTGTTTTTTTTTTTTTTTTTTTTTTTTTTTTTGTTTTGTAACAAGGGTTTATGAGTATTACCACATCTGTCCAGTGTGATGAGGAGTGTAATATTTAGCATTACTCATTTATTATTAAGTATAGTAATATTATTTAGTAGATTATTATACGACTGTCATATAATTTGGTGATATGATAATAAAAATCAGCCATTGGATCAGCACTTATAAAAAAAAAAGACTGATTTTTATTACTACGTCATTCTAGTTGTATGATAATTGTATAAAAGATTACTAAATAATATTGAGTAATGCTAAAAATTATACCTTTCATCCTCCATCAATTCCACTTGGCTGATGTAGAAGTGTCTATCAACTCTTGTTAAAAAAAAAAAAAAAAAATTTGATGCACACTACTACATCAGTCCAATAAAATGGGGTGAGATTGAGGTGCAGTTTTTAGCATTTCTTTTTATCAAATAACGTAAAACTCCGAAGTGTGGCCTCTTGGACTGGATCAACACTATTCCTAGCCTAGTACATGAGAATTGGGCCAAAGTGGATTCAGACCAATTTTCTTTTCAGCTTTTTTTTTTTTTTTTTCCCAAAAGAATTTCAGAGCTTCTTGTTAATGAAAAGAATAAACTTATTGGTCAGGAAATACAACATCACAAAGAAACGCAGGACAATCCTCCATGCAAACCTGGTCTAATGACTAAGAAGTAGCAACCTTAATTTGCCAACCTATGTGCAGCTTCATTTGCGTTCCTTTTTATATGACCTACAGATCATGACTCGAATCTATTCAGTATAATTTTTGCATCATCAATCAAATGCTCATACCTACTCCAACAACACCCTGTTTTCTGCAATGCATGAATAATTTCCAACGCATCTCCCTCGAAAAGTTAATCTTGAAAACCCAAGTCTCTACAAAATTTATCATCTTCCAAGCCGCCACAGCCTTAGGAACGAACAGGTTAGAGATATATGGTTGGTGGAGCACATTGAAGCCAACACTTTCTCTTCATGATCTTTAGCTATTATAGCCACTCCCATCAACTTCTTATTATTGTTAACAGCAGCATCACAATTTACCTTGAGCATCCCTACTGGTGGCCTTAATTTCCCATATCATTATCGCAGATGCTCGAGAGTTCTATATGTTATTCCTAAAACTTTGTTCAGCTTTTTGAAATTCCTCTATCTAGATAATCTCTTGCACTTCTAACAAGGAAAGAATGATGCATCAAATTCTTTTCATGTATCACTGTGTTTCTTCGGAGCCAAATTTTCCTTGCTATCGTAGCCACCATCTCTAGATCCTTATCATCTAATCTATCCATTAGCTTCTAAAAAATACTCGATCAGGATGTCTTCTTCATCACTAGAAAATTAATGTATCTTCCTATTACATTCAGCCCAAACATCTTTTGAAGACAAGCAACTCCAAAAAATGACCAAGAGTTTCTACTTCCAAACCACAGACAGAACAAAGTGGATCTGATACTATTCTCCTTTTATATGGATTTTCCTCCGTAGGGACAATATTATTACATGCCTTCCATAAAAACATCTTCATTACCGGCGGAACACGTATCTTCCAAATCTCTTTCCCTAGATTGGTTTTGATTTGGGTATTTGAGTAACCCCATTTTCCTGCAAAAAAAAAAACTTTATTTTTTCTAGATGATAAGCACTTCTGACTGAAAATACTCATTTTTGGTACCAATCCACACCATTTGATTTTGTTGTCTTTTAGGACAGATAGCCATACCACATATACTAGCCGCCTCCCCTTTGTTGAAAATTTCTTCTATTAGAGGAAATTTTCACCGGTTGGATCTTCATTAATAAGTTCTTTTACTTTAGCTTCTCTATCAAGAATCCTTAAGTTTGGACCGCATAAGAAGTAGAAGTTTGTAGCCACTTATCGCCCCATATTTTAATAGAATTACCATTCCCCACTCTACACACAAAACCTTTTAATAAGTTCTTTGCATTCTAGATACTCCTTCATGCGTAAGATGGTTTGTGCCCCAAGTTCTAAATGAGACCAATCTAAACCGTTCTATTCACAATCTAATGTCCTATCATGCATCCTAATAGTGTCCTAATCAAGCGCACATCATCCATAATCATCCATGCATGCCAAGTCAAATCAAAATTCAATCCAACACTAAACAACCCATAAATTTATGTTCAAGCATATAGATTCACTTACGTACTATTAAACAGAACAAAAATGCTTCAAAGAACCCAATATCACATGGCAAACATTATCTAAGATCATCTAACCATTAACTCATCCACAACTTAATCAAAACCAACCTAATATCACAATCTACTAAACCCTACACAAATTTATAATCAATAGACTAAATCAGCAAGTAAAATAACTAGAATTATGCTAAAAATAACGACTAGAATGAGATTAAACGAATTAAATCGAGATGATACCTTCTCTTTAGTAGAAATCTCTCAAGATCCACTTTCTCACTCATCCTTTCTCTTCTCTCTCTAAAGTTTCAGAAGTCGAGAATAATGGTATAAATGTACGTCATAAAGATTCATGAAGCATCTATTAAAACAAACCATGCACGTCATAAGGGTATAAATGTCTTTAAGTCAAATTGTTATACCGCCCATCGATCGTTTGGTTACCGCATCGATCGTTTGTGGTTAGGGTTACATCAAACGTTTGGATATCCTCACAGATCGTTCGATGAAACCTAAAATCCACATATCCTAGGTTAATTTAGAGCACTCTTAACCCTAAATATAAATTTTAAATTTCTGAGTGTTACATTTTTTTCCATCAAAAACAAAAATTTGGAATTCTTTCTCTTTACCAATTTGCAAAGGTCACGAACTATTCAAAGATTCCTATGCCCCCGACAATTCCATTTAAGAATACTCATACTCATGGCGACTGGCGGGACTGGGACCCAGCCTCCTCAGTCTCTTCAAAGTGATAATCCTCCATCCCCTCCTTATTTTTCTTTCCCTCCCCCGCTGTTAAACTATCCCCACAATCCTTCCTCTTGCAAGCGCTGCCTGTATTCCTATCCTCCTTGCCCTCACCACAACCTGCTCAGTTTCTCCACACAGCCCACCCGAGATGATGCGTTTTTTCTATCCAACTTCCTCCCCCCAAATCTGCCATATTCGGCCCAGTCTCATCTTTAGAATTATTGTTGAGATAACCGGGTCCATGCCCATAACTGAAATCGGCCCTTTTGTAGTATCATCCCCAAGCCCAGAGTCAAGGCCTATATCGACTTCCTTCAGCCCATCGCGTGATAAACCTCCCAAAATAGCACTGACTGATACACCAGCGTCAAGGGTTTCTCTGCCATTTTCGAGCTCACTTTGCTACTACCACCTCCGCAGAGTCATACTATCAGGTCAGTGCTGACTCTCTCTCTCTCTCTCCCCACCTCCGCAGAGTCATACTATCAGGTCAGTGCTGTCTCTCTCTCTCTCTCTCCCCACAAACACAGAGCTTTCAGGTTTTTCTTTTCCTCGATTTTTTTGCTTTTCCAGGCACCCAAACAGAACAACAAGCTCGCAGCTTTATTTTGAAAAGCAAAGGCTCAGTTGTGTATTGGGTCGTTCTTTAACTCTCTGTTCGGCAAATCTTTAATGGGCAAGCGTTATAATCGGATACTTTAGTTTTGATAATAATCTAATTGTATTGGCAGGGGAAAGAAGATCAATTCAGAGATGGCTGCTGGCATGGCTTCCAAATGCTCTCGCGGTATGTGATTTCTGGGGTTTTGTTCAAGTGCTCTAGTGGGTTTCTTCTTTCTCAAATCAGTTTGATCCCTGTAGTTAATTTTTTTTTTTTTTTAATCCATGTCCACTTTTGCTGCTTTGTTAAATTTTGCTTGCCGGGCAACCTTTTGATGATTCTGTTTGTTGTAATTCGATACTTCATATGAGTTTTTGTTTGAGTTGATATGATGTTATACGATGTTTGTAATTAAGTAAATGCTCATTTATTAGGGGTTAACCCCTTTTGTATTTCATACTAGTCCTTAATCCTCAATTTAATTCTTGGGAGTAATGACTAGTTGTGGTTGGAACTTATGCAAAACGTGATTTTGGGTGCCACAGAGTGATTCTAGTTATAGTGTCAAATTGGCACCGTTAAAAAAAGTGGTTTTCCTCCAATAAATGTTTTTTTTTTTTTTAAATCACTTTTATTCATTTCCACTTTCAGTTGATAGGCCTCCACCCATAAATCACTTTTTGGATGTCATCTGTAGGTCCCAGCAAACTGATTGGGTTGTAATGACACTAGGATTACAGTTTATCTGAAGTTTTTTTTCGTTGGTTTAGTATGATGCTTGTAATTGAGTAGGTGTTTATTTAAGGGTGTTAGCCGAATTTTTCCTTTTCTCAGTTCTAGTGCTGGATTTGATTTTTGGGAAGAAGTAATAAGAACTGGTTATCGAAGTATTATTTTGTTTGGACTGAAACTTAAGCTGAGTTTATTTTTTAAATGAGCTTGGGTTGGATAATGGAATTCTGATTCTTGACATTGTTGAATTCACTCTATCAAGTTGGGTTCTACTCGAGCTTGGTTTGCCTCATTCAAGCTCGGTTTGAATGGACATGAAAAGCTTAAGTTTATTCTTGGGACTAAAATGACTGCTTCTGAACGTAATGGTGCTTAATTGAACTTGCTTCCCTTGTTCAACCTAAATTGCTGATTGTAACGAGCTTCAAGTACTCAATAGTTTTTAATCTTCCTTGTTGGCTTTACTTATCAAAAAAAAAACCTCATTGACTTTATATAAAGTAGAAATGCCCCTTTGTGAGGAGATTGGTTAAAATTTTCTTGATGACTATATTATATATCCTTATCTCATTGACTCACTGCATCTTATTCATTTTGTTGGGAAAATAAACAAAATGCTAGTTGGCCGTTCATTGTTGGGGGGCCTTGGAAACAACTTTTCTAATTTACTGAGCACATCACATGAGATGGCATGCAACAATTCCTTATCTCAGGTCAGTATTTTTCTCTGTCATTATTTTTGTTGTTGTTGTTGTTGTTATTTTGAAGATTGTAAATATCAATTGGTGTCTAGAAATTTAAAGTGATGTTCTCGTAATCTTGCAAAAGTATTGTGCATACAATAGATCAAAATATGCTGTCATAAACAGTTTCTTCTGATGGGCTACAATGGTGTAACCTTTCAGCTGTTGCTAACCTTAATGGTTTGGAAGAGGCAATGTTACTTGCTCAGTTTCAATTTGTGCTTAATTTTGACCAGTATCTTCTGAAAATATCTTTCCGATATATGAGAAATCAAACTTTTTGAAGGTTAAAAAACTTCTCTTAGAGGTAGTAATAGGCCATACAATTTACTCCTTTCCAGACATATTCACCTTCTGAATTAGAACGGGAAACTTGTCTGGATTCCCTAAATTGAAGGCAGGATTATGAGGGGGTGACCACATACGTCTAACTAAGCCTGTGGCAGTTACAACCCTCCCTCTTACCCTAGTTTCAAATTAAAACCCTGAAATTTCAACGCATCAATCACCTTATAGTGTTAAAATCATTGCAATCTAGATCCTCAAAGAGTCTCTTTTAATTAAAAGTAAAGGAATTCTATGTAGGTTGCATTGAGACTTGTGTGGGCACTAAAAAGCCTTTCACATAAATTCCGAACGATATTTTTGTATAAGAAAACTACAAAAGGACATCATCATTTTCATACTATATTTATTTATTAGAACTTTTTTAACTCATCGGTAACTCATTTATAATTTTTTTCAATTTCAGAATATCACCTATGATTTTACTTATCAAAAAAAAAAGAATATCACCTATGATTCACATGAATGATTTTTAGTAGACTTACAAAGTGTTCAAATTGTAACAATGAAACTATTAGAAGAACATTGAAGCAATTGAAAATTAGGGTAAACTTATAATTAAGGTCAAACTACTTATCAAAAAAAAAAATTAAGGTCAAACTCTTAAGGTTTTTTTTTTTATTGGTAATTTATACACCCATTCGGTGGGGGTTGAACCCACAGCCTCACTCTAAGGTTTATTATGATTACCCTTCATACATTTTGGTTGGAAAAGAAAGAAGCCCATGATATACCTTAATGTAGAGTAGTCACGATTTTAGAAATTGAATCATTGAGAGAATAAAAAAAAAAGGTGGAAGTTCAAGTTTAGGTCTGATTGGGGGGTCAACTGGGGTTAGCTTGTGACATCATAAACATTTAATAAACATATATTCTTATACAAAATTAATTATTATGTTAAAGTGATGAAATTAATATTAGGAGACATTTTGGTTAATGCTTAAGAGTGTTAGTAAGATGATTAGTTTAAGTTCAGGTTGTAGCATTTATAAAGTTTTATATTTTTTTGTTAATTTGCAAAGAAACATGAATATGTATAATTTTAGTATAATGATATTACCTTACTCAAATCTTTTGGTTGCCTAGTAGTAAAGGCTCTACGTATCCATTTTTCGTTTGAGGTTGGAATAGTGACATATTAAACAATTTTTTAAATCATTTAAGCTGATAACAATGAACTGGCAGGTTCAATGGCCATTTCAACTCATGTTTGATCTGTTTGACCTGGCCGTTCAACAGTCCAATTCTTTCTTCTTTTTTTCCCAAGTGGTTAATAGGATCAATGACCATGGTTGAACTGGTCTGAGCGGCTGGTCCAGTTTTTAATAAAGTGGGAGTAGTGCATAACTGCATATTATCTTAACCGAGGATGATAAGTCCATTTTGCTAAACCAATCTTTAAGGTCCATTGTTGTAATCTCTTCTGGACATTGACTTAATTTTTTCCTATGAAACTTTGCAGCAGCAAAGGACTTTCATTCAGATGAGGACGGTTCTCAAAGTTGTGGACAACTCTGGGGCAAAAAAGGTGATGTGCATACAAGCTTTGAAGGGGAGGAAAGGTGCAAGGTTGGGAGACACAATAGTTGCATCTGTCAAGGAAGCCCATCCAAATGGAAAAGTCAAGAAAGGAAAGGTTGTGTATGGTGTGGTTGTCCGTGCGGCCATGCAACGCGGCCGGTGCGACGGCAGTGAGGTCAAGTTTGATGACAATGCTGTGGTACTTGTCGACAAGCAAGGCCAGCCAATTGGAACGAGAGTGTTTGGGCCTGTCCCTCATGAGCTAAGGAAGAAAAAGCATGTCAAGATTCTTACTTTGGCGGGGCATATTGCGTAGAGTGTGGGAGTGTTTGGAATCCAGATGCAGAGTGGTAGCTTAGGCATGGTTTGGATAAATCTAGCATATGCTTGGTTAGACTCTTGAATTTTGCCTGAATTTGTCTGCACTGAAAAAAGAAAGAAATAGAATGTTCTGTTTTTTATCCCATCAATTTCCAAGCAGTGAGATGATAGCCAAGTGACCTGTAACTTTTAACTAATTGAATTCTTATATTGCTTGTCATTTGTTTAACGCTATTCTTGTGTAAGATGTCATAAACAAATGGCAGAGGTTGAATTATGTATCCTATCAAAATGTGGTTTTCAACTAATTGAATGCCTATATTGCTAACCATTATCAGGTCCCCAGCTTTGAGAAATAGTGAGAGTGCATTATGAACAAAACAATTAAGGGACTGTTTGGTATATCATAGAATCTGGTCTGCTATGAATAGTATAATTGGTTTTAATCGTTTGCAGTTTGGTACAGAAAACTGGACTTTCAACCTCATAATGCTCACTCTCCCTCTGTTCCTCTCATCCCCCTCCCCCTCCCCCGCGACAGTCACAATCTCTATATCCCTTCGATACTCAAGTGAAATTAGTTATAACATGTTATGTTACACATAATCCTCCTGCCTCATGGTGCATGAACAGAAGGGGTGAGATGTTATATTTTAATTTCATATAACTGTCATCGATCGTTCGGTCATCAAATCGAACATTCGTTTGCTAGGGTTGCATCGAACAAATGTTAGCATTGAACATTCAGTGCATGCAGAACCCTAAATTTTTTTTTAAAGCCTTTTAACAACTATTGTGGAACACATGTGCATGGGTGCAAATGTATTTATTTTTCAAGAAAAAGTTCTACACTTAAATAGTTAAACAAAAAAGGGGACAAGTATACTTTGACCCCCCTAACTAACAATTATTTTTTATTTGGCCTCATGAACCGATAGGTATGACACTTAAATACTTCAAACTGTCATTTTGTTGTAATTTAGCTCTATTTGTTAGTCTTGATCGTTATGTTGGATAGAAAATCAAACTTTACCAAATTTTTTTGAAAATACCCGTACTTTGACCATTAAAAAACTAATTTACCCACACTTAAATACTTCAAACTGTCATTTTGTTGTAATTTAGCTCTATTTGTTAGTCTTGATCGTTATGTTGGATAGAAAATCAAATTTTACCAAATTTTTTTGAAAATACCCGTACTTTCACCATTAAAAAACTAATTTACCCTTAGTAATTATTAATTAGTAAAAAAAAAATAAGAAAAAAAATCTAAGGTTCATGTGCAACGCATGTTGGTGCTATGTCATTCAAAAATATTTTTTTTACTTTTATTATAAATAAAAAATTGAAAAAAAAAACAAATAAAGTTTAAGGGTGGCCAAACTACCCAAATTTTCTTTTGGAAAAAATTTAAAATAAATCCCTGAATTAAAGAGTCAATTTAAATATCTCAAGTTATTTATTTATTTTTCCAGTTTTAACTATATAAGTTTTTTGTGAATTTGAAAGTGGTACTTTTGTTGAATTTTCAGCGAATTTTGCAATGTCTATTAGTGCCAAGTCACATAAAAAAATAATAATTTTTTCACTTTAAATAAAAATAAAAATAAAAATTGGAAAAAAACAAAAAGTTTAAGGGTGGCCAAATCACTTTCTTTCAAAACTACCATAATTTTGAGCCTTGAAAAACCATATTTATCCCTTATAAGTATTAATCAATAAAAAAAACCTTTTTTTTTTATTTTTAAAAAAAAGTGGAAATAGGAGCGGCTCATGGCCACCCCCAGCCACCTTTGGGGGTGGCTCGCTGGTCACTCTCATCCCGTTGGGGGTGGCCAAGCCACCCAAAATCAACGTCCAATTTTTTTTTTCCTTTTTAATTCATTTTTTTGATTTGTTATTATTATTTTTTGTTTTAATTCGTTTTTAAATATTTTATTATTATTTAATTATTTTGGTTTTAAATAAATGAAGGGTATTATAGGAAGAATGACTTTTCCATCCAAACAGACAGTAGCCTCTAATAAAGTGGCTTAAATGCAATAATTTGATAGTTTGATGTATCTAAGTGTCACAACTATCAATTCATAGGATTTTATAAAAAATAAATGTTAGTTGATGAGGCTAAAGTATATTTAATCCTTTAGATTTTTGCTTGAGTTTAGCTCGATTGTTGCTTAAACGAGATGCTATGGGAGAGAAATAGAGAGTTCGCTCAATCGTTCACTAAACCTTTGCTATAGTGAATTTTTTTTTTTGAAATGGAATATCAGACTTTCATTAAATCAAAAACGCTTGCTCAGCAAGTACAATACTATAGATAAATTCAAGATATGAACCTCTCCATCCTCGCTATAGCAAAGGATATGAACCTTTGCCATAGCGATAATAGTTTCGCTCAACACTCTTAATGAGTAATGCTATATATTACACAACTTTCTCACTCCATTCTATTAGGTTGATGAAGCAGTACTTATCATTTATTGATTTTTTTTTTTTTAACAATGGTTAATCCAATGATTAATAGACACTGTCACATCAACCCAATAAAATGAGAGTAAGATGTAAGTGTAATATGCAACATTATTCAAAGCTAATATTTCTCCTGGAACTACATGAATATTACTTATGTCATGTCTCTATTTTTTAATAGCAAAAAGATTGTTGAACTTCAACTTAAACTCGTATGCCCACTATCTATAATTATTGTTTGTCCTGTATAGCACATGAAGATTAGGATCATTACAAGATTTTATATTAATGTTTCATCTCACTTTATATTTGGCTGCGAGCCATCGATGCCTGTAATCTCACGTATTTTGCATATATTTTGTCCCCCTTTAACATCATTTTGCATCCTACAATATCTTATTTAAGATATCAACTAGTCCTTATCATTTTTAAATTGAAAAAAAAAAAAAGCAAAAAGAGATTTCAACCGGTTTAGGGGTGTGTTTAACATTGCGATTTTATAAATAAAAAGTGCGATTTTAAACCAAATTAAAGAAAAAGAATCGTTTGGGATTAAGTTTTTAAAAAATTGTGATGTGAAAACGTTAAAAATTTGTGTTTTCAAATCCTAGGTAATGTGGTATTTTTTTTGAAAACTCACAATTTTAAAAGTTAAACTGCAATTTTAAAAGTCAAACTGCGATTTTATCGAACGCTTAAGTGCGTTTTTAAAAATCGCTATTTTAAAAATTACAAACTCAAACAAATCGCAACTCTTTCGAGTCGATTAACATGTAAATTTATAGATTTCATTTCTTCCGTCATACGACTCATACCCCAATTTTTCAAGGTCTGCTTGGAGAAGGTAATGCAATCATACACAATGATCTCAATAGACCTTGACTGTATTCTTAGAAACTCCAGTTATCCAATATCCAGGACGTAGAAATATATATATAAAATATAATAAAGTAGTGTGAAAGAAGAAATAAAAGACCGGAAGAAGAGAAACGTGGTGAAGCATTAGAGCTACATCTTGAATTAATATATACGTATTAAACTGTATCACAATGTTAATATATACGTATTAAACTGTATCACAATGTTCTCCATTTATACAGAGACAATGTGGTGAATAAGTAAACCTAAAGTAGAGCTCAACTTATTAAGGAAAAAGATAAACCTTACAAGGAAATATAATAAAGGAGAATATAAAGTAGTAATCTAGATTTGATTACCGTCAAACCTAAATGGAAAATATTCTTATAAGAAAATAAACCAACTTAATATCAAATATAACCAAATTTCAGGCAGATTGGTTTTTCTCAAGTGTATGAGAGCTTTTCTCCCAGAACCTGAAGTGAAAAGCTCTCTGCTCCAGCATCTGCTCCACCTCCTCGATCGGCAACCCCTTCGTTTCTGGGACGAATATCAAGACAAAGAAGAGGGCTACAACAGAAATGACCCCAAATATAAGGAATGTCCAGGAAGTCCCAATTGCAGTTGTTAAAGACAGGAAGGACTGTGCAACAATGAGGTTTGAGATCCAGTTTGCTGTGGCAGCAATTCCTCCACAGATGCCTCGATACCTTAAAGGATATATCTCAGAGTTGACAATCCATGGGACGGTTCCCATTCCAGGAGAGAAGGATAGGATGTAAAGTGCCAGGCCAACAAGTGCAAGCCATCCTGTTTTGCTTGGACAGCCCCTGGTGTACCATAGCCTGTCTTGTCCACGGCACATATCCCTCACACTGTCATTTGATATCAAACACTCCCCTGGCAATAGCTGCAACACAATATAAATGATGACAGTGAGAACAACATCGATGAAATGAATAAGGATGAGAACTTATGCAACTAAGAGATATAAATTTGGGGAAAGGACTGCAATTAGTTTTTATCAGTAGACGTAGACGTAAAAGCCATTTGCATTATCTCTGTTGTTATCTTTAAAGGACTGCAATTAGTTCTCCTTAATCATTGTAAGGTGGAAGTATTTCTTCTTTTTTTTTTTTTCTGGTCATGATGAGGTGAAAGTAACAAATGCATAAATCCTTTTCAAGCTAGACTGAGCACTGACCCTTACTCAGAAGTAAAAATAAGTAAATAAAACAAGGATGATCTGACCACAGTGAACCCACCCCAGAAAGGGTTTTGGATTCCAATTTCCAGCAAAAGAGGAATGCAGCATTGGGGGGCCTAAAAGAACTCATTAGGACATCCTGTGGAAGTGGAACCCATTCTGGCATAGGAATATTTTGATCTGCAGGTATAAGATTTGAAAGCAGTGGCACAGAACTTTGCAGTCTGCAGGCCATTTTATCCATTTTGGATAGAACTGAGAGAGGTGAGAAGTTACAAGGGAGAGGTAACCAATAGAAAGGACCTTGAACAGGGAGCAAAGAGAAATGAACCAATTGGTGGCAGTAATAGTAATGACTTGAGTGCTGTGTTTATCTTCCAAGCAATTTAGACACGCGGGGAGAGTAATCCAAATCCATCCAGATTGGTTAGATGGTCAGAAAGACAGTCAGGTTAGACGACTATAAATCAATAAGGATAAGAACTTATCCACAAGTAGTTGGTATAGGGCCTTTTACTTTGTGAGGAGTAGAAGTTTTTTCTGCTTAGTTCAAAGGAGGGAAATTGTCAAATGAGGTTTCCTATATAGCAGATGGAATCTAAGAGGTATAAATTTAGGGAAAGGACCAAAGCAGTGATGGTTTCGTGAAGCTTTGCATTCTGTCATTTGGACACGTTCCCAAGAAGAAAAACTCAACCCCATAGAGCTAGAATTCTAATGCACTATTACTGGAAATTTAAGTAAGAAATGCATTTTAGAGGGATACATAAGAAAATCTGCATGTACCTTATTAGTACTCGAGGCACAGAACCCACATGATGGAGATGAAGCCTTCAAACACTTCATACAGCTCCAACGATTGGCATTTACAGCCGAACTATAATCCGGGCAGGTGTAGTTTTTGAATTGAGATGTTATGGTTGGCTCAACTGATGGTGAATGAGTTGAAGTATCATGGAATATCCCTGATAAAAGCCCAAGTGAAAGTATAACCCCACATAAACTGATAATTAGAAGTTTCTTCCTCCCAGTCCTATCAATAAAATAGATGCTGACGATGGAGCCAAAAGCATTGAGGCCAGAAGTAATGAGTGAGAGAAGGAGTGCAGTTTGATTAGATGCAATTCCAGCCAATTGAACTATGGTGGGGCTGTAGTACATAACTGTGTTAATGCCCACAAACTGCTGGAAGACCTGAAGGCCAACTCCAGCAATTAGTCCTCTTCTTACTGTTTTGGTTTTCCATAGTTCAGAATAGGAAATCTTGCCAGAAGACCCTGTTGCTTCGATCTCAGCTTCAACCGATTCCTTTAGAGCATGGATCTCTTCTTCTGCTTCATTGTCTGAGTATATTTTTTTTAGTATGGTTTTTGCTTCTTCTTCCCGACCCTGTCATTAAAAAAAAAAAAAGGTCTTAAAGAACATATACATATGTATTAGACTAGAAAAGCACTAGCTTACAAGAGAATGAGCGAAGAACCTTGCGGTATAGCCAACGGGGTGACTCTGGAAGACGCAGCATTAACACTAACTGAATCAGAGCAGGAAGCCCTGCAACTCCAAGCATCCACCGCCATGTCCCAGGTGCCTAAACAGAAAATTACACAAGTTAACATCTTTTATTCATTTACAGTACAAAAGTTACAAGTCAATAAGAATTCCAAATAAAATTCGGCATAAACATTGAATAAGCCTAGAGACAGTCGCATGCATAGCATCTAATAGAAATTGAATGACTCTAATGCTTGTTTGTGTTTTGCATAATTGAGTTTTCCGTGTTTGCAATACGATTTAGATCATCTGCACAATTGAATAACCATTTTTTTTTCCCATTAACAAAAATCAATCTTCTTGTATGAAGTTACAATGATTATCATATATGAAACAGAAAAAACTGACAGCAAGTGCAAAAGGAGCCTGTTGAAACAACAAATTAGATTATATAACACAAATACAATAACAAATAAAAAGGTCCATCAAAGTTGCCTACATTTTATATGATATAAACTTTAAGTAGAAATCACCTTTGAAAACTGGCTTACAAGGGAAGGGTGCCTAAGAGTTTATATATACATAGTTAAAATTGCACTTAAGCCGTGTGGGACACTTAGGATTGTAATATTCAACCACACTTCTAAATCCAAAGTCTATGGTGGCCCACTTTATCCTATTGGTCGCCCTTTTGTGACTCGAACCCGTGACGTGATGCCTGGCTCTGATACTAAATGATAAAAACTTCAGGTCGAACTCACCCTTAAAAACGAGTTCGCAAGGGAAGGGTGCCTAAGAGTTTATATATACATGATTAAGATTGCACTTAAGTCTTATAAGATATTTAGGATTGTAACATTAGGTGTGTCTCCAATATAACTATTGCTAGCGTTTTGAAATGCTACACAAAACTCAATGGATTGGTAAAATCTTCAAGAATATCTAAGCATTCCTGACTTTAAAGTCACAACGACGGTAGCTTAATTACCTTGGTGAAGGCCAAGTTGATAAGGTAGGAAAGGAACTGGCCTCCAGTTATAAGAAATCCATTGGTACTAACAAGGGCACCGCGGATTTTTGCCGGGGAAGCTTCAGAAATGTACAAAGGGGCAGTCATTGATGCCATTCCAACACCTAGTCCAACAAAAATACGTCCAACAATGAGAAGAGGTGGGCCGTTAGCAGCAGCCATGATCACAGCTCCTATTAAAAACAGCAAGTCTGCTATTAAGATTGTAGTTCTCCTTCCAAAGCGATCATTCAACCATCCACCAATAGCAGCTCCAACTATTGCTCCTGCAACTGCCGTGCTCACTATCATCTCCTATATATGTATTGTCACCAAGCACAGTTAATATACATTCTAGTTTTACAACAAAGAAACAAATGAATTAATTAATTAACAAATAACAACTACATATTACTAAACAATTGTAAAGCGAAGCCTACTTTTTGAAATTTTGCTGAAAATGATGTAAGTTGAGAAGTGTTTTCAGTGGGAGCACATTTAAAAAGTGTTGTCTATGGGTTCAAAGAAGAAAATTGTCTCATTAGAGCGCTCTGTAGTGTCTATCGTCTTCACAAAAACAAACACCAAACATACTTGTTTTGAGAAAAAGCATGTTTATTTTTTCACTTGTGGTGGCTAACTTCTAATTTATAAAAAATTGAAAATTAAAATAGAGAGGTGGTCACATAGCAGCTTCTAACAGAGGAGAAGGGCTGGCCACGAGGCCACCTCAGTTTTGTTAGGCTGGCTGTACTGTCACTCCTATTTGGTTGGGGTGGCCGTGCAGCCATTTTTAACTTGTTGGGGTTATCACTCATCCACCTCCTCTCCTCTGTTGGGGGTCACCACACGGCCACTTATTTATTTTTTATTTTTTAATTCTTTGCAAGTAACAAATTAGTCTCCACACCTAAAAAAATAAACACATGTTTTCTTAAAATATTCCTATAAGAAGATGCGGGAAGTTTTCTAAAAAGTGTATTGTGTTTTGTTTTTCAAAAAGCGTTTTATGTTTTGATTTTTTGAAAAATGTTTCATATTTTGTTTTTTGAAAAGTGTTTTGTTTGATAACTATTTTCTGAAAAAATGTGTTTTTGTATTTGAACCCCACACCCTAGCCCACCCAAAAAAAACAACTTTTTTTTTTTAAAAAAAAAGTGAGTAGTTACAATTGAAATTTAATAATATGATTTTAGATGAATATTCTTGGTCCAAAAGTGTGCTCGGTTAAAAAGATTAGATTTTTTTAAAAAAATAGAGACTTGGATTTTTAATTTTTATAGTTGGAATTTGACCCGTAATCTTGTGTAAAGGAAGCTGAGCTCCATCCATGGAATCTGGGCCCAATTTCGGCTTTGTTTTATTGGAAAGCAAAAGACCACATGTGTGATCGTGAATCATGTTTTCGACACTTGTCACCTCGTGACCCAAAAAACCGAAAAGGACACTTTTCAAATTATGTCGGATTAGTTGACTCTTATAGTCATGCTTAGAAAAACAAAATCCTAATCAAGACCAAACTCTAAAACAAAAAATAATAAACCTCAAGTCCATCCAATTTAATTTAAAGGAAAAATCAGAGATCTACTAGGCCCAGATGATTTCTTTTAAATATATAATTTAGCAATTTTTTTTTTTACTCAATTATTTAATTTTCATGAAAAGTTCGATTTTAAGGCAGAAAAATATTACTAAAAGCCCCATGGTCAAGTAATCAACCAGAAAGCCTGGTAAAGGGTGTTTTGGACAATTGATTTGTATAATTTATAGTCAACTGGCCCAAATTTTCGGCAGATGGGTTTTACTAAAAGGATAAGGATTCCAGAGAAAAAAAAAAAAAAAAGTCCAAATTGATAGAGAGGCATATGAGAGCAGTAAATTGGAGTGGATGGGAGGGGGTATAATAGTCAATGGAGGGGCTTATAGTCAATGGAGGGGCTTAAAGAACTGGATGAAATTAACAAGCTGGAGAAGATGAAAATTGGAAGCCATAGATTATGTAAAGATGTTTGGTATCAGATAATCTCACCTGTAAATAAGTCTTTCTATCAACCTCCTTGAAATCATCTCTAATATTAAAGAAGAGCTCCTGATATCACTCCTGCACATCACCACCACCCAAAAAAACGCTTAGAAATCATACATATATATATATATATATATATTACTAATAGAGAGAGAGAGAGAGAGAGAGAGAGAGAGGAGAGAGAGAGAGAGAGAGAGAGAGAGAACCTGTGTCATAGCCAAAAAGAGGCACCAATCCCAGCGGAGAAAGCGAGGCGAAGAACATAAGGATTTTTCCATGCCAGAGAGAAGCAGTCTCTGAAAGCTGATGTATCGGTCACGTGTATGCCACCCTCCATTACTGCTCCTTTCTCACTCTCCAAACACACCCTTTCAAAAAACTTGGACACAGAAAGGAAGAGAGAGTACGATGATTGGGTTTTTTTTTTCCCGAGAAAAAAACGAAGAGAGAGAGCGTGAGTTTTGACTGTCTTTTGGTGGGTGAGTGTGATCTATTTATATATATAATGATGTTTTGACTGTTCTAGTCGAATTAGTAGTCATATAATAGTTCTTCTTGTCTTTCTTTTCGGTTTTTTTTTAGTAGTTATTGAAAATATTATTATTGTTTTTTCATCTTCTATTGTTAATTGGTTTTTAAAAGCGTAATTTCTTAAATTACTTAAATTTAAGTCATTATTTTACTTCGAACAATTTAAAAAATATTATAAATTAAAAAAAAGTAAGATATTTGAAGTAATATATCATATTTTTAATAAATAATATTTTTTAAGTCGATTAATATAAAAAGAGATTTGAATTAACGTAATTTAAAAATTTATACTTTAAAAGAAATTATAATCAATCCTTATCTGATGACGAAGGTGATGACGAAAAAAATTGAAATGGAAAGTATTATTACCAAGTTCGAAAATTTGGTAATTAAGAGGAATTAGCCAATTGGGTAATAAAAACATGGCGGACTATCTGGCAAAGGTCAAGAGCACTCCGCCAACTTTTAG
>FXXK01000710.1:26672-51292 GCA_900184695.1 Betula pendula
AATAATAATCGACCTGGTGATTATTTGATTCAGAAAATATCAAACGTATAATTGAAGTGCAATAATTAGATTTATAGATCAGTTAAAGCTGAAAGCAATCCTCCACCAGATGCCTACGATACCTTTAAAGATAATATCTCAGAGTTGACAATCATGGGGACTGTTCCCATGTCCAGGAAAGTTAAGGAGTGAGATAGGATGTATAAAGATGTCCACGAGGTGAGCCACACAAGTGCAAGCCAGACTTGTATATTTAGTGGGTCATGGAACAGCCAACTGAGTTGTTATACCAATAGCCTGTATTTCCACGGCACATATTCCCTCACAACTTTCGATCATAATATTGAATATATCAAACACATCCCTGGCTAATAGCTTGCCATACGACACAAAATATGAATATGAATGACAGTGAGGGATACAGAACATCTGTATTAAACTATTTAAGTTAGAATATTACAGAGATTGTAGAAACTTATGCAGATTAATACATATATGTAAGTATAATATAAAATTGGGAAAGGACTGGCAATTAGTTTCTTATCAGTAGACGGTAGACGTAAAAGTCCATCTTGCATATCTCCTGTTGTTATCTTTAAAGGACTGCAATTATGTTCTCATTAATCATGTAAAAGGTGGAAAGTAATATTCTTCTTTTTTGTTTTTTTTTTTCATGGTCATGATGAGGTGATAAGAGTAACAAATGTATAAATCCTTTTCATAGCTAGACTGAGCACTGACCCTTAACTCAGAATAAAAGATAAGTAAAAAAATACCAAGGATGATTCTGACCACAGTGAACCCACCCCAGAAAGGGTTTTGGATTCCAATTTCCGCAAAAGAGGAATGCAGCATTGGGGGGCTAAAAGAACTCATTAAAGGACATCCTGTGGAAGTGGAATCCATTCTGGATAGGAACTATTTTGATCTGCAGGTATTAAGATTTGAAAGCAGTGGCACAGAACTTTGCAGTCTGCAGGCCATTTTATCCCATTTTGGATAGCACTGAGAGAGGTGAGAAGTTACAATGGAGAGGTAACCAATAGAAAGGACCTTGAACAGGGAGCAAAGAGAAATGAACCCAAGTGGTGCAGTAATAAGTAAGACTTGAGTGCGTTGTGTTTATACTCCAACAATTTAGAACAGCGGGGAGAAGTAATCCAAATCCATCCAGATTGGTTAGATGGTCAGAAAAAAAAGAACAGTCAAGGTTAGACGACTATAAACAATAAGGTAAGAACTTATCCACAATTAGTTGGGTATAACAGGGCCTTTTACTTTGTGAGGAAGTAGAAGTTTTTTCTGCTTAGTTCAAAGGAGGGAAATTGTCAAATGAGGTTTTCCTATATAAAGCAGTATGGAATCTAAAGAGTTAATAAATTTAAGGGAAAGACCAAAGCAGTGCAATGGTTTCGTGAAAGCTTTGCATTCTGTCCATTTGGACACGTCAAGAAGAAAAACTCAACCCCATAAAGAGCATAGAATTCTAAGCACTAATTACGGAAAATTTAAGTAAGAAATGCATTTTAGAGGGGATACATAAGAAAATCTGCATGTATCCTTATTAGTACTCGAGGCCACAGAACCACATGATGAGATGAAGCCTTCAAACGACTCATACAGCTCCAACGATTGCATTTAACTAGCCGAACTAATACATCCGGAGCAGGTTATTTTTGAAATTGGAGAATGTTATGGTTGGACTCAACTGATGGTGAATGAGTTGAGTATCATGGGATATCCCGATAAAAAGCCCAAGTGAAAGTATAACCCCACCCACATAAACTGATAATTACGAAGTTTCTTCCCCCAGTCTATCATAAAATAGATGCCTGACGATTGAGCCCAAAAGCATTGAGGCCAGAAGTAAATGAGTGAGAGAAGTGAGTGCAGTTTGATAGATGCAACTTCAGCCCAATTGAACATGTATCGGGGCTGTATACATAACTGTGTTACTATGCCCACAAAATGCTGGAAAGACTGAGGCCAACTCCCAGCAATTAGCCCCCTTCTTACTGTTTTGGATTTTTCCATAGTTCAGAATAGGAAATCTGCCAGAAGACCCTGTTGGGGGCTTCGATCCAAGCCTCAAATCCGATTCCTGTTAGAGCAATGGATCTCTTCTTTCCTTCATTGTCTGAGTATAATTTTTTTTTAGTATGTTTTTGGCTTCTTCTTCCGACCCTGGTCATTAAAAAAAAAAAAAGGGATCTTAAAGAACATATACATAATAATTAGACTAGAAACACCTAGCTTACCAAGAGAATGAGCGAAGAACCTTTGCGGTATACCCAATCGGGGGACTCTGGAAGACCGCAGCAATTAACCACTAACTGAATCGAGAGCAGGAAGCCCTGCAACCCAAGCAATCCACCGCCATGTCCCAGGTGCCTAATAACCAGAAATTACACAAGTTAACAATCCTTTTATTTCATTTAGCGAGTACAAAAGTAACAAGTCAATAAGAACTATCCAAATATAGTTCGTCATTAAACCATTGAATAAGCCTATGAGACATCGCATGCATAGCATTCTAATAGAAATTGAATGACTCTAATTGCTTGTTTGTGTTTTGCAATAATTGAGTTTTCCTGTGTTTGCAATACGATTTAGATCATCTGCACAATTGAATAACCATTTTTTTTTCCCATTAACAAAAATCAATCTCCTGTATGAAGTACAATGATTATCATATATGAAAGAGAGAAAAACTGACAGCAAGTGCAAAAGGAGCCTGTTGAAACAACAAATTAGATTATATAACACAAATACATATACAAATAAAAAGGTCCATCAAAGTTGCCTACATTTTATATGATATAACTTTAAGTAGAAATCACCTTTGAAAACTGGCTTACAAGGGAAGGTGCCTAAGAGTTTATATATAACATAGTAAAATTGCACTTAAGCCGTGTGGGACACTTAGGATCGTAAATTCAACCACCTTCTAAATCCAAAGTCTATGGTGGCCCTTTATCCTATTGGTCGCCCTTTTGTGACTCGAACCCGTGACGTGATGCCTGGCTCTGATACTAATGAATAAAAACTCAGGTCGAACTCACCCTTAAAAAACGAGTTCGCAAGGGAAGGGTGCCTAAGAGTTCATGATATACATGATAAAGATGCACTTAAGTCCTATAAAGATATTTAGGATTGTAACATTAGGTGTGTCTCCAATATAACTATTGCTAGCGTTTTGAAATGCTACACAAAACTCAAATGGGGTAAAATCTTCAAGAATATCTAAGCATTCCTGACTTTAAAGTCACAACGACGGTAGCTTAATTACCTTCGGTGAAGGCCAAGTTGATAAGGTAGGAAAGGACTGGCCTCCAGTTATAAGAAATCCATTGGTACTAACAAGGGCACCGCGGATTTTGCCGGGAAGCTTCAGAAATGTACAAAGGGGCAGTCATTGATGCCATTCCAAACCACCTAGTCCCAACAAAAATACGTCCAACAATGAGAAGAGGTGGCCGTTAGCAGCCGCCATGATCACAGCTCTATTAAAAACAGCAAGTCTGCTATTAAGATTGTAGTTCTCCTTCCAAAGCGATCATTCAACCATCCTACCAATAGCAACTCCAACTATTGCTCCTGCAACTGCCGTGCTCACTATCATCCTCCTATATATGTATTGTCACCAAGCACAGTTAATATACATTTCTAGTTTACAACAAAGAAACAAATGAATTAATTAATTAACAATAACAACTACATATTACTAAACAATGTAAAGCGAGAGCCTAGCTTTTTGAAATTTTGCTGAAAATGATGTAAGTTGAGAAGTGTTTCAGGGGAGCACATTTAAAAAGTGTTGTCTATGGGTTCAAAAGAAGAAAATTGTCTCATTAGAGCGCTCCTGTATAAGTGTCTATCGTCTTCACAAAAACAACACCAAAACATACTTGTTTTGAGAAAAAGCATGTTTATTTTTCACTTGTGTGGCTAACTTCTTAATTTATAAAAAAATTAAAAATAATAAATAGAGAGGTGGTCACATAGCAGCTTCTAACAGAGGAGAAGGGCTGGCCACGAGGCCACCTCAGTTTTGTGAGGCTGGCTGTACTGTTCACTCCTATTTGGTTGGGTGTGCCGTGCAGCCATTTTTAACTTGTTGGGGTTATCACTCATCCCATCCTCCTCCCTCTGTTGGGGGTTCCACCACACGGCCACTTATTTATTTTTTATTTTATTAATTCTTTGCAATAACAAATTAGTCTCCAACACCTAAAAAAATAAACACATTTTTCCTAAATATTCCTATAAGAAGATGGGGAAATTTTCTAAAAAAGTGTTGTTGTATTTTGTCTTTCAAAAAGCGTTTTATGTTTTGATTTTTTGAAAAATGTTTCATATTTTGTTTTTTGAAAAGTGTTTTGTTTGTAACTATTTTTCTTAAAAAAAAAAAGTGTTTTTTGTATATTGAACCCCACACACCTTAGCCCACCCAAAAAAAACAACTTTTTTTTTTTTTTTTAACAAAAAAGAAGTAGTACAGATTAATATTTAATAATATGATTTTAGATGAATATTCTGGTCCAAAAGTGTGCTCGGTTAAAAAGATTAGATTTTTTTAAAAAAATAGAGACTTGGATTTTTAATTTTTATAGTTGGAATTTGACCCGTAATCTTGTGTAAAGGAAGCTGAGCTCCATCCCCATGGAATCTGGGCCCAATTTCGGCTTTGTTTTATTGGAAGCAAAGACCCACATGTGTGATCGTGAATCATGTTTTCGACACTTGTCACCCGTCGACCGTGACCCCGAAAAGGACACTTTCAATTCGTTAGTTGTCTTTTAGTCAAGCTTAGAAAAACAAATCCTAATCAAGACCAAACTCTAAAACAAAAAATAATAAACTCAAGTCCATCCAATTTATTTAAAGGAAAAATCAGAGTCTACTAGGCCCAGATGATTTCTTTAAATATATAATTTAGCAATTTTTTTTTTACTCAATTATTTATTTTCATGAAAAGTTCGATTTTAAGGCAGAAAAATATTACTAAAAGCCCCATGGTCAAGTAATCAACCAGAAAGCCTGGTAAAGGGTGTTTTGGTCAATTGATTTGTGAATAATTATAGGTCCAACTGCAGCCAATTTTCGGCAGATGGGTTTTACTAAAAAGGATAAGGAACCAGGAGAAAAAAAAAAAAAAAAAAAGTCAAATTGCTAGAGGAGGCATATGAGACAGTAAATTGGAGTGGATGGAGGGCGGGTATAATAGTCAATGGAGGGAGCTTATAGTCAATGGAGGGGCTTAAAGAAACTGGATGAAATTAACAAGCTGGAGAAGATGAACAATTGGAAGCCATAGATTATGTAAAGATGTTTTGGTATCAGAAAATCTCACCTGTAAATAAGTCCTTTCTATCAACCTCCTTGAAATCATCTCTCTAATATAAAGAAGAGCTCCTGATATCACTCCTGCACATCACCACCCACCCCAAAAAAACGCTTAGAAATCCATACATATATAATATACTAATATATATATATATAGAGAGAGAGAGAGAGAGAGAGAGAGAAAACCTGTGTCATAGCCAAAAAAGAACCCCCTCCCCGGAGACGGCCGAAAGAACATAAGGAATTCCATCAAGAGAAGCAGTCTCTGAAGCATGTCACGGTCGTGATGCCACCCCCTTACTGCTCTTTCCTCACTCCTAAACACAACCCTTTCAAAAAACCTTGGACCACAGAAAGGAAGAGAGAGTACGATGATTGGGTTTTTTTTTTTCCGAGAAAAAAAAAAAAAGAGAGAGAGCGGTGAGTTTTGGACTGTCATTTGGTGGGTGAGTATATCTATTTATATATATATAATGATGTTTTGACTGTTCTAGTCGAATTAGTAGTCATATAAGTTCTTCTTGTCTTTCTTTTCGGTTTTTTTTTAGTAGTTTATTGAAAATATTATTTTTTTTATTGTTCATCCTTCTATTGTTAATTGGTTTTTAAAAGCGTAATTTTAAATTACTTAAATTTAAAGTCATTATTTTACTTCGAACAAATTTAAAAAAATATTATAAATTAAAAAAAGTAAGATATTTGAAGTAAATATCATATTTTTAATAAATAATTATTTTTAAGTCAATTAATATAAAAAGAGATTTGAATTAACGTAATTTAAAAAATTTATACTTAAAAGGAATTATAATCAATCCTTATCTGATGACGAAGGATACGAAAAAAATTGAAAAGGAAAGTATTATGTACCAAGTTCCGAAATATTGTAATTAAGAGGAATTAGCCAATTGGGTAAATAAAAACATGGCGGACTATCTGGCAAAGGTCAAGAGCACTCCGCCAACTTTAGAACCCGTTTGTTTCGTTAATTTTCAGTGTTGGTGGACGCAGTAAAATAATTAAGTCCAACGCGAAAATCCATTTCAGTTGAGCCCCCCGAAAAATCTTCTTTAATTTCCGTAAAAACGTTTCCCCTTTTTAAAAAATCGTAAACCCATTTGCCGAGTTTTTAAGCCGTCCATTCTCAAAATTGGTAGACCCAACCTAGCTAAAACACCACCAGACAGCCGTCGAACCAACTCCGGAAAATTTTCCGGGATCCGCCGGGACCATTTTCGGAACTTGCCAGGACATTTTCGGGACCCGCCGGAGATCAAATTTTTGGGACATGCCGGGACTGCCACCCGGGACAATTTTCGGGACCCTTCCCCGGGACCCGCCCAGGACATTTTCGGGGAACCCAACTCCATTGGGACTAAACCCGCGGACATTTTCGGGACCTGCTCCGGGACCCATTTTCGGGGACCCTCCCCCGGGACCCGGCCGAGACATTTTCAGCGAAACTTGGGCCCCGAGACATTTTTGGGACCCATCCATCCCGGGACCGGGCGCCCCGAGATAATTTTCAAGGAACCTGGCCCGGCGACTTTTTTGGGACCTGCCCCGGGACCCACCCCGGGACATTTTCGGGCAACCTGTCGGGACATTTCGGACCCTTCGCCGGGACATTTTCGGACCTTCCCTGGGGCCGAGCTTCCGGACAGTTTTCGGACCTTGCCGGGATAATTTTCAGGACCCTCCCCGGGACATTTGTTTGGGACCGCCCTGGGACATTCTTCGGACCCTCGCCCGGGACCATTTTCGAAGCTGCCCGCAAGACATTTTTCGGAACTTCCCTGGGACATTTTTTGGGACCTCCCCATGGGAACTCCGGCTCGGGAAACCTCTCAGACCCGGGACTTCCGCGCTCCGGGACATTTTTGGGACCCCGTCCGGGAACAATTTTTGGGAATCCGTGTCCGGGACATTTTTGGGACCTCCCGGGACCGTCGCCAGGACCTCCCGGCCGACCTCGGTCGCTCGGAACATTTTCTGGGAACCCTTCCCGGGACAATTTTCGGACCCGCCCGAGACATTTTTCCGAGACAATTTATATTAATTTTTTAAAGTGATAAAGAAAAAATTTTTTTGTAATATGATTGGGTTGAAAATATAAAAATATATTTGCGATTTTCCATGCGCGCCAAACACCGAAAAATATTTTTGACGAAAATCATTTTACTGAAAATCAATTTCCCGAAAACCATTTTCCGACGGAAATCATTTTACGTCGAAACAAACGGGGCCTTAGTCGAGTGCTTACTCAAAACAAGATTGATTAGTGCAATTCCAATCCCATTATCCAGCGCGTGTAAGGGACTTTTCAACAATATATATAAGAGTAATGCTACCTATTTTTCACAACATTAGACTCTGTTATAATTTTTTTTTTAAAGTGTAAATTATCAAATTGTATGAATTTTGACTGTTTTTTATATTGAACGATTTAAAAATGTTATATATTAAAAATGTAATGTTTTTTTGAGGTAGCCAATTTTTTTTTTTTCCTTTCATAAGGCTTGTTTTTTTTAAAAGACATTTCTTCTTTAATAAAGTAAAAAGTAGTTTTTAATTCAAAGTTTTTATATGACATAAATCGCAAAATTTTAATGAAAATATATTTAATTTTTATTTAATAATATGTCACATTTTTAATAGATAGAATTTTTTACGCAGTTCGATGCAAAAATAATGGCTTAAATTTACATAATTTGAAAATTTACACTTTCAAAAAAATTGTAAAAAATCATTATTCATTCTTCACACTTAATTTTATGCGTGTTAAAAATTACTTTTAATATTAATCACATAAAATATGTCATGTCAGGCGATGTGAATAAATGTAATAAATTGATGCAAAAAATAACATTATTCTATAAAGTAAGACATGGAATGGGAAAAAAAAAAAAAAAAAAAAAACAAAGAAAACTTAATTTCATATGCCTAGTGAACCAATTATCTGACAAATTAGCATACCAAATAGTTACAAGTTTAACATACCATATATTTTTGTGCAATTTGATGAGTTATGTAAGGTATATGGACTAGACTTAACCATTAAGTCTGGTTTAAAAAAGCATTTGTCCCAGAATCTGACATTAATTGCTAAGGCCCGCAATACATTTCTAAGCAAAATTGCCCAAAAACTTGACCATTTTGGGGCACAAAAGTGAGAAGCAGGACTACCTACCACAAGCCCCAAAGCGGATAAGCTTTGTCTGGTAGGACTTTATTGCTTTTTCTTTTTTCTTTTTTCCCCTTTTGCTTTTTCTTCAAAGTCACATAACAACAAGACACAATGAGAATTGATGGAATTGATGCAAACAGTCTTATCTTTTTCTATTAAGAAATTTATAAACTCTTTAGAATTTTTTAAAATGGCAGAATTTGAAGTAGTATATTTTTAGATTCTATCCATCTAAACATTGCTATTTAGATGATAATATTATACCATTAAGAAATTAGAGTGTTATATGGTAACTATAACTATATATGCTTTGTAATAATTGTTACAATAGCTTAGTGATAGAAATATGATTGAAATAAAGAGGAATTATTTAATGGTTTATATAAAATCTTACCGCATTTAACGGTGTAAATGATGTCACATAATTTAAAAATATTAAATGATGTGGCAGCGTAGACAACATATACACCCTTAAATGCCATGAAATGTAATCTGAGCCATAAAATGGTTTATTTCCATTTCACTTGAAATTGAGAGAATATATGGTTTTAAAGTGATAATGGTGGTAGCTAGTGACGACAACGGCAACGACAAAAATAGTAGTAGTCACAATAACGGCTGAAGGTGGTAGTAACAGCGACGGTGATGCTACAACTTGTAGTGACGAAGTGGCCAGTGATGGTGTTGACAATTGTAGATGATGGAAATTGTGATGGCTTTGATAATAAAGATGTTGGTAATATGATAATAATGGTGGTATGAAAATGGCAATTTTAGTATATATAATTTGTAAAATGGCATATTTCTTATAGAACTTGAAATAGAACTTAATTCCAACTAAAATTTCATTAATAGTGTTCTTATTAGAATAAATTAGTAAACCCCCTTTAATTTGTTTTTAAGTAAACCACGTTAAAACTAAATTACATGTGGCATCTAAGAACATCATCTTGGAATAAATTACCAAACATCTTTAATTTGTGTTTAATTAAACCAAACTAAATTACATGTATCATATGATCCACATTTTAAATACTAGACGATTGATATCTTACGCTGTTTGATACTTAGAATCTTTCTTTAGAAAACAATCCCTAGAAAGGTCTAAACTACTTTTAAAAAGCAACAAAAAATTATTTCCAATGGAGTTATAGAATAGTATATATATTATACTATGATATATATAACTAAATTAGCTTCCAAAAGGCTCATCAAAATTGGCCCAGTAAAAAAAAAAAAAAATGATATAGAGAAAAGGATCATTCTCAAAGGCAACTTGAAAGTCCTCTAATTAATTGATACTAGATATTTTTTATAATAACCTAGAGGAGAATAAAAAAGAAAAGAAAAATAAAACTACAAATAGCAAGACTAAGTACTGATTTAGATGGTGGTTAATTGTTAGAATCTCTACTCAACTTATATTGGACAACAACTGCAATTAAATTGTGACTAATTTCTTAATATGGAATTAACTTTGTTTCTCTTATCCTAAATTGAATAAAGTTGAGTTGTTTGTTCGAACTTTTTCTTAAAAGAGTAATGTTATACGTATGACTTTTACTCCTTTAAAGAAATATAGTTTTAAATTTACAATTTGATTTAAGATAAATTATTATTAAATTTTAATTTAATAATAATTTTAAAAATTACATTATTTTTGAAATAATAAAAAAAGAGAAAAAAAAAATCATACACATAGCATTACTCGTTCTCAAAGTTTTTATTATATCCTTAATAGACATTATCACATCAAAACTTATATCAGCACTTCATTAAAAGAAGAAAAAAATGATACGTTATTTTCATCCTAATTAAAGTAAAAAAAAAAAGAAAAACAAAAAAAGAAAATGAAAAAGAAAAAAGGAATGCCATGTGATGATGATGTATAAAGATGAAAATAAAGATGATATGTTATTTTCATCCTGAAACTTGCATATAAAGTTTTTATTTTTATTTTTTAGATTTACTTTGCAAAAGTCCAAGTAGCATGGAAACCTCTCATATTGCTTTTGATCATCCTTAAAGCAGGTCTAGATGTATTAGGATCCTCTCCATTTCAAAAGAAATGGAGAGAATCCTTTTCCGGTCCAGACTGCGACAGCAGACACGGCTCAACATGGATAGAACCGGCTACTTAAATATAATTTAAATATTATTTTAGTTAGTCAATATATTAAAATGAGATCAAAACAAACTACAACCGGCTGAGCAAAATGTTGAAATATTTGATGAATACGGTTCACACATCAAATGTGATTAAAAAAAAAAAGGATTTTTATCATTCTCTCTTCTAAGAGAGAGAATAAAAAAATCTTTAAAAATAAATATTTAAATGAAATAGTAAAAGTAGATAGCTAAAATAAAGAGCCGGATGTATTCACATTTGGCTCAACAAATATTTAGTTGAAAAACACATTTTTTTTTTATTTTATTTACTTACTTTTTTAAAGCACATACATTCGGCTTAGTATTTTAGTTATTCAATTTCACTTTTGTATTTAAAATATTATTTGTTTATCTACTTTTCCTATTCCCAAGGAAGGCAGAGAACAAAATTGTGTGTGTTTTTTTTTTATTGAAATAGTTAAGGATTTGTCGAGCTATAATGCTCGGCAAATTTATTGAGCATTGTAGCAACTCAACAAATTTTTAGCCATTTTGTTAAGCTGGATGTGATGCATTTTTTGTTACAAGGCTAGCCAATGTTGAATCCAATGTGAGTATTAAGTGTTTTGAAACGGTAAATAGCTAGGGAAATATGATTTTTTAGATAAAACAAAAAGTAAATTTAATGAGCCGAATGTGAACGCTCTAAAGCTCTATCCTATTACAATAAGATAAATCTATTTTACATGCTCAATCTATCTTTAAATCAATATTAATTAAGATTGATTTAAGAATGATTGAAAGAATGCAAAACAACATTTTCTTATGATTTACATCCTTCAAGGTCCGATAAAATTAATTACGCTGACGCATTAAAATCTTTAAAATAGCATTAAAGACATGTCCTAATTAGATAAAACCAGATTAAATCTTAATTGAGTTAGATTGAGTTAGTCTAATTGTCAAGCTGCAATTTCCTTAAGGTAATAGTCAACTTTTTTCTTAGGTAATAGTCAACTTTGTCAGTGTTGAACGGTGTTTGATAGTAATCAAGAAGCAAACTACCATTGAATGATAAAATAAAATAAAAGAATAGAAAAAAAGAAGGAAACTACCATTTGCTAAAAGCTTGAAAATGGCGTTGTTGTCGTGTTCTTAATGCTAGGGAAGATCATGAGGTCATGTGCAGTCTAAAGTGAAAACTATCGAGTATAAAAATATTCAATGAAATCACCGATACAGCTACTTATTGCATTTTATCAGCTTTTGGTCTAGCGCTGAGTACATTTTTTTTTTTTTAAAAAATATTTTTCTCAACTACTGTGAAATATTGATTGCCACGAGCAACAAAAGTTTTAGAAGGTAAAAATTTGTAATAATCAATTGCATTGGTGTGTGTTTCGAGGATCTGTGTCTTTGCTCATGCCTCCTTTATTGGGAGTTCAAGTAGGATTGAAGAGTTTTACGAGAATTATGTTCATGTCTTACTCAGTTTAGGTGCCTATATCGCTTTTTGTGACCGTTTTCTTGGCTTATATGTCCAAGATTTAAAGAACTGGGACATTTTTTACTCATTTAAAGTCATTAATTAACTTACTTATTTTTTGTTTGCTGTTTTTAAATTCGATGTTTTTTTGTTTTGGGTTTATTGTTGAAAAATTCACCCCTGTTAAACTTTTTGTTGCTCGTAACCCTTATATCTTTTTATTGAATGATATACTCATACAATTAAAAAAAAAAAAAAAATTGCATTGGTGGATTCGATCACGTAGCCTACAAGAAAAAAAAAAGAGCTTGGTGAATGGTAAGAGCACCACCAACAACTTTACTTTTCTTTTATTTTTATTTTTATTTTTTATACACTCTAAAATAGTTTCACTTATCTTTCCCTGTACTATTAACATATTCAAATTGAGAACAAAACAAATGTGTAAAAACCCTTGTGTGCAAGCAAAAGAGAATGACTCAGATTTCAGAATGCAGACAAGTTTGAATCAAAATTTCTTCAGAAGCCTGATTATAAACAAACAAACCTCATTAAGATGGAGGACACTGAGAATACAGTTCTCAAATATAGTTGACAAAAATGATAAACTGAGAAAAGCCTTTAGTCTAATGAGCCAACACTTTTGAACAAGTAATAGCAATTTTAAATTTTAAGAACAAAAAAACACTAAATTACAGTCACTAAAAGCAACAAAAATCCCAATATTACCTTTCAGTTTTTCAATCGAGTTCCCCTTCCCCCCAAAAGATTTAAAAAAAAAAAACCACACAAGTCAACATTGGCAAAAGCTCGGTGCATCATCTTATAAGAGAAAGGTACCGTATATGGCAACTATCCACACATAGATTTAAAGGACTTGCTAATAAGATTCACTAAATAAGCTTCAGTAGGTGAACATTCCAATGAATACAACTATTCTTCTGTTTAGGCTTAGGTAATTAAATATTTCCTTTTTTCTGATGAGTGGCTTAGGGGTATTACATACTTCCAAAAATCTTCTTAAAACTCTCTATATGCATGTCACTGCTGAAAAATCTTCTCATACGACCCGTTTGCCTTTGCCTGCACATAAACAACCATTCACCAATAAGTCAATGTTAAAATGCCAAAAGAATATCGTGAAGGATAGATTCTTGACAAGATGTTTTGCCTCATAACCAATTCACTTGTTTCATCGTACACTTTTGGGACTTGGGAGAATAATGTACTTTTTGAAGAAAAGAAAGAAGAAAGAAAGAAGACATGACTTTTTGTGTGTATCTCCAAATGGATCCATGGAGAGTATAATATAACTATATATGTGTGCAAAGAAAGAAGTAAGCCACTGGTTTGAACTCCTAATTATTCAAACTCCTTAGCCAACCATGGTTTGCAACAATTTAATTACTAGTGGGTTTTGCATTTTGGTGGGAAACATGAGATGTCAATAATATAGGTCCCAAGCCTTATGCATGCGACAGAACCCAACTCCATGATGCCTGGGACACCAAAAGAAGACTCTAGGTATCCACTTTTTGAATAAAGCATAACCCTATTAGGCTATGTTGTCTGTGTTTTTATTTTCTGTTTTCAAGACAAACATATTAATAAATAACTCAAAACACAAAAAATATCCCCAAACACATTAGTCACGGCAAACACAAGCAAACTTATTACTGCTATAATTGAAGTAAGAGCATAGTAGACAAAATCAAACACAGAAGGTAGGAGCCAGAAACACTAGAATTCATATTCTCATCAAGGTTTAGCTCACGTCTAGCTTGCTTGCGTGAGTGCAGTGCGATCTTCCTTTCAAGTGCGTGTATGTCTTCTTCATCAAACTTGTCCACCTCCTTGCCACTTTTGAAAAAGAAAAAGAATGGACAGCTACTAATATTCCAGCAAGCAGCCAAGTCCCTGGCCTCATGGCCCTCATCTATGTCAACTTTCAAGAAAACAACTTTCGGGTACTTCCCAGCTAAGTTTGCATAAAGAGGAGACATTAAACAACAGGGGTAAGTTGCAGAGAAGAACAGGATTGCCATGCGAGATGTCATTGTAGCAGCAGTATTCAACTGCGTTTCCAGTTCACTAGCAGAGTGAATACCAATAACTTGACCCCCTGTTGTAAACCAAAATTATGGTAAGATAAGCTAGAGCAAAATTTGTCTTAAAATAAAGGTGATTTATGTTTTCATAAATCAATGAAAAAAAAATTGTCCAAACCAGTTATAAAACAACTTCATGCCTATGATGTAAGCAAACGAAGACTCTAGGCTCGAAAAAAAATTCTTTGAAGAATTCCACTAGCTTTGAACGAAACTTTCAAAAGAGCTACCCAAACTTCTTTTTTTTTTCATGGAGGGGAGGGGGCATTGGGGCAATGTTCACTTGTTTCATTATACACTTTTGGGAGAAAAAATAACTTTTCAAAGAAACAAAGGCCATGAGTGCTTATGTGTGCATCTCCACAAGGATGCATGGAGAGTAGAATGTAACTCCCCAATTAGTTGGGTTGAGTAGACTCCCGAGAGATCGACTTAACATATGTATAAGATAAGTCACAGTGAATCAATTAACGCAGCAAAAACAAAGAAAGTTGTGAAGAATTAAACAAATTAATCTCCTTTAAATGTAATTATTTTACCTTTGTCCTGCTTGTACTCCCTAATAAACATCACGGAGAAATTAACATCGATGGGAGGTCCCTTGATACGCACCAAGGCTTCATACGTCCTATGCTTTCCTTCATCAGCAAGATCCTTGGCCTCAAAGGTTATATAATACCTGATCATATCGTGAGCCTGAGCCATAGCTTTCAAAACCCTCACAAACTCCAATTGAGGAGTTTCAGACTACACACAAAAGTCACCATGAACAAATAATTATTGTCACATAAATTATGTAAGAGCAGTCTCATTGGATTAGCCATATCCTCCTTTTAGCTAGAATAGATAAGTAATTCCTTAAAAAGTCCACCCATCCGATTGTCTAAACAATATCTATTTTAGATTTATCTTCCATTGATGTACAGTGTGAGGCGTGACACTGTACACAACTCTATCATTTGTTTTCTAATTCTTTACTATGTCTTGTTCCTTCGCAAGGCACTCTTTCCCTCCAAAGATATATGCTCTCCCGCCTCTCTCTCTCTCCTCTCTCCATCTCTCACAGTCCCGCTCCATATCTCCCACCTTCGCGCTCCAGAGTTCTCCTCACGCCTCTCTCTCTCAGTCGTCTTCACCGCCACTTTCTCTCTCAGTCGCTCAAGATAACCTCCTCTTCTCTCTCGATTTTGCTTAAATTCGTTGATATATTCTCTAGTTAGGTTAGTTTTAAGAATTCCCCTCCGCTCCCCTCCCTCTCCTGTTTATGATTGTGATTGTTGTTAGTTTGGATTTGGGTTTGGGTTTTCTCTTTGGGTTGTTTCCGCAACCGGTTGGAGGATGGGTATGGGATTTGGCTAGTGAAGTGGGAGATTTCCGTTGTGGGTTACCCGAAATTGCGGGAAGTGATGGGTATTTAGGCTTGCGGGAAGGGATTTTGGTTGAAAAAAGGATTGATTTGTGTTGTTTCTATTTTGGTGTTGAAGTGATTTGGTGTATATGTCTTCATTCTGTGGAAATCTTGAAGTGATTTGGTGTTTTGGCCAATTGTGAAAGAATTAACATATTGTAATTTATTGAAATTAACAAAAAATTTGTGGAATCTTCCTATTAATTAACAGATTGTAATGGCCTTGTGGAAATCTTGCTTCATTTTAGACATGCCAAGAAAGGGAGGAATAAAAAAAAATGTGGTTTTATATATAAATAGTCTCTTTTGAGGTTGTTGGGAAGAACCCCATTTGGGTACGGGAAATTGGGGGTTGAGAAAGAAGTTTGAAAAATATTGGAATGTAGTTATTTTGTGGTGATGTAGTTTGAACAATATCAGGGTAAACTCTTGGCATGCTTATGGGTCATGGTACCTAAAATAGCTTACGGGTCAAAGACCCAAAATTTGTTTCTGTACGTTAAAAGTAACGGTGTCAAAATTGACCAAGGTTGGGTTGTACCGATTCTGGTGACACTATATATACATTGATCTAAGTTGCACCCAATCCATTAATAGTGGGTGGGTGGGTGCACAAGTGTAGCTGTGTTTGATTGTTGCTTCTTCTTGATTTTTTTTTTTTGTTGATAAATGTATATGTGGTCTTCTTCTATTCTAGGATGATATAGGATGATACTGGGGATGAGATTAAGGAAGCATCTAAGCCTGAGTCAGCAGAGGGGCACAGCAGCCGCCACCAAAGTTATAAGTTCATAGGATGTGTACTCTGTACTTTTAATCTCGAGACCTTTTACATAGATGGCATGTGGGTTGTTGTAGCAGGATTTCATAATGAACTGGTGATCTTGAGTGCTTACAGCAGCACTTGGGGTTGAATTGTTTCGAAAGATATGAATGTGCTTTTATTATTGATGAGAAGAATGTGGTTTGGTGTTTGAGTGATGGTGGTGTATAATTAGTATTGAAATTGATGCTTTTAAGTATCAGATGCATGGCAATTTTGGTCTCATTGTTTTTGCTTTATTTTCTTGCATATTCTGTTGTTGCATTTCTTTTACTTGGCAAGCCGGAATTAACTCCCAATAGATAATAGGATGTATGATACCTTCTAAAACCCATTAGCTAAACTAGATAAATTGAGTTTTGGTTAGCCATTTTGCATAGAATTCACAAATATTCATAAGAAATTAAAAATAAATAAAAAAAAAACACCAACCTTGTAGAAAGTTCTTCGTCCTTTGAGCATGTGGTATTTTTCGATTGCGCTCTTGGAAAATTTTTCGCAAATGCTGTATTGTCTCTCATTGCTCAAATCGCGTGGTTGAATTAAACCATAAGCCCTGATGTCAGGCATCGGTTCAACATCAAAGCCCTATAACAACGACCGAGTGTTAAAGCTGCAGGCACAGAAATATATAGAAATATATAGGCCTAGTAGACCAAGGGAATTGATTTTACTTACATCACTCTTATAAACTTGTTCCCGGTAGCGGACGTTTTCGTCGTCGGTCATGAATCCAACTCTCCTCTGGGGCCCGACGTGGCGGATATTGTCGGGGTTAGGGTTCCAGCTCGTGGATCCTCGCAGAGGAGCGGGACCCGAGGCAGGGAGAGGAACTGAGGGCAATCGGATCTCGTCGCGGTTAGGTTTCCGGCGCGTGGATCGCCGCAGAGGAGCGGGACCCGAGGCAGGGACAGGAACTGAGGGGAATCGGATGTCGTCGGCGTCGGAGTTAGGATTCCGGCGCGTGGATCGCCGCAGAGGGACAGGAACAGTGACAGCTCGGTAATTAGAAGCGGAATGAGGGGCAGAGTTGTGGGTTCGCTTTTGTTGTGGTCCTTTCTTCTCCTCCTTCCTCTCCACCACCTTACCCATCTCTCTCTCTCTCCCTGGCCAGAAACCCTAGCCACCGCACTCGCGCTAGAAATAATAAAACTCGCTGGTGTTTTGTATTTGAGAAAAGATTTGGCTTACATGCCGTAGAATTCCTAGCCACGCCAGCAAGAACATATATTTCGATGGATCCATCCCGGACAAAATCGATCCAAATTTGGGAAGATTCCGGGCGTCGAAACCCACTTTCACTATTCAGCCGAATCTTATTTGTGGAGTTGAAGCACGTACGAACACAGCATACCTCCGTGCCTGAATTATTTATTTAAGATAATATGGCCACTTTCTCAAATTTTTTTTTTTTTAATTTTAAAAAACTTGATCAAACTTTGATATGCCTTTTTTTTTTCTTTGTTTCCTCTTTTTTAACTCTTTTATTTATTTGGTTATTGTCAACATTCTAGAAAAGGAAAAGGAAAAAAATTAAATTTTTAATTGATTCTCAAAATTTTCAAATGTGATAAAACCTTCTAGAAACCCTATTTTGGCAGCTTTCACATCACTTTCATTTTAATTATTTTTTTTTTAAGAAAAGTCCACATACCCTCTCAAACTACACCCAATTGATAATGTCTCCCATAAACTTTAATTTGTGACAATGTCCTCCCAAACTATCAAATAAATGACAATGTTCCCCTAAGGACGAAAATACCCTTAATAAAATTAAAAAAATCTTTAAAAAAAAACTAAACTAAAATTAAAAAAAAAACTCAATTCAAGAGCTAGAAAAGAATAAAACTAAAATAAAATAAAAACAAATAAATTTTTTTTGAAAAAAAACCCTACAAACCAATTTGACAAATTCAAAAATAAAAAAATTATAAACATTTTTTTAAAAAATAGTTTATTATATTATTATTATTATTATTGAATTCATAAGGGTTAGAAAAAACTAAAACTAAAAAAAAAAAACTAAGCATTTTTTATATATATAAAAAAAAAAAAACTCCAACCCAATTAGCCAAATTCAAAATTTTTAAAAAATTATAAAGATTTCGTTTTAAAAAATTATTTTTTAAAAAATAAAATTAAAAAATGGTGTTTGGTCTTATGGAAAAATCTGTAGGGTTATTTTTGTCTTTTTGTTGCCATTGGGGGGGACATTGTCAATTGGGTGATAGTTTGATGATGATAGGTGGACTTTTCTCTATTTTTTTTTAGTTTTCAAATTTTATATTTAAAATCTTCAAATTTTGCTAATTTTCCAAACAAAATGAGAAAATAGAAAAAGAGTTTAGAAAATTTTGAAAGAGTAATGTTGTATACTATATTTTAGGAAAAAATGTAAAATTGATCCATATGGTTAGCCTAAATTACAGATCACTCCCTATGGTATAAGAAAAAATTCAAAGGTCTCTATAGTTGACCAAAATAACAAAGCACTTCTTGAAGCAAATTTCTGTCAGTCATTTTAACAAAAATCATTAGTCTGTCACGTTAGATCAATAAGAACATGTGTGATTTGTTATTAGTCTAACGTGGCAGACTAACGGTTTATGTTAAAATGACTGACAAAAATTTGCTTCATGGAGTGATTTGTTATTTTGGCCAACTATAGGAACTTCTGAGTTTTTTCTTATATCACAATGAGTAATCTATAATTAAGTCAACTACATGGACCAATTTTGCATTTTTTCCTATATTTTATCATACAATCATCCAACAATGATAGAGTGGCAACCATAACCGATCCATGGTTCAATCTGTTTTAAAAAACACAAAAAATTGGAAAAAATATACTTTACTCCAAATGTTTCATCTTCTTTTTAATGTTGCTTCTAATGTTTAAAAATTTAAAATGGATCCCAATAAAGTTTAAAAAATTTACAATTTAGTCCATCCGTTAGACTATTCCGTCTTATCCGACAGAAAAATCCGCACGTTTTCAATGTTGTCTCAAATGTTTAAAAAATTAATAATAGTGTTTTTTTTTTTTAAAATGAAATTAAAATGGTAGTCCTTATATATGTTTTCAAATCGCAAATAAGTGTGTGCAGTTTTAAAAACACATAATTTTTAAGGCCAAACGTTTAACCGCATTTTTGAAGAAAACATTTTGAAATCATTAATTTTCTAAATCGGACATTTAAGTATCACAAAAAACGGACCCTAAAAAGAAAGAAAGTTATACTAAATCAGATCATATCAACTATCTATATGTTACGGATCTACAACCCTACGGTAGAAGAAGCCTTGCAATAGTAACACTCTATTAATTTACAATAAGATATGTGTTATCTCATTAGAATTTTAGTAATTTAATAGTATTATCTTATTAAAGACTTTAGTAAATTAGTTCTGGCCTATGTTAAATCACCAAACCCTAAAAAAAATTAGGAGTTAGTGTTTGTGTCAGTTACCGAGTTACAGTCCATGATGGATAGTTGCTTGGATTATGTTATTGAGTTAGTGTTGTGGGCTAGTCACTACCAAAAAAAAAAAAAAAACACCCAATAAATTCCAACACTCAAAAAGCACTAGCAAATTATATGGCTATCGGTGTCAAAGAAAACTAGAAGCTGACGCATAAATTCACTGCCGGAATACAGTTAACATTTATCAATGCATTTAATTTAGTTTAATTTATTGGCTCTTGTAAATTGAAAAAAAAGCTTTTGTAGACTTTTAACCCAACGTTGATAAATAACTAAAGAAGTGGCTTTAAAATAGTGGCATTAATTTATCGATCTTTTATTTTTTTTTATACCGACAGTAAATGCAAAAATATGTCAGCATTTTCTAAGCACTAATAAATGTTAATTTTGTTTGCCTCTTGTAAATCAAGAAAAATAATGTCAGAATAATTTAAGGAAAAACATTCAATCAAGTTGGGCTGTAAAACACTATTTTTACAGTCTCCAATAATAATTTGCCACCTAAGTTAAAAAAACCCAATACAATAAAGATGAATAGTACCGAAAGCTCATCTCTCAAAACCCAGCTTTACCTCATTTGTACCGGAACCTGACCTCTCAAATCCATCCTCACCTCATCTCTCAAACCCATCCTCACCTAACCTGTACCGGCACCTCACATCTCAAACCCACCCTCACCTCATCTCTTGCAATCCTCAATCCTCACCTCATCTCTTCAATACATGAATGAAGCTAAAATGGTACTGTATGTGGCATTAGAAAATAAACAAAGAAAGCAAAAAAAAAAAAAAAAAACTAGCAGATTAGAAATGAATTCATCATCACCCTTCTTTAGGTCCCTCATCTTCAAACAATGGCCAAGTGGGAACTATGTCCTCGTTAGAAAGTAGAACGAGGAGAAACTTCACTTGAAAGACAGTGGCTTTAGGCTGTGGCCTTCAGCAGAGTCCTGCGGTGGCTGTCAGCAGATTCTTGCGGTGGCTGTCAGTAGATTCCGACAAAGCAAGCGGTGGTTTTTGTTAGGCTTAGATCTTGGGTTTTGTCAATAACGTTTTGTGTGATAGTGTTTTTTTTTTTTGTCATATAATCTAGTATTTCATGCTTATTGTATTTACTTTGTTTAGATGATGTATCTTAATTTTATTGGTAACTTTAAAAATAAGAATTTACAGCCCATCCAGAAGGAAGAGTCTCTCATAATTTAAAGGCAAGAGAATTTAATAAACGACAGAAAAGGTTCATTTTGAGGGCGTTTTATCGCCGGTAATATCTTGTACTTTTTCCTAAAAATCATAATATCCCAATCATTTTCCACAACAAAAACTGAATTCTACCATACAAGTCAAAAATCAACTTATTCCTGCATTTGATTATGCGGTAAGGCATGGAAAGGCAGATGTTCGTACTACCTCCCTATGGAAAGGCATACATATTACATACATATCTAACAGGGAAAAGGATTCTCTCCATTTAAAAGGAAATTGAGAATATTTAATTAGTTGAAAAAGAATACTAAAAGGGTAATTTCATCTTCTTAATAAAAAAAAGTGAAATTACCATTATACCTTTCATTTTCAACTAATCGAATACTCTTCATTTCCTTTGCAAAATATGTCGAGGAAAAAACAAGCACACCAAATATTGTAAGATTCAAAACGAAGGATTATCTAATAACTAGTCCACCTAAAATAAGAACTTAATATAAAGGACAAACTAGCAAATACTTCGCATTCAAAAGAATTGAACTTCAATTTCATGATAGTCAACCTAAACATCAAGAATAACAAACCATAAATTCTAAGAAATTTACCCAACAACAATTCAGATCAAGAACAAAACAAGTATGTTAATTAACAATTTAAGCAAAAGAGACTGCGAGAGAGACGGAACAAGTAAAAGCACTTTTAATTTTTAAGAACGAAAAAGAGCCACAAAACTCCACTGTATTACCATTCAGTTTTTTCAATCAAGTTTCTCCTCCCCCCCAACAAAAAAAACTACACAAGCACATTGGCAAAAGCTCAGTGCATCATCTTATAAGAGAAAGGTACCGTATATAGCAACTATCACATAGATTTAAAGGACTTAATAAAAAAAAGATTCACTAAAAAAGTATCAGTAGGCCAACATATTCCAATGTGTACAACTATTCTTCTGTTTAGGCTTAGATAATTACACATTTCCTTTTTTCTGATGAGTAGACAATCTTCTTAAACTCTCCATATGCATGTTCCTGCTGAAAAATCTTCTCATACGACCAGTTTGCCTGCATAGAAACAACCATCCACCAATAGGTCAAAGTTAAAGTGCCAAAATAATCTCGTGAAGGACAGATGCTTAACAAGGACAGATGCTTTTCCTCATAACCTATTCACTTGTTTCATCATACACTTTTGGGAGAATAGGGTAACTTTTCAAAGAAACAAACACAAAGAGAAACAAGAAAGACATGAGCGTTTTTTGTGTATCTCCACATGGTATCCATGGAGAGTAGAATATAACTCTATATACGTGTGCACGCGCACTTGTGAGCAAAGAAATAGGTGAGCAACCCGTTTGATCAATATTTTTAGGTTGATCAATATTTGATGCCTGGGACACCAAAAAAAGGCTCTAGGTATCCACTTTTTGAATAGAGCACAACCCTATTAGACATGTTGTCTTTGTTTTTATTTTTTAAAACACAAACACACTAATAAATAACTTAAAACACAAAAAATATCCCCAAACACATTAGTCACGGCAAACATAAGCAAACTTATTACTGCTATAATTGAAGTAAGAACATAGTAGACAAAATCAAACGCACAACGGAGGAACAGGAAACAGTACTAGAATTCATATTCTCATCAAGATTTAGCTTGCTTGCCTGTGTGCTGTTCAATCCTACTTTTAAGTGCATTTGGGTCTACTTTAACAACCTTGTCCACCACCTCCTTGCCATTTTTTAAAAAGAAATAGCACGGAACTATGTCAACATTCCAGAGGGCATTCACGTCACTGGCCTCATCTTCCTCTGTATCAACTTTCAAGAAAACAACTTCCGGGAACCTCGAAGCTAAGTTTGTGTAAATAAGAGGAATGGAAGCGCCGGGGTCAGCTGCATAGAAGAACAGGATTACCAGGCGAGATGTCGTTGAAGCCGCATTCAACTGCGTTTCCAGTTCACTAGCAGAGTGAATACCAATAACTTGATCCACTGTTCTAAACCAAAATTATGGTCAATAATGATCTCGTTTCAATTATAAATCACATAAATTAATCTCGTTTAAACGTAAATAGTTTACCTTTCTCATGCTTAAACTCCCTCATAAGGAGGATGTCGAAATTAACACCTAAGAAGGGTGCACCACAACGCACCAAGGCTTGATAGATCTTATGCTTTCCTTCATCAGCAACATCCTTGGCCTCAAAGGTTATATAATACCTGATGATATCGCAAGGCTTAGACATTGCTTTCAATACCTTCACAAACTCCAGTAGAGGCTACACACAAAAGTCATGAATATATATATAATTATTGTCACCAAAAAAAAAAAAAAAAAACTATTTCAGCATATGTAAAAGACAACCAACCAACCAACCAACCAACCTCGTATTCCTCGATTGCGTGCCGCGAAAATTTTTCGCAAATGCTGTACGTTTCCTTATCTCTTGGATCGACTGGTGCAATTAAACCAAAATGCCTGACGCCAGGCATGGGGTCAACATCAAAGCCCTACAACAACGAACGAACGAGTGTTAAAGCATATTTAGACCTAGTAGACCAAGGGCATTAATTTACTTACATCACTCTTAAAAACTTGTTCCCTGTAGCGGTATCTTTCTTCGTCGGTCATTTCTCCAATTTTCCTCTCGCGCTTGTACTTCCGGCGAGTGGATCCTCGCAGAGGAGCGGGACCTGAGGGCAATCGGATCCCATCGGCGTCGGGGTTAGGTTTCCGGCGCGTGGATCGCCGCAGAGGAGCGGGACCGGAAACAGGGACAGGAACTGAGGGCAATCGGATCTCTCCGGCGTCGTAGATAGGATTCCGGCGCGTGGATCGCCGCAGAGGAGCAGGACCCGAGGCAGGGACAGGAACTGAGGGCAATTGGATCTCATCGGCGTCGGGGTTAGGATTCCGGCGCGTGGATCGCCGCAGAGGAGCAGGCCGTCCTTTCTTCTCCTCCGTTATCTCCACCACCTTACCCATCTCTCTCTCTCTCCCTGGCGAGAAACCTTAGCCACCGCACTCGCGCTAGCAATAATAAAACTCTCTGGTATTTTGTATTTGAGAAGAGATTTGGCTTACATGCCGTAGATTTTTTTGTTATACCATTAATTGTTCTCATGAACCCAGAAAGATTTTGAGGTATAAAATGCTCCGGCCCTGAGAAGATTCGCTTTTCCCTTGTTACACAGATTTTCAGGTGTATTTATTTAAAAAATAAAAACACGATTGATGGAACTTTCAAGTCCAATTGAACATTTAGAATACCCCCCTTATTTTGCTCGTGTAAGAGCACTATTATTTAGATGTCAAAACTATATTTTTTTTAAAAAGAGAAATGCTTCTTTTAAAAAATAAAACTTCCCTATAAAAAAAACACACTCTCTTAATCTTCTTTATATTATTAAAATAATATTTCTAACTTTTACTCTTTTTATTTTTTTGCCCTTTATTCAGACAC
>FXXK01000710.1:51811-78843 GCA_900184695.1 Betula pendula
ATTGGGGCTCATCTCTCATTGAGAGGTGGGCCCCAATTTGATTAAAAAAAAAATCTTAGAAGAACCTCTAGAAGGTGCACAAGCATTTCCCGTCCCCCCGCCCCTATGGGAAGGTTGTAGGTGATGTTAGATTTATTTAATATAAATAAATAAAATAATAAAATAATTATTTTGGTTATTTCAAATAATTATGAATTATATTTACTTTAAAGATTTTGTGGTTATAAAAGAAATTAAATATGTTATTTAAGGTTTTGTGGTTATAAAAGAATTAATATGATATTATAGTATCCATTAAAATTGGTTTTAGTGGTTACATTTTATGACCATTGGATCAAATGATTTTGGATCATTGGATGTGTCGAAAAATCATTATAAATATGACCTTATAGTCATATGCAAATGATACACACAAGCATAAAATTTCTTTATTGTTTCTTACAAATTTTTTTTGTGCAAATTCTCCATAAGGGTGTTTCTTGTTATTCTAGAAAGTGCTATTCTAGAGTAGCATTTGGGCTTCATTGTATCCTGGGAACTATTTTGTCAAATCCCTTAGCACTAAGAAAGGGGACAAAATACGTTCTAAAGATATTGTCATTGTGATCAAGCCTTGAAGTCCTAATTATTTTATTGTTTATTTTATTGCCTTCATATTTTCCTATTTTCCATTATATTTTTTCCAACAGTTTAGAACGTATTTTGATATATAGAGGCATTGTTATCATTTAGAGTGATGAATTAATTAGACTTTATCTTGATCGCTTTGATGGGCAAAAGAATATTTTATTCATCGATTTTGTTTTATATATTACAAAGTGAAATTTTATATATATGCTTTAGGACAAGAATTTTTTGCTAATTAAATTTTCTTGTTCTCTAGCAAATATCTTTTCTTTTTCCTCTTAGTATTTTACACTAAAATAGAGGAGAATGTGCGAAAGCTACACAAAAGACATTGTTTGGCATATAGTTGAGAGAGGCACGGAAAGAAGAGGGTTTTCTCGAAAAACTTAATTGGCAAAGAAAGTTGAAGCGGAACACCCAGATATATCAAACATGCTCATATTCTCGAGTATGTGGAAGTATGATGATTCAAACATTTGTTTGTTTTTTGAATAGTACTACAACCATTGAGCAATAGAATTGGTTTTAGTATGTATTTCCTCATTGTTTAGTTATATCATAAAAATGAATATAATTGAAAGTAGCTATGTGAATGAAATTTTCTGAGTAATTATTCCATGTAATTACATGTATAATATTGATGGCATAGTTTAAAATTATTGGTTTTTTCTTTTGTGCTTAAATCCAATATATATATTTTAATTGTTTTCTTAGAAATTTTAAAATATGTCATTTATAATTTTTTGAAGATGCATGTTATAATGTTTATAATTCTTTATGAGACATGACCTTAGTATGATTGCACATGAGGCACATATGTTAATTTTTTATTATTGAATCATGTAATCTTGATAAGCTAAGCATTAAGGTTATATTGTGAAGATTAAATTTTTGTAAAATGTGTTTACAAATTCATGGAATAAATTCTCATTACACCTAAACAAAATGACTTGGATTTTCTAAATCTTTGAAGAGATTGAAAGTGTGGGGGTCTCTAAGTTATATTGGAAGATTGGTTCTTAAAAGACCAAGATTTAATTCTAAAAATTGTTTATATATGTTTTATTGGTTATTCTTGTAATAACATGAAATGATATATTTAAATTGTTGGGTGGTGAGAAAATTGAGGATATTATTTGTACTCATAGTAATTTGATAATAATGTTTATATTATCATTTATTGGTATGGAGTAACCCTCAATGAATATATAGAAGATATTAAAAGTTTTTCTCCTAATTTTGACATGAATAATATGGAAGAGGCTGATGTGATCCTACAGATCATGATTGTAGGATAATCTATGGTTTACTCTTGACACAATCTCATTACATTGAGAAAGTGATCAAGAAGTATGCTCATGAAGACCAAAAGCCAGTCTCAACTCCATATGATACAAGTCATTGGAAGGTTTAAATCACAACTAGAGTATGCTAGTGTGATTAGAAAACTAATCTATGTATACATTGCATTATAATTGATATAGCATTTGCTATTAGCATGCTAAGTAGATTTATTAGCAATCCAGGTAAAGAACACTGGGATGATATTCCCAGAGTTCTAAGATACCTGATGAAGACTATGAATTATGGTCTATATTATCAAAGAGAACCCGTTGTATTAGAATGATACAACGATGCAAGTTGTAGAATCTAATTCTAAGTGTACAAGAAGATATATCTTTACATTAGAAGGAGTTGTGATCTCATGAAGATCAAAGAAACAAACAAGTATAACTCATTCCACTATGGAATCCGATTTTGATGTTTTAGCAATTGCATGTAAAGAAGCAAAATGACTTATAAATTTGTTGGTAGACGTACCACTTTGGACAAAGTCATTTCCTATTGTGACGATTTATTGTAATAATGAGTCAACTTTGCGAGTAGTAACAAGCAAGATGTAAAACAATAAATCAAGGCATATTAGCCAAAGGCACAATTATGTGCGTGAATTACTTGATGATGAAGTAATCACAGTTGAATATATAAATCAATCCCAAAATTATGCGGATCCGCTAATAAAGGGCATTGTAGGGGAAATGATTTACAAAACATCTAAGGGAATGAGGTTAAGGTCTATAAAGTGAAATCACCTACGATGGGAACCCAACCTCGGTTTTTAAATATAGGCGAGGTTCAATGGGTATTAACAAATCGATAAAGTGATTATGATTAAAAACACTATAAATTTAAAAGGACTTATATCCTTTTAAAACCTCAATTCCATATAGATATATTATAGTGTTATAATGTTCCTGGAGATTAAAGGATGAGTCTAACTTTTAATAAAGTTCATAGACAAAATTGTCAAGGTGAAACAGGATCACTTTAGATGAACTTACCTATGTGAGAGTGGAAGTGGGGCCGCTTCCTATGGTATTGACCATACCTAGAGCTCTCATGAAACTGGGATATTGCACAGGGCCGTAAAAGTGCAAGCAAAGGGAAACACTTGAATCAGAAAATAAACGCGTGTGATATATCCGACTAGTCTAATAGGGTCATCAGTTCAAGATTCATTCACTGATCATCTTGACATAGTCTTGATATATTTACACTAGGTGAAGGTTCAAGTCCAAAAGACACCTTCATTGAAGCGACTTATTTTCGTCAAAATGCACAAAAGTTTTTTATTTTACTATTTTCAAAATTATTTGAAATAGTAGGGGATTGTTAGATTTATTTAAAATAAATAAATAAATAAATAAAATAATAAAATAATTATTTTGGTTATTTCAAATAATTATGAATTATATTTACTTTAAAGATTTTGTGGTTATAAAAGAAATTAAATATGTTATTTAAGGTTTTGTGGTTACAAAAGAATTAATATGATATTATAGTATCCATTAAAATTGGTTTTGGTGGTTACATTTTATGACCATTGGATCAAATGATTTTGGATCATTGGATGTGTCGAAAAATCATTATAAATATGATCCTATAGTCATATGCAAATGATACACACAAGCATAAATTTCTTTATTGTTTCTTACAAATTTCTTTTGTGCAAATTCTCCATAAGGGTGTTTCTTGTTATTCTAGAAAGTGCTATTCTAGAGTAGCATTTGGGCTTCATTTATCATGTGAACTATTTTGTCAAATCCCTTAGCACTAAGAAAGGGGACAAAATACGTTATAAAGATATTATTATTGTGATCAAGCCTTGAAGTCCTAATTATTTTATTGTTTATTTTATTGCCTTCATATTTTCCTATTTTCCATTATATTTTTTCCAACAGGTGATATCTATGTCAATAATCAGTTGGAGGTTCATTTAACACAGCCTTTCTTAAGGTTCATTTAACACAGCCTTTCCTAATACCCAAGTATTTTTACTCATATTATTTGCTACAGTTTTTGTTTCCCAGTACCCTTTAATATATTATATATGTACTCTTAATCATTTAGGTTAAGAGTGGACAATCTGCTCTTGTATCTCTTCTTTATTTTTCTGTTGGTCCCACATGTCTTGATCCGTAACAAGTAAGAGTTCTAAGATTAGCAAGAAAATAATGGAACCTCAATTATTTTCTTTTAAAGTTATTTATTTTTCTTGCTTGCTTTCTTTTGTTTGTAATGATATCATTTCTTGATTCTGTTTACCTGCCTCAAATATATGGAAGTCTAATTATCATTATAGCATGGCATGGGGCTCAGTATTTGCTTTAGTTTTCTCATATATTTATAGTTTCAATTTCTCCATTGTGAATATTGGATCAAACCACACATCAGCTCAAGATAAACACAAAGCTGCTGCATATAAACATCAAGCAGCAGCTCTTGCTAATAAATCATAACTCTAGAGAAGTAGAGTTAGAGTGAATTATGACTCCAACATGATTGTAAAGAACTAGAACCTTATCAAGTCTTGATAACTTTATCTTTACATGATTGTATAGAACTAGGATCTTATCAAGTCTTGATAACTTTATCTTGTTCAAGTGATATACACTAATATCAATATAAATACCAGCAATCTGCCCTACGTTTAGATAGGCATAATTACAAAGAAATTATTAAATTCCATATGGTATCAGAGCTAGCTCAAGACTAACGTCAATGGCTACCTCCGGTTCATCAACCAATTCCACCCAAATCTCACCCACTGCCCCATCTGCAACCATACCTATTCAAAATGTGAATCTTCACATCACCTTGAAACTAGATCGAGAAAACTACATTCTCTGGCAATTTCTTATGGTCCATTTTCTGGAAGGCCAAAATGTTTTTGGGTACGTTGATGGCACATGTCCACGGCCCCCCCAGCACACTCCTGACTCCACCTCAAGTCTCATGGTTGCAAATCCAAGTTATCAAACTTGGTATCATCAAGAAAAGATGGTTCTTAGCGCAATCATCTCTACACTATCAGTAGACGCTTTGCCTCATGTTGTTGGCCTCTCTACGTCACATGAAGTATGGCTCACTTTGGAGGCACTATTCTCCTCTCAATCACAAGCCCGAGTAGTGCAAGTCAGATCCCAATTAGCCACCTTAAAGAAAGGGGCTCAACTAGTGGCTGAATACTATCAAAAAGCACAAGGCTTCTCCCACATGTTGGCTGCCATTGGCCAACCCATCCAAGACTCCGAATTAGTCTCCTACATACTTGCTGGACTCTGTGAAGAATACGACTCTCTTGTCACTTCTGTAACCACCCGACCAGATCCAATTGGCCTTAATGATCTCTATGGCCATCTCCTCTCTCATGAATTGCGAATCGAGCAACACAAAGCTGCTGTGGTTTTAAATGTTCCTACTGCCAACACTGCCCAACGCCACAACCCCTCCTATTCCAAGAACAATCGTGGCCATCAATAGGGATCAAGCCCTCGCAACAACTATTCTAATCGAGGCAGAGGTCGTGGTCATGGTAGAGGACCTCCTCCAAATTTTTCTTCACCTGGAGTTGCTTCTTCCAATTGCCCAATATGTCAAGTCTGTCACAAGCAAGGGTACACAGCAGCCACATGCTGGTATAGGTTCGACCAAAATTTTCAGGTGGACTCAAATCAGTTGCACACCTACATGGCTTCATCCAACTCTGCTTATGACTATCAATGGTTTCCAGACACGGGCTCTAATGTTCATCTCGCTAATGACCTCTCCAATCTCAACGTGCACTCTGAAGACTACACTGGTTCAGATCAGATTCGAGTAGGCAACGGTCAAGGTTTGAAAATCTTACATACTGGACATGCTACCTTACCTGCTCCTAACCATGATTTTCAACTACTCTCTCTTTTACATGTTCCTGATATACAAAAGAATCTTATATCTGTGAATCAATTTACTCGTGACAATAATGTCTTCATTGAATTTCACCCTGATTTTTTATGTGTTAAGGACATTCCCTCCCGCCAACTGCTGCTCCAAAGCCCGAGTAGGTCAGGACTCTATCCGTGGCCCTCCTCCCCTGCCTCATCCAGGTCTCTTGTTGCCTTCACTGGTGAAAAAGTCTCCTTGGACAAATGGCATCTACGGTTGGGCCATCCTGCTCCTCCTATTATCAGTCGTGTCGTCAAATCCAATAAATTGCCCGTGTCTTCATCTACAATTTCATTTTGTTCCCCATGTCAACAGGGCAAGAGTCATCGTCTTCATTTTAGTAGTTCGTCTTCTATGTCGAGCAATCCTTTACAATTGCTTTTTCTAGATGTATGGGGTCCTGCTCCAATGAATTCTATCAATAATAAGCGTTTTTATTTAAGTGTGGTGGATGATTTTAGCAAATATACCTGGTTATTCCCTCTTGAATCCAAATCTTAAGTGTGTGCTATTTTCTTGCGTTTCAAACAACTTGTTGAAACCTTTTTTAGCTCCAAAATCATCTCTGTTCAAAGTGACAATGGGGGTGAATTTCGCCCCTTACAAACTTCTTTCAACACTATGGGAGTCTCCTATTATTTAAGTTGTCCTCATACCCATCATCAAATGGGATCCGTTGAAAGAAAACATCGTCACATTGTTGAGATTGGATTATCCCTTCTCGCTACTGCACATGCTCCTTTATCTCTATAGGACTCTGCATTTGAATCTGCCACATACCTCATAAATTGTCTACCCTCCAAAGTGACTCACCTCAAGTCTCCCTATGACCCTATTTCACACCCCTCCTGATTACAAGTTTTTAAAGATCTTTGGCTATGAATGCTGGCCATTTCTTTGTCCTTACAACTCAGCTAAACTGAATTTCCACTCCCAATCATGCGTCTTCATAGGGTATAGCAAAAATCATCATGGATACAAATGCCTTCACATAGCCTCTAGTAGAGTTTACATAGCTCACCATGTTGTCTTCAATGAAGACTCATTCCCTTTCATGAATTTTACACATACCAAAAATTCCACTCCCTCAAACTGTCCTACTTCTCTCTACATTCCCGTAGTTGCTACCAACACCACTTCCACTCTTATACACCAGCAGATTGCCCCTCCCTCCCCTTCCTCTGTTGACCCGCCCATCCCTATACTCACCAACCCAGCCAATACATCATCCCAAAGTGTTCCTGTTTCAGCATCTTCATCTTCTCATGTTGCCTCTCCAAATCAATCTGAACTAGCTCCTCCGCGAGCACATGGCATGATCACGTGCTCTCAACACAACATTTTCAAACCTAATCAATTTGTGGATGGCACTATCAAGTATCCTCCTCCACGAGCTCTCATGACATCTTTAGACACCAATGATATTGAGCCTACTTGCTTCACTCAAGCCAACAAGCATGCAATATGGCGCACAGCCATGAATGAAGAGTTTGATGCTCTCCTAAAAAATGGTACCTGGTCTCTTGTGCCTACTTCACCATCATTAAACATAGTTGGATCTAAATGGGTGTTTCGTGTTAAAAGGAAAGCTGATGGAAGCATTGAGCGGTATAAGGCTCGCCTAGTGGCCAAAGGATTCCATCAACAACCTGGAATTGACTTTGCTGAAACTTATAGCCCTGTCGTCAAACCCATCACAATAAGAACTGTGCTTGCTATTGCTGTTACTGCTGGTTGGGCTGTCCATCAAGTTGATGTCAGCAACGCATTTCTGCATGGAATTCTCCAAGAAAATGTTTACAATTACATGGCTCAACCCCCAGGGTTTGTCCATCCAACGTATCCCACGGCAGTGTGCAAGCTCCACAAAGCACTGTATGGCTTGAAACAAGCCCTACGTGCTTGGTTTTCGCGGCTTAGTTCTCGTCTCCTTGAGCTTAATTTCAGAAGCTCCAAAGTTGATTCTTCATTATTTATTTACAATGCTCATGGTACTATTATCTTTGTTTTAATATATGTGGATGACATTATTATTACAAGTTCAAATTCAGGGGCCATTTCTCAGCTTATACATGATCTGGATTCATCATTTGCCCTCAAAGATCTCGGCCCTCTACACTTCTTCTTAGGAGTCGAAGCTACTTGGCATCAAGATGGGTTACACCTCTCTTAGCAACGCTACATCCATGACATTCTAAAGAAGACAAACATGGATCTTGCGAAGCCAATCTCTACACCAATGTCAACCTCAACCTCTCTCAGCCGATTTGAAGGGTCTACCATCACAGATCCTATGCTCTACAGAAGCACCGTGGGATCACTTCAATATCTCTCCCTCACTCGGCCTAACATAGCATTTGCAGTCAACAAGGTTTCCCAATTTATGCAAGACCCCCGTGAACCTCATTGGTCTGCTGTCAAGCTTATCTTGCACTGCTTGAAGTCTACTCTTGATCACACCCTCATCATTCATCGACACTCTTCCAGCCAGCTCATTGCTTTCTCAGACTCAGATTGGGTGGGTTGCCCGGACGACAGGCGATCCACGTCCGGCTATTGTGTGTTTATGGGCAAAAACATTCTCTCATGGAGCTCCAAGAAACAGCCCACGGTCTCTCGTTCAAGTACTGAAGCGGAATACAAAGCGATTGCAAATGCTTTTGCTGAATTAATATGGATTCAAACTCTATTGGGTGAACTTGGGGTCTCATTATCACAACCACCTATTCTGCACTGTGACAACATAGGTGCTACCTATCTCACTTCCAATCCTGTCTATCATGCAAGGACAAAGCATAGAGCCATAGAATACCACTTTGTGAGAGACCAAGTTGCTTCCAATGCCTTTGAAGTTCGCTTCATTTCAGGAAAAGATCAAGTGGCCGACATTCTTACAAAGCCGTTAGCCTCCCCACGATTTGTCATGCTCAAGTCCAACCTCAACGTCAGGATACCCATGTCAAGTTTGAGGGGGCATATTGGATTAAACCACACATCAGCTCAAGATAAACACAAAGCTGCTGTAGATAAACATCAAGCAGTAGCTCTTGCTAATAAATCAGATAACTCTAGAGAAGTAGAGTTAGAGTGAATTATGACTCCAACATGATTATAAAGAACTAGAACCTTATCAAGTCTTGATAACTTTATCTCTACATGATTGTATAGAACTAGGATCTTATCAAGTCTTGATAACTTTATCTTGTTCAAGTGATAAACACTAATATCAATATAAATACCAGCAATCTGCCCTACGTTTAGATAGGCAGAATTACAAAGAAATTATTAAATTCCATAGTGAATATGCTGTGTTTCATTATAATTTTTTCCCCACTAAAAATGCTTTTCTTGACTAGTGCTATGAGCTTATGGCCTTGTGAAGTTTGCTCACAAGGGACCGTGCTTAAGATGAGAATTATTTTCTCATTGGTATGCATTGAAGTAGATTGTAAAGGGCATTGATGCGGTTACAAGGGATCAGTCCGTACAGATAATGTCAGTTCTAGGCGTAGGAAATGCTGCCCCAGTAACTGAGGAAGACAAGCTTATATTGAATAATGTTCAGAAAGTGATTGAGTTCTTGACAGCAGGAAGTTCAATATCAAGAACGTCAAATCAGGTACTAAACATTAAATTTTGGAGTACACATGAAAAGTGGTCATGGTGGTCCCTTTCTCAGATATAAATGCTTTTCTCCCTTGGGCTATTTCTTTCCATCATTATTTTTTCTCAGTCAACAGGGTGTTTTTGATGAACTTCTTCTAGTCTTGCTAGGCATATCTGCTAGAGTGCTCCCTGATGTGCTCAGTTAATTATCTTCCCGTGTATTGGAACGCGTAATCTGAGATACATTTTGGTAAAGAATATGCTATGACTTAGCTGTTTAAGGCCTATATATTGTGCATATTTTGATGAACTTACACAGAAATGTACAGTGGTTATTCCAATGCAGATCTTCTGTGCTATGACTCCCATCCTACTCCATCACTACATCATTCTTCTTCTCCACTTCTGTCTTCTCCTTCTCAGATGACTTCCCTTCCTTCTCCATCTATTGTTCCTCATCTCAGAAGGATTTCTCGCCCTCGACATCCACCTGGATACCTTCAAGACTATCACTGTCAATTGGCCACCTCTTCTCTGTCTCCTAGTTGCATTTCACAGCCAGCTCATCCTTCTTATTCAGGTATTCCTTTTGCTTTATCTTCAATTCTGTCCTATGATAGACTTTCACCTTCTCAAAGACACTTCAGCTTAAATGTTTCGTCTCAAGTTGAACCCAAATACTTTCATCAAGCCATTAAAGATCCTCTTTGGCAAGAAGCAATGCAAGCTGAAATTTCAGCCCTTAAACAGAACAATACTTGGGTTCTCACTGACTTACCTCCAAACAAACACACCATTGGCTACAAGTGGGTGTATGAAATCAAACATAGAGCTGATGGGTCCATAGAAAGGTACAAAGCACGACTCGTGGCTAAGGGTTACACTCAGTCGGCAGGAATCGACTGTTATGGGACCTTTGCACTTGTGGTTAAACTCACTACTGTCAGATGCCTCATTGTTGTTGCTACCATCAAAGGTTGGCATCTTCACCAACTTGATGTTAACAATGTTTTTCTATACGGGGACTTGGATTAAGAGGTTTACATGTCTTTACCTCATGGATATTCCAGCAAGGGAGAGTCCTCTCAAGTCTGCCATTTGAAAAAAATCTCTCTATGTTATGAAGCAAGCCACTAGGCAATGGTTCTGCAAATTCTCCAATGCTTTGATCAGTCATGGCTTTGTTCAATCAAAATGAGATTACTCCTTATTTACAATGAAACTTGGATCCTCTTATATTATTCTTTTAGTCTATGTCAATGACATAGTCTTGGCAAGTAATGATTCAGCAGCCATTTCGGATCTTACTCATCTCCTCAATGCTCAATTCAAACTCAAAGACCTTAATTGGAGCACTTAAATTCTTTCTTGGCCTTGAGATAGCTAGGTCTTCCCAAGGGATTTCAGTATGCCAACGAAAGTATGCTCTTGAGGTTGTAACAGATTTTGGTATGTTGGTTGCTAAACCAGCAAAGCTACCTATGGATCCCAATGCAAAATTTTCTCGGCTTGATGGTCCTTTAGTCTCGGATCCTACCAGTTATCGAAGACTTATTGGACGTCTCTTATACCTTACAATTACTCAACCAGACGTAGCCTACTTTGTCTAGACCTTAAGTCAGTTCATGGACCAGCCTCGTCAGCCTCATATGGATGCAACTCACTGAGTCCTTCATTACTGAAAAGCTAATCCTAGTCAAGGCTTGTTTTATTCTTCTACATCTGATCTTAGGTTGAAGGCCTTTTGCGATTCTGATTGGGCAGCCTGTTCAGACACCCGTAGATCAGTCACTAGTTTCTACATCTTTCTTGGGGATTCTTTGGTCTCATGGAAATCAAAAAAGCAACAAACAGTTTCTCGTTCCTCAGCTGAAGTTGAGTATCACTCTATGGCATCTCCTTGCTTAAAGATCTACAGATTGAACATTTTAATTCTGCTTTGCTTTATTGTGATAGCCAAGCTGCACTTCCTATTGCAGCTAACCCGGTCTACCATGAGAGAACCAAATATATAGAAATCGATTGTCATCTTGTTCGAGAATACATTCAGCAAGGTCTAGTGCACACTCTTCATGTCAACTCCAAAAATCAACTTGGAGACATTTTTACCAAAGCACTTAGCGACCCCCTGTTTATTGCAATTTTGTCCAAGATGAACCTTCTGAACATCTATGCTCCATCTTGAGGGGGGGGGGGGGGTTTCAGATAGACACAATCTCAATTAGTAAGTTAGTGTTAGCTGGAAACGATTAGCTGTAGTCTAGCTGTAGATTAGCTATGTAATACTTAATGTACACAGCTAATCAAACACGTTTAATATATGGTCTTTATCTATTCTTTGTTCTTTCTTTGTATAAATACTGCATTGTACCTTTTCTACTTCAATCGATGAGAAGAAGTTGCAAACTTCATCTTTCTTGTTTCCCCTACTTCCGCACTCTCTGTTTCTTCTTCACTTCCTTATCTCCTTCATCGTGATTTACTCTGTTCTTCAATACAAAGCATGTTGTTCTCTTAGAGATAATAAATATATTCCAATTACATAATCAGGGGGTACCAAAATTTTTTATATTCCAATGTGCTTAGGACAAGTTTGTTTTAACTAATTCCATCATCCTTCTATTAAGGTATTTCCATCAATCCATTTCTCTACCTAATATTCAGGTACTAAATAGAGGTCTATGCATCAACCTCGAGAACATAGCACAATTAGAGTCTAGTTCAACTTTGTTATATTTTGACATGGAAAGGAGTATCTTTGCAACACAATTTATTGAGAACATAAGCATATTCAATAAGAAAAATAGGGGAAAAAAAAATCAAAGCCTAAAAGAAAAGAAAAATATTTTGCAAAAAGGACCTCTCCAATGTTAGTGCCTACAGCTATACCCTCAACAATGACTCTAGATAGAGCAAATGCATCTCCAAAACCCAAATTGACTCCTTGATCAGCTAAAGGATGAACTGTGTGTGCAGCATCACCAACTAGAACCACCTGCATCAATTCGATGCGTAGCCATTGGCATGCATTAAAGACAATGCCAAACACCACTCTTTCATAAACCAACTTAACTACTTTTGGTGGAACTTCAAAACACTCATTAGCTGACAACCTCACATCTCCTCTAAGCCAAGAAAACATGTCTTCATTTCCTAATAAGCTTGACTTAGGATGAGGACCATATCCATAATCCAGAGCACTATTTACATCTTTCACAAAATCATCCTTTTTTTTTTTTTAATGAATGATTAAGGGTACATTTGAGTGTTCGATTTTATTCGATTATTTGTTGACTTTACGGATACCGAAGAAAAAAAAAATTGGAATTATGATTGGATGGTTTAGAATTCATGTTTGGGTAAATGAATATATTTGAAATTTGTAAAATTAAAATGAATAAAAAGTTGTATTTAAATTCTAGAAAAAAAAATTGAAGAAAAAAAAAACTTTGGGGTGATTTCGAACCACCCTCAAACGTGTGAGAGTGGATCGGCCACCCCTAATAGTTTCGGGGTGGCTCGGCCACCCCTCCATAACATTTTTTTAAAAAAAATCTAAATATAATTTTTTATATTATTTTTTGAGTTTGGTTGAATAAATTTGAGTGGTGGAAAAAGTTGACTTTTTAAAAGAATTGAGAAGAATTGAGTTGAGTGGAAAAGATAGGCTTCCCAAACAAGCGCTAAGCATTTCGTATCTACAAAACCAACCTGTACAAAACTCTCGACAGCAATAAAGCTAAAGAAAATTGACACTATATAAAGTCAACCCCAAATTATGCCAACCCAACAAAACTAAACCAGTATTTTAGTATCTATACCCCACGTGCAACAAATATCCTTATTCCCAGCATTACAACAAAATTTTCCTTTGAAAATAACACGCGCTTTCACATCCCAAAGAATTTTTCGTATCACTTGTTCTTTTGTCTTAGGATTAACCCCATGTCTAATCTCATTCCTATTTCTCCAAAGATTATAAATCGAAGTACCAAAAGTAAGTTTGCACAAATTAGCTTTAAGACTTTTCCAACACCAATAATGAATACCCTTACATCATAACGGCATCCCAAGAGACATGAATAGTGTCAATATGGCACATCTTCATCACAGTACACCAAACACGCTTACTAAATCCACACTGAAAAAATAAATGTTCACGATCTTCAGTAGTGCTCCTACAAAAGCAACAAAGAGTAGCACCTGTGAAACCCCAGTGCAACAATTTTGCACCAGTTGTAAGTGCATTCTTGATAGCAAGCCACAAAAAGAATGAGTGCTTAGGAATACCAACAGGGAACCATAGAAGTTTCCACCACTCAATAACCCTATGTTTAATCTGAAGCTCATTCCAAGTATCATAACTAGAATAAATTTCGGACTTAGATATGGACCAACTCGATTTATCTCTACCTCCAATTGGAATAAGATTTAATATACCTTGGATCAACTCCATTTGATCAGAACAAGCAGGTTGCCAGTTCCACTCTCCATCTTTTATAATAGAGGCTAGATTTGCATCTGGATTGCTTCTAACTTCAAAAATCAAATGATGCCCAATCTTCTCATATAATCTGCCAAGAGGATGCCAACAATCAAACCAAAGGTGGATAACTGGATATCTTGCCCATCTCCTACATCAAACTTAATAGAGGTATGAGCTTCATCTCTCATCTTAAGAAGCATCCGCCAAGTCCAAGTGCAGTTTTGAGGGATATTTACATGCCAAAAACTTTAACCCCTTAATAAATTCACCTTAGCCCATGCAACCTAAATGGAATCAGATCTAGCAAATACACTCCAAATATGCCTCATCATAGAAGCCCGATTCCAAACTTCCAAACTTTTAATTCCCAAACCCCCTTCTTGTTTAGGAACACACAAATCTTGCCAAGACACCTTCACTTTTGCAGCTCCATCCACCTTCCCATTCCATAAAAATCTACTAAATTTTTGTTCAACAACATGAATAACCTTCTTAGTCAAGCAGAAAATAGAAGTCCAATATACTTGGATACTATAAAGCACAGAAGAAATAAGCTGAAGACGACTCGCAAAAGAAAGGTTCTTGGAGAGCCAAGAATCCATCCTATGAGTGATTTATCCAACAAAGTGGCACAGTTGGCAGCATTCAACCTAGAAGAAATTAAAGACACCCCAAAATAACGTACCAGAAGCTTCCCTTCTCTAATCTGAAGACAATCCACAAGCTGAATTTTGGTACCATCAAAGATCCCAGCACAAAAGAGAGTACTCTCCTCTGGACTAGTTTGCAAGCCAGATAAAGACTCAAATTCCATCAGCACATGTTTTATAGCATAAACAAAATCAACTGTACCCGCAGAGAAAATCAATAGGTCATCAGCAAAACAAAGATGAGTAAGTTTTACCTTATCACACCGAGGATGAAAACTACTATTATTCCTACCACTTTCAAGCAAAAGCTGAGCCAACACCTCCATAGCCACAACAAAGAAGTAAGGGGATAGACGATGCCCTTGCCTAAGCCCATTTTACCATCAAAAATACCCAACTAAAGAACCATTCAAGGCCACTGAAAACTTGGGAGAAGTAATGCACTCACGAACCCAGCCAACAAACACCTCTGGGAAGCCAAGACAAAATAAAATTCCAATTGATAAAATCATATGCCTTCATAAGATCCACTTTGAGGGTGCAGCAAGCTTTACCTCCATTCTTATGATTATCTTTAAATACCTCTTGTGCAAGAAGCACATTCTCTGCGATACTTCTCAATAGAACAAAAGCAGAATGGCAAGGACTAATACTAGAATCTAAGCAAGCAACCAGCCGATTTGCAATCAACTTAGCAATACATTTATATAAGAGGTTGCAGCAAGAAATAGGTCGAAAATCCCCCATTCTCATAACATTCAACTTCTTCAGAACTAAAGTAATGATTGTGGCATTAACTTGCTTTAAAAGCCTACCATACAAGAAAAAAAATCCTTTATAGCAACCTCAAAATCCACTCCTACCACAAGCCAAGCTTTCTTGAAGAAATCAGTAGGGAACCTATAAAGCTCGGGAGCCTTGTTATTATGCATATTGAACAAAGCAGGTTTTAGTTCCTCCTTAGAAAACTCTCCCTGCATAGCATGACACTGAGCATAAGAAATTTTGGTTTGAAGTAATTGAGAAACTCTAGCTGCTTTATCATTAGAAAAAACCAAGGAGTTAGCACCCAAGAGATTCTTATAGAAATCAACCACAACCTATTTAATTTTATCCTCCACCACCTGCACCATTACCATCACAAATCTAGTTAATCATATTCTTGGAAGCACAAACTTTCACAATACGATGAAAATAGGAGTTATTTTGATCTCCCAATTGAATCCATTGATTCCTTGATTTTTGTTTGAAGAAAGCCTCCTCAAGCCTACTAATAGAAAGGAATTCATGAAGACATTCCTTCTCCACATGAACAAAATCAGGTTGACCACCAGAAGAAAACACTTGTTTCTGAGCTACTTCCAATCTTTCCTAGGCTTGCAAAACCTTTTGATGAATACCACCATAACAATCCAAATTTTGCTTTTTTAAAACCCTTTTCACCTCCTTCAATTTGGCACACAGCCGAAACATGGGGACTCCATCCACCCTCAAACCCCAACCCTCTTGAACCCATGATAAGAATTTTTCATTTTCCGCCCAATAACTAAAAGACTTAAAAGGTTTAGGGCCAAAGCTTTTAACCTTACCCATAGTTACTACAACTGCAGAGTGATTAGAAATACGACCTTCCAAAAAATCCACCAAAGTTATCCCATACTTGTTCATCTAGCCTACATTAGCCAAAACCTGATCAATCTTAGAAGCAATAAAAGCATCCCCTTTACGCTTATTACTCCAAGTGAAATAACTGCCATTAAACATAAGATCAGAAACTTCAATGTAATTCAACACCTCCTTAAACTAAATTTCATAAGAATTAAGTTTCTCTTTTCCCCACTTCTCCTTACTACACAAAACTACATTAAAATCTCCCCATATCAACCAATGAGAATTAAGAACAACAACTTTCATTTCTTTTAAGCTAATCCATAAAGGCTTACGAAGCATCCCCTTATTAGCCTCATAAACAAATGAATGAAACCACTCCATATCTTATGTAACAGCACAAAGCTTACAAGAAATAACGTGCTCGCTTTTACTAATCATACCAACCTTCACTTCAGGAATGTTCCAACAAACCCAAATCCTACCAAGGTGGTGAAATTCATAATTAGAGACAAAACCCCACCCTAGTAGAATAGTTTCTTTTATACGATCAACTTTACCACTTTTCACCCGAGTATCAATAATGCAAATAACTTGAAGTTTTAACCCTTTAACCAAGCTCCTTATTTCCCTTTGTTTAGAGAGGTCATTCAAACCTTTAATATTCCAAGTAACAATCTTCATAGAATAGGAGAAAATCCCCTAGTCTCATGCGCCTCATCCCCTTCATTTTGATCAACCCCTGTATGCAACTTCAACTAGGAATGCTCCTCATACAAAGCATCTTCAATAACCTTATGAATAACATTAATTTTATCTTTACTAGAAGGAGTAATCTTCTTTCGTAGACTAGCCTCCTTACTCCCTTGAAGAGCCTTAAAAGACTTTGAGACAACTGTCTTAAACTGCTAGATATCCTCTTTTCCTATACCTGGCCTAGCCATTGTATTCTCAATCACTTCCTTAGATGTCTCACCTTTCTTCTCAACATCAACCTTTACTCCAACTACCTTAACTTGCGGGTAATCAGATTTTGGCTTCCAAACATTTTTCTTCACTTTATAACTAGGACATGGATAAGTGGCATGCTGAAAAGCCTTACAATTTTTGCAATTAACCAGATCCAAGGATACTCAATACCCACATGAATCAACTTACCTCCTGCACCTTTCAGTACTATCTCCCTCGAAAACTTAGAATCAGAATGAACTTCAACCAAAATTCGAGCAAACCCCGGCCTACCTTGCTCCTTAGTAATTAAATTCGCATACAAAGGTTTACCCACAACATAGCTCAAACACATGGTCTAGCTGTAACGAGTGTTGAACTAAAAGACTATAAGGAGGAACTAGAGAAGATGCGGAGTGTTCTGGCTGTAGCTCAAGGGAAACTCATGGAGATGAGGCGAGAACTGTAAAGGGTTCGTTTTGCTGAGGATGAATTGGCTGTGGCCCGTGAGGAACTTGATGAAGTTAGACAGGAACTAGCCATGGCTCATGGTGTACAAGATGAACTTTCGGAAGTTCGTGGGGGAATTGGACAAAGTGAAATAGGAGTTAGAGGCGGGCCGGGCTACGCTTGAGGAGGTTCTTATTGAGCGGGATAACGCGATTGAAAATTGAAGCACCACTCATGCAGTGTGCTCACGATGCAAGTTAGACATGTGCGGCATGAGTACCGTCAGGTGCGGAGTTTGGAGACAGAGCTTCATGCACATCTACAAGCGTCTCAATTTCTAGGAGAGACTTTTCGGGTGCAATTAAGCCGAGTTTCGCGCCTTAGGGATTTTTGTTGGCTTCAAGGTATCACTGGGGCTTTTACACTATGCAAAGGCTTGCCTTGGGAGTCCGAGGGAGAGGTGATTTGACCTTTGTGCGGTGGAATGAGCAAGAACCCCCTCCACTAGCTGTTAAGAGGAGAGAGCAAATGTTTAGAGAGGAGTGCCCTGCGGTGTTTGAAGCAGAAGATGCGGAAGTATGAACTGGCTGGGGTCTTTTGGCTTAGTTTTGTAAACTTGTAACTTGGGGGGGTAGTACTTTGTTTTGTATGGAGTTTTGTTTGTAACATGCTAATACTTAATAAGAAAACTTTGATTGGCATCCCTTGTTCACTTCACTTCGTTTCTTGTAAGGGCCCATCGCTTTAAAAGGTGGGTCTAATGCGGATCTTGGAGCAAATTACCATGGATTCAGCTACCGATGTGGTCTTAAGGTGCCTTGGGAGGAGGGGTCTTATACGGCCCTCATTAGCAACGTGACCACCTGACGAGGTCTTATGATGCCTCCAAAGGGGAGAGCTTAGACAGCCTCGGTAGCTAGGTCTTAACTTGGTTCTCGGAGTGAATTACTGAGGAACCGTCTATCGATATGGTCTTAAGATGCCTCGGGATGAGAGGTCTTACACGGCCCTCATCAGCAATGTGCCCATCTGATGAGGTCTTATGATGCCTCCGAGGGAAAGGGCTTAGATATCCTCGGTAGCTAGGTCTTTAGGCGGTTTTCAAAGCGAATTACTAAGGAACCGGCGACCAATGTGGTCTTAAGATGCCTCAGAGGAGAGGTTTTACATGGCCCTCATTAGCAGCGTGCCCACCTAACGAGGTCTTATGATGCCTCCGAGGAAGAAGGCTTAGACAGCCTCAGCGGCTAGGTCTTTAGGCGATTGTCAGAGCAAATTATTGGGGAACTGACTACTGATGTGGCCTCAAGATATATCGAAGGAGAGGTCTTACACGGCCCTCATTGGCAGTGTGCCCACCTGATGAGGTCTTATGATGCCTCCGAGGGAGAGGTCTTAGACAGCCTTGACAGCTAGGTCTTTAGGCAGTTCTCGGAGCGAATTACTGAGGAACCGGCTATCGATGTAGTCTTAAGATGCCTCGAAGGAGAGATCTTACATGGCCCTCATCAGTAGCGTGCCCACCTGACGAGGTCTTATGATGCCTCCGAGGGAGAGGGCTTAGACAGGCTCAACAGCTAGGTCTTTAGGTGGTTCTCAGAGCGAATTATTAAGGATCGACTACCGATATGGTCTTAAAACGCCTCGAAGGAAAGGTCTTACACGGCCCTCATCAGAAGCGTGCCCTCCTGATGAGGTCTTAAGATGCCTCTGAAGTAGAGGGCTTATACAGCCTCGACAATGAGGGCTAAAAAAAAAAATTGCATGCTATGGTGAGGTATGTTTTGAACAACTTTTTAGGATAAGATAGCTTCATATGAAAAGAAATACAATTCGATGCTTAACAAAATAAAGGGAAAAATACAGTTTACCCCTCTAAACTTTGACTACTTTTTCAATTCAGCCCACAAACTTTAAAAACTAATAATGTACCCCCACAAAGTTTCATGGATTGTCAATGTGACCCATCCATTACTTTGATCCGTCTTCTCTGACAAAATTGACGTCATGTGCGTGACACATACGGCTTGGGAGGTGAAAAAGTCTAAAATGCCCATAATATTCCTTAAAAAAAAGAAGAAGTAATCGTATTCGGAAAAAGAAAAAAAAAAGTGCCAAGCCACCCCCATGGGCCCAAATGGGGATGGTCAAAACCACCCCCATTTGGCCAAGGGGGTGGCCGAACCACCCCCATTTGTAATGTCTAGCAAAATCATTTAACTGGTCAATGGCTTAGCGGTTCGCCTTTCAGCCTTAACCCCTCTAGGGTTAAAACTCAGAGATCATATATTCTCAAAGATGAGAGACTACAACAGAAGACTTATCACTTAATAAGAATAGAAATAGTAACTACTAGCCATAATAAAGGAATACCAGAATAGCTGAAAACATAACCATAATATCATAAAAACATACTGATATCTCCAAAGTATAGTCAAGGACCAGTCATCAACAAAACATAAGGGTTAAAACCCAAATTCTAACATAATAACAACAAAATCACAGATCAATCTTCGCAATATAGAGCATGTAGACTATATCTATCATGTCGTGATGGGGGTCTCTACCGACGTGCCACATCCTACTCAACCACACAAGTTCTAGCTCCTCAAAAATCACCTGGAGAATGCCCTTCAACCAGACCATACTGCTCGCATATACCTCCATCGTCTAAACTATCTATAATGTAGCATAAGATCAAAGGTGGAAAAGATACAAGAGTAAGTTTACGACTTAGTGGGTAATAGTGCACATGTTACATGGGTTATCATTTGTGAACTCAGTTTATAAATCACAAGCATTGTGATTATTAGTTCATAGCATAAACATGTTATGATGATGGAATATATTTATATAGTACATGATATATTCAAGAACATGTGATATGTTAACAATATGGTTTACCCGAGATATTATCATTTCTTAGCAAGGTTTGCACGTCCCAAAAGACTCTGATACAATTCCAGTGCCTTGGACATTGCACAAACATACTGTCTTATACTAGTAGTCTAATTGAGTCCGACCTCCGGTGGCTCACACTAACTAACAAAGCTGTAACGGTGACCCCACTTGAATAATGGTGCGCCGATCAAAATTTTTTAACCATTGGATCCAAGACCCTCATCATAAAAAAAACATTTGACCATAAAATCAACCTGTAATAATAGTAAGCCTATGGCCGTTCTACCGCAAAGACCGGTGTACCATGTCATACGATACACATTAATTTTTGTATCTTTTATATGTATGCTTTTCACAACTCATCATTTCATTATCTTTGTTAATCACAATCGTTTTCCCAAATGGAGTTCACAGTTGAAAATAAATAGACATTTCATGAAAGTTATAAACATGCAGGTTTTGTACATCAAAATAGTCATGCTATGCATAAAAGTATAATAATAACAAATATCCATGTGAGTTTTTACTCACTTGAGTCATAGAGATCAACCAAATAGTCTTCACGCAGTCTCCAACTTCTAAATCTGAAAAATGATCTTATCATTAGTTTTATGCCTTAAGCTAAATAGATCATAGGCTTCTAATAACCCAAAAGGACATTCTGTTCGAGCGTCTAACGTTTGATCAGGAGGATCAAACATTCCAAGCTCGAACATCGAACGTTTGACCAGGAGGGTCAAATGTTTGATGAGGTCCATGAACTCATTCCCGACCAACTCCTCCTAAGGTATCTTAAATGTCTAACTAGAGAGAATAAAGGGTTTCACACTTAAAAAACGGGGTTTGAGGTTTTAAACTCCTTAAACCAACACAAATCAACTTAAATCTCAAATGATCAAACCTATTGCTAAACAATACAGAAACTAAGGCACAACAACAACTAAACAAGGTAACAACAAGCAAATGTTCTCTTAGCTCCAAGGCACGAGTGAACAATGAAATGTGGGGGGTGGGGGGGGGGTTGAGAGTCTTATTTATAGAGCTAGAGTGTCTAGCTAAGGACTAGGATTTTTAGGTTCATCGAACGTTCTATGTACGATATCAAACATTTGATTGTACTATTACCCAACGGTTCTAGAGTTGCCATCGAATATTTGATAAAAGCATTGAAGGTTACAAAAAAGCACATTGAACATTCCATAAAAGCATCGAATATCTGATACGGATTGACACACACACTGATCAAAAGACCTCACGTGAATAGTGCATTACGACACGCATCAAACATTTGATCCTCACCATCGAACGTTTTATGAGACCTTCGAACATTCTATGAAATTCTTCAAACGTTCTATGGACGCCCAAGTCTCTAAAATAAGTCTTTAAACTTGTTAAATCTTTGAGGCATTATACCATTTGGTCAAGGGGGTGGTCGAACCACCCCCATCTGGCCGCCAATTTTCTCCTTTTTTTTTTTCCTTAAAGAATATTAAGGGCATTTTAGACTTTTTTACTTTCCAAACCGCATGTACCGTGCATGTGATGTCGATTCCGTCAGAGAAGATAGATCAGAGTAACTGATGGGTCATATTGACAATCCATAAAACTTTATGGGGGTACATTATCAGTTTTTAAACTTTGAGGACTGAATTAAAAAAGTAGTCAAATTTTTTTGGGGGGGGGGGGGTAAACTGTATCTTTCTCCAAAATAAAAAAGACAGATAATCAGGAGTTACTGGAAGACGCGCTTAAGGTGCTCTGTGTTCTAGGGGTGAAGGAGATGCTTGCCATCGGTTGTCATCAAATGATAAACCCCTGGTCCATTGCAAGCTTTCCGTCGACTAGATTCTTGATGAGCACCTTTTTAAGGACCAAGTCCCCCAAATTGAAGACCCGAGTTTTTACCTTGACGTTGAAGTACTTCTCCATCTGCCACTAATATGCCGTGGTGTGTAACGTCGCAGCGTCACACTTTTCTTCTATAAGGTCAAGGCTTTTGAGTAGACCTTGATTGTTTTCTTCGATGTTGAAGTTCGCGACTCGGTGGAAGAGGATGCCAATTTCCACAGGAATTACGAGCATTCGTAGCAGCCTCAGCATATTTATTAGAGCATTAGCAGCAGCTTCCCTTAAACTCCATTCCCTTCCCTAGTGTAGGGAAAACTGTTAAAAAAACACAAAAAAGTTCCTGCAGCAGCTTCCCTAAGTGTTCCCTAAACTATAGAAACACCAAGGGAACCACTTTTGGTTCCCTAGATGAAGGGAACCAAAAGTGGTTCCCTTAGCATTATTAAAATATAAAAAACTTTCTCTCTCCTCTACCATTTGTTTAAAACAATATTTAAATAATTTCTCTTTCCTCTCTCTTTCTTTTAGCATTTAATTTAAATAGTATTTAATTTATGTAGGGAAAGATAAAGGGAAGCTGTTGTGGAGTGCATTTAACTAGGGAACTAAAAAATGGTTTTGTTCCCTACATTAAAGAAAAGCTTAAGGGAAGCTGCTGCTAATGCTCTTAACCAATTTAACTGGAAACCAATTTTCTCTACTTTAACCATAAAATGTTTTAAAGCACTCCTAGCAGCCTCAATATTTTAACTATCTACTTTCACTATTCTAGTTAAATATTATTTTTCATTTCTTTATTTTTTCTCTAACATTTATATTTTTTAATGTTTGTCTTTTATTAACGGTCATATTTATGAATATTTATCTTATTCAAACAGTTATATTTTTTTAAAAAAATGTCTTTTTCCTAATGGTCATATTTTTTCACAAAAAAAAAACATGTGATTCAAGGAAGATTGAAACTTTTATCCTCTAGGAACTGGCCACTATATATAGCACATTGTGAAAAAAAAAAAAAAAGCTTTCTTGATTAATATTATCTTTGATCAATAAAAATTATTTGATACAACTTAGTACCAATTAAAATAACCGCAAAAGAATTACAGGGAAACAGAGACAAAAAAGGAAACATGAAAATGACACAGATCAACCTAATGGGAGAGAGGTTGCGGGGGAGAGAAGAGAAGAAGAAAAAGAAAAGGGAGAAGCGAAGAGGAAGGATGTGTAGGGGGAGAGAAAGAAAAAATAAATAAATAAAAGGAAGAGAGAGAAAAAAAAATATTGATTTTTTAGTCATTTGGTGAGTGCACAGTACTCACCAAAGTTGGTGAGTACTATACACTCACAAGATCATTTTGATTATTTTGTTGAGGCTGCTAGAGGAGGTTTTTTGGTGTTTTGTTTAAATTTAATTAGCAAAATAGCCAAAAGGCTAGCCAATGTTGTTGAGTCTACTCACAAGGCTAGCCAATGTTGAATCCAATGAGTGTGCTAAGTACTTTGAAACGGTAGGTAACTAAAATAGATAAATGTGTTTTTTTTTAGATAAAATGAAAAGTAAATTTGATGAACTGGATGTGAAATGCTCTAAAGCTTTGTCCTATTACAATAAGAGAAATGCTATTTTTCATTTTCCTAGCATACTCAACTGACATGATATGCTCAATTCACCCTTAGATCAATAGTAATTAAGATTGATTTAAGGATGGATTCAGCATGCTAGAAAAATGCAAAACAACATTTCTCTTACAATTCACATGCTTTAAGGTTCGATAAAATTAATTAAGCTGACGCATCAAACTCTTTAAAATGGCATTAGAGACATGTCCTAATTAGATAAAACCATGTTAAATCTTAATTGAGTTGGATTGAGTTAGTCCAATTGTCAAGCTGCAATTTCCTTAAGGTAATATTCAACTATTTCTTAGGTAATAGTCAACTTTATCAATGCTGAATGGTCTTGATAGTAATCAAGTAGGAAACTACCATTTACTATAAGCTTGAAAATGGCTTGTTTAGTTTGTTAGTTCTAGCTCTGTTGTAGTATATATATATTATATATATATATATATATATACTATATATATGGTGGAAATCATCGATACAACTACTTATTGCATTTTATCAGCTTTTTGGACCAAAGTGCGTAGTAATTAAGATCAAATCTAATCCAAATAAATGCAAGTGTAAATGCAAAGATTTGGATAACACTAGGAAAATATTGGATGTATGATGTGGATTTTATGATCAATAATAAATTAAACCACTCGCAATAGAACGAATCTTTATAAAGATAGGACTATATAAAAGGGTGTCAAACCTCAATGACTGTTTGTGTTGGAAGTTTATCAAATTCCCAGAATCTACTCTAATTTAACTCAGAGAATAAATTTTTTGGTTCTGGTTTTGGAAATTATATGCATACAAATAATAAAATAAATGGAAAGAAGCATAGAGAATTGATTTCACGGCAATCCTCGTACTAATGGCAGATTGTATTCACATAGGATTCTCATTATATGCATGATATGATGATCATAATGATTGTCAATCACATGATAACATTGACAAGAAAGTACTTTTCTTAAGAAGTGATGATAACTCATATTTGGTTGGCATGGATCGTCCACCTAACTACTAATTGTGGTACGATCTGTCTTCCTTAGGTATGACCTATAAAACCTCCTAATAAGCATACACATTATCAAGGAATGAGTATAACTCATCTTCGGTTGGCATGAACCGTCTACCTACATTACACTAAACTAAATCGTAGTACGGCTCATCTTCCCTAGGCATGGCCTATCTAACTTTCTTGATTTTGTGTCAAGAAACATCATTGTATAGCTATCATTTCTATAATCATAGAAAATAGAAATGTTGAATTCGTTCAAGACAAAGAAACTTTTTCATAGACAAGATAGAAGTTTATTATAAACAATTATGAACAATAAAACGATTACAAATTTTTGTAAACCTTTAAGTTAAACAATCATCCTACATACTCAAAAAATCCCAAGTGAAATACAATCACACCATGGTACTTGGAATAGGTTACATCAATACCTTAAGGAGAATTTAGTTACTCATGGAGGAGCTGGAAATACCTATGGATGAAGAGAAAACCATCTCCTAGAGTTTTGGTTGAGCTGCTGGTCGAGCTTCTGCAAGAACTTAGAGATTCTAGTGCAACCAAATGCGCTCGAGCCCCTTTGATATTGCACTTGAGCCACTTTGACTTGCGCTCGAGCTCCTTAATTCAGCGATGCGCTCGAGCCTTTCTGATGTGGCTCGTGCCACTTTGTTTTCATCAGCACACTTTGAAGTGTTTAAGCTCGAAATCAATGGTTTTACTTGCATTGTCATCTTAGGATCTGAAAATACTAAAAAGCACAAAACATGACAAAATATTATATAACAAAACAAACTAAGGGTTAACAAATGTGAGTTAAGGGGTTTAAATGTATAACATTTAAGGCTTATCAATGTATTCATCTACTCATTTTGTTTGTTAGTTGGCTAATTTGCTCATATAATTAAATCCTTGAAGATATTATATAGAGTAAATTAAAAGATTGAGGCCATTTAAAATTTGATGTTTTATCAAATTGATTACGAGGCATGAATTTAAAGGGTCTACTTTATAAAAAATAAATGTTTTTATTTTTTTTTATTTTATTTTATTTTTTAAAATGGAGTACTACCGCCCTTGCCATTAATCTATATAGCTTGGGTATCAATTATCATATAAAGATGAAATTTAAATGTATATGAACAACAAGCAAGAGATTAAGATGTACTTCATAGTTACATACCATATATGTAGTGGACGTTATGCCAAAGTTTTTTTAAAAAAAATATATTTATTAAAAAAATGCTCGAGGTACTATAATTTTCTTATAAACTAATGTTACAATACATAATTAGTTAAATTATTAAGAGTATATAGTTGATAATAATAAGTCAGCCACTAACTAATTCAATTAACAATTCATATTTTCTGTTTAATGATTTCATCAATTATGAACTACTACATCAATTTGTAAAACAATTTTAGTAAAATTAAGTTGTAATACCTTTAGCATAAGTACATTTTTTTTAAAAAAATTGTTTTTCTCAACTAATGTGAAATATTGATTGCCACAAGCAACAAAAGTTTTGGAAGGTGAAAATTTGTAGTAATCAATTGCATTGGTGGGTCTTTCATGGGTCATGCCCTTGCCCACGTTCCTTTCAATGGGAGTTTGGGTAGGGTTGAAGGGTTTCGCGAGGGTCATGCCCCTGCCCTCCTCTGTTTTGGTGCCTGCACCACTTTCTGCGATCAATTCCTTGGCTTATGCCCAAGGTTTAAAGGACTGGGACATTTTTGACTCCTTTAAAGTCATTAACACACCCATTTATTGTTTGTTATTTTCATATTCGATGTTGTTTCTTTGGTTTAGGTTTGTTGTTAAGAACCCACCCCTGTTGAACTTTTTGTTGCTTGTAACCCTTATCTCTTTATATTGAATGATATACTTACATAAAAAATCAAAAAATAATAATAAAAAAACATATTGCATTGGTGGAGTAGATCACGTAGCCTACAAGAAACAAAAAAGAAAGAAAAGAAAAAAAGCTTGGTGAATGGTAAGAGC
>FXXK01000710.1:79929-94378 GCA_900184695.1 Betula pendula
GAAACTTTTCCTATGTCTAAACTACTTTGTTTATATTAGTGGGTGGGTTCATGATGTTTGTTTGTCTTTTCTATGGCATGCAAAAACTAATCCTCTTCCTAATACTTGATGTTAAGCCGTGACATGAGTGTCTTGGTGGCAGCTTGGGTGTGCCTTGCACCCTTGTTGACCACCATGTCAAGACATGAGGATGGCATGCCTTGAGATGAGATTGGTTGGTGCTGTTTGATTGTGCAGCCCAACCTTGACAAGACTTGGTGGATTGCTTGGAGTTGGCTCAGTGTTGATGTGAAGGATCAGTTGTTGTGGCCCATGTGCTGTCAAGTGCATGGCCTTTGTTGTTGTGGCCCAAGTTGTGTTGAGGCGCATGGCTTTGCTGGTGTGTGGGCTAGGGCGTGTCCCAATCCTTTGAAGGCTTGTTGGCTTGTGCCTTGTTGCTGGTTACTGCTTAGAGGGGCCACATGGAAGCTTCTACTGGTCTTATTGATGCTGCTGGATGCCTGCATGCAGTGGCCACGTGGTGCCATTGCCCTGCCCAAGTTATATGCTGATGGTGTGGGGAAATCATTTCCCCACATGCATGCTCTCTTATTGCACTTGTTGGGTGTGCAGAAGGGTGCATGGGCGAGTTCAAAATGGCCCTGAGTTCTTGTGACATGTGGTTGCTTGTTGTGGTGTTGCCAGAGTTACAAGAGGGTGCATTGGAGGAATTCAAATTGCCTTGACGCATGCCCAAGTGGGTGGCTTACTTGCTGGTGTGTGACAATGTGCATGGTGTGCTGTTGGTGAGTTCAAATTGTGCCCATGTGTGTGCTACACGTGGCTGCCTGTGATGAATGAATGTTGCAGAGATGTATTGGAGGCAAGGAAGCTTAGTGGTCGAATTTGAATGAGTCTTGGGGGCTGCTACACATGGCTGGTGGAGTGGGTGGTTGCTACAAGTGGGGTGCACTGTAGCAAACTGTAGCAATCACATGCTGCTGAGAGCATGTGCTGCCTGAGACAAGCTATGGGCAGGAGCCAAGTGGCTGCCCATTGCTGAAAGTGTGTTTGTCTATATAAGGGGTGCTGAGACCATTTTGAAATGGTTGGTTCTGCTGAGTATTTCCGGAAGAGAGTTCCTGGTTTGCTTGAGACCAAACAAGAGGGCTAAGAGTAGAGAGCAAAGGTTGAGGGAGCTTAGGGCTGAAAGCTTTGTGCTGCTTGCTGCGAAGCCAAGACAGTGTGCTGGAAGAGGACTAGACATTAGGGAAAGAGTGTTGTGAGTAATTGTGGGGTGTGTTTTCTCTTGTAAAGCCTTGGTGGCTAAGTTACTCTTGTATCTTTCTTGTACGCCTTGGTGGCTGAGTGTGAGGACTAAGAGCTCTAAAGTGTTGTGGACTCTAGTCATTCCTTTGTACTGTAAATTGAGTTGAGTATAAAGGTTAGAAGGTGTTGCTCCCGTAAAATAGTTGTTGTGTTGTGTTGTTGGTGTTGTGCATTGTGTCTCTCTAACCTCTGTTAGGAAGAAGGCTTGCTGATCATTGTTGTGCTGTGCTCAGTGAGTTNCAAAATGGCCCTGAGTGCCTGTGACATGTGGTTGCTTGTTGTGATGTTGCCAGAGTTGCAAGAGGGTGCATTGGAGGAATTCAAATGGCCTTGATGCATGCCCAAGTGGGTGGCTTACTTGCTGGTGTGTGACAATGTGCATGGTGTGTTGTTGGTGAGTTCAAATTGTGCACATGTGTGTGCTACACGTGGCTGCCTGTGCTGAATGAATGCTGCATAGATACATTGGAGGCAAGGAAGCTTAGTGGTCGAATTTGAATGAGCCTTGGGGGCTGCTACACATGGCTAGTGGAGTGGGTGGTTGCTACAAATGGGGTGCACTATAGCAGCACTGTAACAGTCACATGCTGCTGAGAGCATGTGCTGCCTAAGACAAGCTATGGGCAGGAGCCAGGTGGTTGCCCATTGCTAAAAGTGTGTTTGTGTATATAAGGGGTGTTGAGACCATTTTGAAATGGTTGGTTCTGCTGAGTATTTCCAAAAGAGAGTTCTTGGTTAGGGCTGAGAGTAGAGAGTAAAGGCTGAGGGAGCTTAGGGCTGAAAGCTTTGTGCTGGTTGCTGCGAAGCCAAGACAATGTGCTGGAAGAGGGCTAGACACTGGGGAAAGAGTGTTGTGAGTAATTGTGGGGTGTGTTTCCTCTTGTAAAGCCATGGTGGCTGAGTTACTCTTGTATCTTTCTTGTAAGCCTTGGTGGTTGAGTGTGAGGACTAAGAGCTCCAAAGTGTTGTGGACTCTAGTCATTCCTTTGTACTGTAAATTAAGTTAAGTGTAAAAGTTAGAAGATGTTGCTCTAGTAAAATAACTATTGTGTTGTGTTGTTGGTGTTGTGCATTGTGTCTCCTTAACCTTTGTTGGGGAGAAGGCTTGCTGATCATTGTTGTGCTATGCTCAGTGAGTTCATGGGCTGTCTAGGCACTGCTTGGTGTGTGTTTGGAGCCATCACAGGCCTGATTTTGGTTACGAAAAATTGGGGGTGTGACAGCTGGTATTTTATGAGAGCAACACCTCTCAACCTTCACACTCAACTCAATTTACAGTACAAAGGAATGACTAGAGTCCACAACACTTTGGAGTTCTTAGAGCTCACACTTAGCCACCAAGGCTTTACAAGAAATATACAAAAGTAACTCAGCCACCAAGGCTTTTACAAGGAAACACACCCCACAGTTACTCACAACACTCTTTCCCAATGTCTGGCCCTCTTCCAGTACAGTTTGGACTCAACAAACAGCACTCAGCCTTCAGCCCTTAGCTCCCTCAGCTTCTGCTCTTTGTCTTGGCTTAGTCTCTAGCAAAACTAGGAACTCCCTTCTGGAAATACAACTTTCAATCAACCCAACAACCAACTAGAAATTGGGCACCAACACTCCTTATATAATCAAAAGTACTTTCAGCAATGGGCAGCCACCTAGCTCCTGCCCATTACTTGTCTTAGGCAGCACATGCTCTTAATAGCATGTGATTGGTATTATGCTATATTAATCGCTCATACTTATAACATATATTCTACCATACAAGTCAAAAATCAACTTATTCCTACATTTCTTTTTTTTTAACAAACTTTTCCTACATTTGATTATGTAGGTTTGGGCATGGAATAGGCAAACACTCGTACTACCTCCCTAAACCAAATAGCACAATATCAAAATCATCAAAAGCATATCTGACAAAGCAAATTAACCAAAACAAAGAAAGGTTTGAATGCAAAATTTGACGAGAGAAGGAAAAGAAAGCACACCAAATATCTCATGCTTAAAAAAACTGTTAAGTCTAATAGTAAAAAAAAAGCTTAAAAGTACCTTCTTGTCAGCTACTATCAATGACATATTACAAAGATATTGAACAAGTAATACCAATTTTAAATTTTAAGCACAAAAAAGCACAAAATTACAGTCACTAAAAGCCACAAAAATCCCATTATTACCCTTCAATTTTTCAATCGAGTTCCCCTTTCCCCCAAAAGATTTATTTTTAAAAAAAAAACCACACAAGTCACATTGGCAAAAGCTCGGTGCATCATCTTATAAGAGAAAGGTACCGTATATAGCAACTATCCACAAATAGATTTAAAGGACTTGCTAATAAGATTCACTAAATAAGCCACAGTAGGTCAACATTCCAATGAGTACAACTATTCTTCTGTTTAGGCTTAGGTAATTACATACTTCTTTTTTTCTGATGAGTGGCTTAGGGGGTATTACATACTTCCAAAAATCTCCTTAAAACTCTCTATATGCATGTCACTTCAGAAAAATCTTCTCATACGACCGTTTGCCTTTGCCTTTGCCTGCACATAAACAACCATTCACCAATAAGTCAATGTTAAAATGCCAAAAGAATATCGTGAAGGATAGATGCTTGACAAGATGTTTTGCCTCATAACCCCTCCAAATGGATCAATGGAAAGTAGAATATAACTATATATTTGTGCAAAGAAAGACGTAAGCCACCGGTTTGAACTCCTAATTATTCACACTCCTTCGCCAACCATGGTTTGCAACAATATACTTACTAGTGGGTTTTGTATTTTAGTGGGAAACATGAGAAGTCAATAATATAGGTCCCAAGCCCAATGCATGCGACAGAACCCAACTCCATGATGCCTGGGACACCAAAAGAAGGCCGTAGGTATCCACTTTTTGAATAGAGCACAACCCTATTAGGCTATGTTGTTTGTGTTTTTATTTTCTGTTTTCAAGACAAACATATAAATAAATAACTCAAAACACAAAAAATATCTCCAAACACATTAGTCACGGCAAACACAAGCAAACTTATTACTGCTATAATTGAAGTAAGAGCATAGTAGACAAAATCAAACACAGAAGGCAGGAGCAAGAAACACTAGAATTCATATACTCATCAAGATTTAGCTCACCTCTAGCTTGCTTGCGTGAGTGCAGTGCAATCTTCATTTTAAGTGCGTGTACGTCTTCTCCAACAACCTTGTCCACCTCCTTGCCACTTTTGAAAAAGAAAAAGGACGGACAGCTACTAATATTCCAGCAAGCAGCCAAGTCCCTGGCCTCATGGCCCTCATCTATGTCAACTTTCAAGAAAACAACTTTCGGGTACTTCCCAGCTAAGTTTGCATAAAGAGGAGAAATGAAACGGCAGGGGTAAGTTGCAGAGAAGAACAGGATTGCCAGTTGAGATGTCATTGAAGCAGCAGAGTTCAACTACGTTTCCAGTTCACTAGTAGAGTGAATACCAATAACTTTATTCCCTGTTGTAAACCAAAATTATGGTAAGAGAAGCTAGAGGCAAAATTTTTCTTAAAATAACGGTGATTTATGTTTTCATAAATCAATGAAAAAAAAATTGTCCAAACCAATTACAAACACTTCATGCCTATGATGTAAGCAAAAGAAGACTCTAGGCTCGAAAAAAATTCTTTACAAAATTCCTCTAGCCTTGAACGAAACTTTCAAAAGGAATACCCAATCTTCTTTTTTTTCTTGGAGGGGGGAGGGGGCATTGAGGCGATGTTCACTTGTTTCATCATACACTTTTGGGAGAATAAGGTAACTTTTCAAAGAAACAAAGGCCGTGAGTGCTTATGTGTGTATCTCCACAGGGATCCATGGAGTGTAGAATGTAATTCCCCGATTAGTTGGGTTGAGTAGACTCCCGAGAGATCGACTTAACATATGTATAAGATAAGTCATAGTGAATTAATTAACGCAGCAAAAACAAACAAAGTTATGAAGAATTAAACAAATTAATCTCCTTTAAATGTAATTATTTTACCTTTGTCCTGCTTATACTCCCTAATAAACATCACAGAGAAATTAACATCAATGGGGGGTCCCTTGATACGCACCAAGGCTTCATAGGTCCTATACTTTCCTTCATCAGCAAGATCCTTGGCCTCAAAGGTTATATAATACTTGAACCTATCGCGAGCTTGTGCCATAGCTTTCAAAACCCTCACAAACTTCAGTTGAGGAGTTTTAGACTACATACAAAAGTCACCATGAACAAATAATTATTGTCACAAAAATTCTGTAGGAGCAGTCCCATTGGATTAGCCATATCCTCCTTTGAGCTAGAATATATAAGCAATTCCTTAAAAAGTCCACCCATCCGATTATCTAAACAATATCTATTTTAGATTTATCTTCCATTGATGTACAGTGTCACGCCACATGTGGCGTGTGGCGTGACACGCAACTCTATCATTTGTTTTATTATTCTTTCCTTTGTGTCATTCATTCCCAAGGCACTCTTTCCCTCCAAAGATATATGCTCTCTCGCCTCTCTCTCTCTTCTCTCTCCATCTCTCACAGTCGCACTCCACATCTCTCACCTCTGCGCTCCAGAGTTCTTCCTCATGCCTCTCTCTCTCAGTTGTCTTCTCCGTTACTCTCTCTCTTGGTCGCTCAAGGTAACCTTCTCTTTTTTCTCGTTTTTGCTTAAATTTGTTGATATATTCTCTGGTTAGGTCAATTTTAAGAATTCTCCTCCCCTCCCCTCCCCTGTTTATGATTTTGATTGTTGTTAGTTTGGGTTTGGGTTTGGGTTTTCTCTTTGGGTTATTTCCGCAACCGGTTGGAGGATGGGTATGGGATTTGGCCGGTGAAGTGAGAGATTTCCATTGTGGGTTGGCCAAAATTGCAGGAAGTGATGGCTATTTAGGCTTGCAGGAAGGGATTTTGGTTGAAACAAGGATTGATTTGTGTTGTATCTGTTTTGGTGTTGAAGTGATTTGGTGTTTTGGCCAATTGTGAAAGGATTAACAGAATGTAATTTATTGAAATTAACAAAAAATGTGTGGAATCTTGCTATAAATTAACAGATTGTAATGGCCTTGTGGAAATCTTGCTTCATTTTAGACATGCCAAGGAAGGAATAAAAAAAAGAAAGTGGTTTTACACATAAATAGTCTCTTTTGAGGTTGTTGGGAAGAACCCAATTTGGGTATGGGAAAGTGGGGGTGGAGAAGGAAGTTTGAAAAATATTGGAATGTAGTTATTTTGTGGTGATGTATTTTGAACAATATCGGAGTAAACTCTTGGCATGCTTATGGGTCATGGTGCCTAAAATAGCTTATGGGTCATGGACCCAAAATTTGTTTATGTACGTTAAAAGTAACATTGTCAAAATTGACCAAGGTTGGGTTGTACCGATTCTGGTCACAGTATACATTGATCTAAGTTGCACCCAATCCATTAATAGTGGGTGGGTGGGTGGGTGCACAAGTGCAGCTGTGTTTGATTGTTGCTTTCTCAAGTTTTCTTGTTGATTTCTTTTTTTTTTTTTTTGCTAAATGTATATGTGGTCTTCTTCTATTCTAGGATGATACTGGGGATGAGATTAAGGAAGCATCTAAGCGTGAGTCAGCTGAGGGGCACAGCAGCCGCCACCACAGTGATAATAAGTTCATAGGATGTGTACTCTGTACTTTTAATCTCGAGACCTTTTACATAGATGGCATGTGGGTTGTTGTAGCAGGATTTCATAACGAACTGATGATCTTGAGTGCTTACAGGAGCACTTGGGGTTGAATTGTTTCGAAAGATATGAATGTGCTTTTATTATTGATGAGAAGAATGTGGTTTGGTGTTTGAGTGATGGTGGTGTATAATTAGTATTGAAATTGATGCTTTTTAAGTATCAGATGCACGATACCTTCTAAAACCCCCAGTAGATAAAAGGATGTATGATACCTTCTAAAACCCCATTTGCTAAACTAGATAAAGTGAGTTTGGTTAGCCATTTTGCATAGAAATTTGCATAGACAACTTTCCTCTTCACAAATATTCATAAGAAAAAAAAAAAGAAAAAAAGAAAAAAAACACCAACCTTGTAGAAAGTTCTTCGTCCTTTGAGCATGTGGTATTTTGCAATTGCGCTCTTCGAAATTTTTTCGCAAATGCTGTGTTCTTTCTCATTGCTCAAATTGTGTAGTTGAATTAAACCATAAGCCTTGATGTCAGGCATGAGTTCAACATCAAAGCCCTATAACAACGACCGAGTGTTAAAGCTGCAGGCACAGAAATATATAGACCAAGGGAATTCATTTTACTTACATCACTCTTATAAACTTGTTCCTGGTAGCGGACGCGTTCGTCGTCGGTCATGAATCCAAATTTCCTCTGGGGCTTGTACTTTCGGCGCGTGGATTCTCGCAGAGGAGCGGGACCCGAGGGCAATCGGATCTCGTCGGCGTCGGGGTTAGGTTTCCGGCGCGTGGATTGCCGCAGAGGAGCAGGACCCGAGGTAGGGACAGGAACTGAGGGCAATTGGATCTCGTCGGCGTCGGGGTTAGGATTCCTGCGAGTGGATCGCCGCAGAGGGACAGGAACAGTGACAGCTCGGAAATTAGAAGCGGAATGAGGGGCAGAGTTGTGGGTTCGCTTTTGTTGTTGTCCTTTCTTCTCCTCCTTTATCTCCACCACCTTACCCATCTCTCTCTCTCTCCCTGGTCAGAAACCCTCTGGTGTTTTGTATTTGAGAAGAGATTTGGCTTACATGCCGTAGATTTTTTTCTTATACCATTAATTTTACTCATGAACCCAGAAAGATTTTGAGGTTTAAATGCTCCGGCCATGAGAAGATTTTCATTTCCCTTGTTACACAGATTTTCAGGCGTATTTATTTCAAAAATAAAATCACGATTGATGGAACTATCAAGTCCAATTGATCATTTAGACCTGAAAATTTCTTGTCTTCAACAGTGCAGATGAGGGCATGGAGGACTGGAGGCAGAGGGAAAGGTAAGGTTTGAAAAATAAGTAACTTTTTTTTTTTTTTGAGAGGCTTGCAATCCTAGCCATCCCGGACGAAAATATCCTTAATAAATGAAATAAAAAAATTTAGAAAAAATTAAAATTAAAAATTTTAAAAAAATTTATAAAGATTTTTGTTTTAAAAAATAGTTTTTAAAAAACAAAATTGAAAAATTGTTATTATTATTATTTCTCGTTTCACCCATCGAACTTCCAATTTCTATCATAAGACCCCATTCCGTCTGTTTTCTCCGTCAAGACCTAACGGACTCGACCTCACGTGCCCGTCACGTGATTTTCTAGGTGTTTTCTACCCATTTTACCCTTCATTCTAACACCCTTGATAACCACCATTTGGACTATACTTAATCAACAAAAGTCTAAGGCAATATACTTTTCTCTCTTCCTCCTACCTATTACACTTTCACACGCATTTTAGTCGACGAACCCACTAAACACTAAACATTGAACTTCTCTGTTACGATTTGCACTAGGTTAGGTTAATTTGTCGCCAAAGACGTTGTTCGTGACCGTTTTACACCAAGTAAGTGTTTTGTTGCTTAGAAATTGTAATGTTAGAGTTTTTAGTCCATCCCTAATGATGTTTACAACTATTGTTAATTTGTCAAATTAGTATCGGGACTTTGGGTTTTATCGATGTTTTGCTTGATATTTTGATTAAAGTATGTACATATTTGAGTTTTGTATTGCTATTCATTCTGTTCATGAATTATTTTGTTTTGAGCGTTTTTTATAAGGACAAAAGGTTGGAGCATATGCTTATCGTGGGTGCTGTTTATTATATGTTTAGTTGACCAATTTTTTTTTTGTCAATTTGTTAATGCTTGTTTGGTTGGGTGCATTATGGTCCCAACTCTGTTTCCTATGCATTTCATACGACAATCACGTGATGGCCAATTTGTATGTTTCGGTGCCTTTAGTTTAGTAGTATAGTTTGGGATAAAGTGCCTTTAATTTAATATTACAGTAGGACCCTTGTTTGGTTTATGTCTGCTATGAGATAAATGATAAAGGGTTGTATTGACATTTTGTTTGTCCAATGGCTATTGACTATTTTTGTTTTGATTAAGTGGCTATTGTTATATGATATTATAAAAGGGTCCTACTGTCTTTCTTCAATCAGTGGCTATTGACTATTAAAAATTCAGTTATAAATTATATAGAATAAATTCTAACTGATTGTTATTAATGTGGTAGGACACATTATGGGTCCAAATGCATTGATGTTTGAGGTGCACTATGGGGGCACCTTTAATAGGTAAGGTAGGTGTATTTATGTTGGTGGCAGTGTTAGTAACTATCTTGATCATATTGATGGAGATAAAGTGTCTTTTTTGGACATAGAGGACATATGTGTTAACTTTGGGTATAATTATGGTGACCTTATTTATTACAAGTTACCACACTTGTCTTTAGACCAACGGTTAAGACTTTTGTCCTCTGACCATGATGTTGTTGTAATGGTCTCACACCGTATAGGGAATGGACTTGTTGAGTTGTATATAATGGAATATTCTGTGGTAGATGTAGATGATGAAGCTGTAGAAGAGGATGCAGAATATGAGAGTACGGTTGTTTATAGAAAAGATGATTTATGGGATAGTGTTTTGATTGATGACACTGATGGTCTTGAATCAGACCAGGAGGGAGAGGCAGAGTCTATGGATGCAGAAGAAGGGGAGCAAGCTGATGAAAATGATGCTGCTGGGGATAATGAAGAAGATGGTGATGGGGATAATGAAGAAGTTGCTAATGGAGATAATGAAGAGTTGGGGATAAATGCAGAAATTGGAGAGCAAACTGATGAGGATAATAAAGATGATGATGATAATGATTATGATAAAGGCAGCAGTCAGGTTTAAGGGGAGAAGGTAGTAGTCAAGCAACTACTCAATCATGATTGACAAGTCAAGGTACTCAAGCTGCTGAGTCTACTCGACCAACCCAACCTGCTCAACATCCAAGTGCTGCTACTAGATCTGTTCAGCCAACCCAACCTGCTCAACTTGTTGGATCTACTCAACTAACTCAACCTGCTTAATATCCAAGTACTACTGCTCGTTCAACCAAGACAATCCAATCTGCTCAACCAAGAAGAATAACATCTAGGCAAGCTACAGCCTCAACCCGTGTGATTCATGCAACAACCAATAAGAACAAATCTCTGGAGTTGGCCACAAGGTCGATGAGGGATGATCAGTTGAGGCCATGGTCTAGAAGTGTTAGGGACCCTAACAGCAAAGGAAAGTTTATATTTGATCTTACTGAAAACCTTACTGGACCACCCCCAATTCCAGGAGGTGGACCAGTCTGTGCTTGGGGTCCTTCATGCGCTAGTGGTATCACCTTTAGAGTTTCTCATCTTGATTTTGACATACACAAAAGACAAGAGACAGATGCTGACAAGCCTCCACTAGGCTTTGAAGGAAATAGAAGGATTGAGAAGGGAAAAATAAAAAGTTAAAACCGACAAGAAGGACAAGAGAAAGAAGAAAATGTAGCAATCCTAATGTGTGTTAAGTTTGTTGTAATCAATCACATTTTGTGCTGCAATGTAATTTATTCCACATTTTGAAAATATTGAAAGTATGGGATTGTATGAACAATGATTTTTTAATTGTGTATAAAGACAATTGAGGTTGAATGTTCATGGAGTGTTTACTGAACATTATGTTGTCATACGTTATATCAAAGCCTCCCTTATTATGCATGTGAACATTAAGCTGTGAATTCTATATTATGCCAAATTGTATATTTTTTTGGGTATCCTTTTCTATTGTTCTTTATGTATGGTGTTTGTTTTGTTGATTGTAAATGTAGGCTGAATTAGGTTTGAAGCTTAATTGTTGAGGATATAGACGCTGAGTTTTGTTATTTGTAAGGCATAGGTCATGAAGGAAATCACACTCACAATTATATATATATATATATATATAAAAGCCGAGTTTTGCATTAGAGAGTGCCTAAAATTTCGACATGTAGCATGCTTAAAATTTCAACATGTGGCATGAATTAATTCTAAAAAGTTTTTGACTCTTGAATTATCACTTATGATTGTATTTATTGCACACATTAATTCTAAAAAAAATTAGTCATATTAGTAATTAATTATATCTAATCTAATATTCCTTTTGGTTTTCAAAAACTGTCATATCTTTTCATTTTAAAACGTTTGTTTAAGTGAAACAATAAGTGTGTTTAAATGAGACAATTAAAACAAGGGGTTTAATTATTTTAAATATTCCTTTTGGTTTTTCCCTTTTAAACAAGGGGTTTTTCCCTTTTAATTATTTTAAACAAGGGGTTTTTATTACAATCCAGCTAGCCTGTTGATCTTTAAGATCAAGGCTTTATTAAGAATCCAAACCAAATTGAAAATAAACACACGTCTCTCTCTCTCCTCTCTCTCTCTCGTCATCTTGTCTTTATGTTTCTTTTTAACTCATTTTTTTGGCAAACCAATGGAGACGGGAGTCAAAGGTTGGTATTCCTCCAATCTTTTTCCGTTTTCATTTTTTTGATTATTTTTGCCTTGTTTCCTGTTGTATTTATATGTTATTATTTCTATACTAATGAATTTGATTTCCGTAGAATTATAATACTATTAGTTTTATTGAAATTAGTTTTTTCTTTTTCCTTTGTAATCTTATATACACTGAATCAACGAAACAATGATGCAGAAAAAGTCTCCAATTATTGGTTTTTGATACAAGATATAATAGATTCTTTTTAATTACTTTATGTTGTTATCTGAGTTTTTTTTATTTTTTTTTTTGCATAATGACATTGTTTACGTGCTTATTGAACTATACTGACAGTTACTGTTTCATAGTTCATTCGGAATGAGAAAATATACGAAAAGAATAATTCTTATTTTTTCTTATTCAAATTAATATTAGTATGATTTCATTATTCGCCAAATTATATGTATCTTCCCATTTTTCTTCTGTGGCATTCTGTAGCACCTCGTTTTCATTTTTTGTCCCCTTATTTTCCGAATTCTAATTATGGTATATATTTTATTTTATTCGAAAATGCTTCTCCTTTTTTTTTTTTTTATATTAATTTTCTCTTTTTCTTTTTTATTTTCCGCCCCATTTTTTCATCTTTTTTATTTTTTTTGTATTTTTTTAATTTTCTTTTTTTTTCCCTTTTTCTCTTTTTCTTTTGTAAATATTTACATATATGACTTAGTCCTTTCCCCCATAGTTCCATTATTGGAGATCGGGAAAAGTATAACGAAAAGAGCAATTCTTTTTTTTTTTTTAATTATATAGTAATGTTTCAATTTTCATTTATTTATCTTCCATGTTTCTGTGGCTGTATCTATTTCCGTTTTCCATTTTTTTTGTTCCAATTTTTATTTCTTAATTTGTAATATTTTTTATTCATAATTTCTTCTCTTTCTTTTTTTTATTTTTTTTTTTCCTTTTCCTTGTAAATTTTACACTAAATTCAGGGATAATGATGGTGAGAAAAATTTTCCTATTGTTGTTTTTTGTACAAGGTATGAAGATTTTTTAGTTTACATTGTTATTCATTCAGTGTTTTTTTTTTTTGGGCACATTTTTTATGTGCTTAATTGATGGATGACATAGAAAAAGACAATTTTTTTTTCATTTATATTAGTATTTTCATTTTCCATTTTTTATATTTATTTTTTGTGGTTTTGTACTTATGTTTTTTGTCCTTCTTTTTTGTTCTAATTTAAAGATATTATTTTTTATTCAAATTGATTATTATTTTTTTTCTTTTGCAAATTTTACATTGAATTAAGGAAAATCATAATGAGAGAGCGAGCTATCATTATTTTTTATATGAGATATAACAATTTTTTAGTTTATACAGTTGTTCATTAAATAAAGTTTTTTTTTTTTTTTTGTATGCGTCCTAGAAGTAGTTTCTTTTACATTATATATGCAAAGGCTTATTTTCTATTCTAATTTATATATTACTTTTTAATCAAATTGCTTTTTTTTTTCTTAGTAAATTATACACTGAATTCTAGTAAGAGATTGTGAGTGAGAGTGTTTTCTATTACTGTTTTATTAGTATTGTTCATTTTCTCATTTTCTTTTTATCTTTATTTTATGTGGTTTTATTCTCCTGTTTCAATTTTTTGTCTTTATTTTTGTTTTAATTCATATATTATTTTTATTTCAATTGATTATTTTTCCTTTTGTAAATTTTATATTAAATTCAGGAAAATAATAGAGAGAGTTTTTTATCATTATTTTTTGTATGAGATATGACGATTTTTTAGTTTACGTATATTGAATAATAGTTTCTTTCTCTATTTTGACTAGACTTTTCCCTATACTTAGGAATTTCATTGGAATTGAGAAAAATATGAAAAAAAAAAATATAGTATTTTTTTCTATTATATTAGTATTTTTCATTTTTTGTTTTTAGTTCCTATAGTTCTATACTTTTTTTTTTTTCTTTCAATTTTTGTCCTTATTATCCGTTCGAATTTATGTATTATTTTAGAGAAAGTACACACAGTCTTCTCAAACTACCACTTCATTGTCAATGTGTCCCTTAAATTACCAATTGTGTCAATGTCCCCCCTTAACTACTAAAAAATATCAATGTCACCCAAGGTCAGGTCAACAAAAAGACAAAAATAATCCTAAAAAATTTTCAATAAGACAAAAATATCATTATAAATTTGAAAAAAAAAAATTAAACTTTTTTTAGAAAAATTAATTAAAAAAAATAAGGAGTGGCATTTTAGGAGGGACATTTTTGTGAACTGGTTTTTAACCCATAATTTTTAAACACTAAACCAAGCATTTTCAGTACAAAACCGGTCCATTCATTATGGGATTTCATTAAATTCAAAAATTTAAAGTAGGATATTAGAAGGTCTCAAAATTTACTACTCTCTTAAACTATAGAGAGAGAAATTTAAAATTTTAAAAAATACCACATTAACTACCAAAGAGAGAAAAAAAAAATTAAAAAAATAAATCTGCTTTTGAAAGCAAAAGAAGGCAAAAAAAAAAAAGGATTGTTGTGCAAAAAAGGAATAGAAACACTTTTGAAATACCAAAGAAATAATTAACCATTAAATGTGATGTGAGATGATTTATTTGATTACATTAAATGTTGAGTGAAAGATTTTGTTTATTTTGTATTAATTAAA